>OU342434.1:602993-1205987 GCA_910589575.2 Carcina quercana | reverse complement strand
CATCATCAGACCCTCAAAAGTACATGTGCAGGTTCTGCTCACCAAACACTCTCAAAAGAGCCCAAACTCGGCTTACTAGGTATTTGCCTTCGCAAGGTTCCCTTCAACATCGTTCTGATCCATCATCAGACCCTCAAAAGTTCATGTGCAGGTTCTGCTCATCAAACACTCTCAAACGAGCCCAAACACGGCTTACTAGCTATTTGACTTCGCAAGGTTCCCTTCAACGTCGTTCTGATCCATCATCAGACCCCCAAAAGTTCATGTACAGGTTCTGCTCACCAAACACTTTCAAAAGAGCCCAAACACGTTCTAGTAGCTATAAGCCTTCGCAAGGTTCCCTTCAACATCGTTGTGATCCATCATCAGACCCTCAAAAGTTCATGTGCAGGTTCTGCTCATCAAACACTCCCAAAAGAACCCAAACACGGCTTACTAGGTATTTGCCTTCGCAAGATTCCCTTTAACATTGTTCTGATCCATCATCAGACCCTCAAAAGTACATGTGCAGGTTCTGCTCACCAAACACTCTCAAAAGAGCCCAAACTCGGCTTACTAGGTATTTGCCTTCGCAAGATTCCCTTCAACGTCGTTCTGATCCATCATCAGACCCTCAAAAGTTCATGTGCAGGTTCTGCTCACCAAACCCTTTCAAAAGAGCCCAAACACGGCCTAGTAGCTATAAGCCTTCGCAAAGTTCTCTGTCCCTCATTTTAATGAGTTAAAATCTTGATTGCAGCGCCCCCTGGTGAGCTAGCGCCATACCACCTATCTAAGAACCATCGCTGACGTATCAGAAACCCTTTACAAAAAACCGCATGTAAATCGGTCAAACCGTTCTGGAGATAAGTGGCAACATTGGTTTGTATGTACACACAAACAAACAAACACACAAACACACAAACAAACAAACAAACAAACATCCTCTCACCCTAAACGCATACACTGTCTCCGTTCCGTCGCGGGTAAAAAGAAAGCGACGTTGTGAAACTTTATTTGTATGTATAAAAAATATCGTCAGCATATTTCAATGTAAGTACGAGTACAACTGGTTTGCGATTCAGTCTAAATTCATTATGAAAAATTTACAGTTTTGTTAAAGCGTGATCATACCTCAAGTCAATACTCTGATTGTGTTACACATAAATAATTACTATAAAAATCATGATCATTAAAAGTACTCACAATAAAATCGTGAAATATTAATTTTTTAAATTTAATTACTTATTAAAATGATTGTCATATTTGCCATATGCATGCAACCAGCCAAACAAATAAGATTCAATTACTTTTTGTAACCATTAGCAAGTGTTCGTTATTTAATAAAGCAAACTTTATGGCGGCCATTTCGTGAACGCTAAATTGCATTTCAAGATGGCTGCCATCCATTTCGGTTACAGGAAACGCGTATCTGTCAACGGCGGCCGCATCCCAAGTGGCTATTGTATGATAATCGCCCGCACCGACAAAGTTGCACGATGCAGCCACAAAATTAGCGTCTGAAACCATCTAAATTTGTAATTCAAGCTATCCAGCAGCATTTGTTATGGCGATTTCCTTTTGTCTGGAAAATGGCCTCTCTTGTTAGATGCTACCACAATAGTCACAGAAAAAGCACCGTCGGTGATCTACGTTATGCGCTGATTATTTTATGTCAAACAGTTTTGTATCGGTAAGTTTGAAAATCCTTACATATACTTCTATAATATAATACTTAGTCATTAGATCATGCTTCAAAACAGGCCAAGTGCGAATCGAGCAAAATATGCTTCTTGTATGGATGACAAAATTAAAGGGCTGCTAGGCAATCTTTTCAACATATTTTATCCTAAGGACATCATATGGCATCCCGTTTTTTTATCACATGGAATTTACACAACATTGTTACATTTCGATTTTGAGATAATATTTAATTTACTTATATTAAAAACACCGAAAAAATCAGACACGACTTAGCACCGTCACAGACCTACCGATTACGTTCCTATCAGAATTATTCCTATTCCTAGATCAGAATAGTGTTCGGATTCTTCGCCACAAACTTACCGGGTGCCGTCGGGCTTTTTTGATTTGCGCTCAGTAGTAACCTGGCGCTTGCCGAGAGACGTACCATTTTACCTTTTACTTTCACTGTGTTAGTAGTACGCAACTGATGCAAAATCTCCGGGTTGCAACCGGCCAGTGTGTAGCGATACGTGGAGTTTGTATGTAATTCTCGCATCTACCTGACCGGCCAACACATTCTAACCGGACGCTCCGCCGGTTCGGTTAGACAGGTGTGTGACTTACGGTACATTTTGCGTTGCTTTCTAACCTTCCGGTTTCAATACTGTTCTGACCTAGGTAGATCAGGTCAAAACATATACGTATGAGACGGAGCTTAGGAAAATATATACGCTCTCACACTTTTGACTGGTGTATCGACTTGAGGTCTCAGTGCTACCGCCTAGTGAGTGTTACTCCTGAAAACTTTACGGCAAAAAGTCCGCTATCCTATTTTAAAATATTATGGAAAAAAACATTTCGTATGAAACTTTTTACTTTAGCTTAGTTTTGACCTATTTATATTTTATGTATTGTATTTTGTTTGTTATTAAGAGAGTATGCTGGTGCGAAAGCGCCCATACAAACGTAGTCCAGTCATATTTTGAGTATTAAGCTATGAAAATCTATGAAATTTTCCAGACACAATCTAGAAACAAATATCTGTGTCGGTGGTGAGTCAGATTTTCGTTTCAATATATACTTCCAGAGTTACAGGGCGTCAAAGAATTGTATTTTACGGTAATAAAAAGCCCCAACTTTGAACCTGATTTACAAGAGTATGAATCGATTTAGAACAATTTGGAAAAACCACCGACATCTGAAATTTCATTAGTATACTGTAATAAATAAATGGTTACATAATATACTGTATCCTTCAAATGATTCCTGGACTACGAAACATCCAAATAACGGGTGGATAACTTCGCGTAGTGTATGCTGTCTCACCGTACGCGCTCGGGTAGGATAGGGCTCGGATAGGGACAGCTACAAAACCAGCTTACCAACATAGCCTCTTAAAACGTGTTACTACTTATTTATTATTCAGCGCATCCTTCCCAGTCCATCCTAACTCCAGCCTCTCCTCACATTATTCCCATATCGATGTAGAACATGCCTTCTCATATTATTGTTATTAGAGGATCGTGACGTCGTGATTGGCTGGGCATGGCACTGGCCAGTAACAAGGTGCTTCTACGTGTGATCATACGGCATCACGAGTTATTGAAAGGATGTATCGAATTGATGGTGTTTTGAAGTGTTATTATAGATTTGCCAGCTTCTTTCTGCGACTTCCCTCGTGCGCATCTGTGGGATACGAGTTCATTTTCAACCGTCTTCAAAAAGGAGGAGATACCAAATTCGACTATATGTTTTTTTAATGTTTGCTACCTCAGAACTTTCGACTGTGTGAACCGATTGTGATAACTCTTTTTATTTGAAAGCTAATTCAGACAATGGCGCCCATGACAAAACCATATAAGCGTTAAATTTATTGTAGACTTTTAGGGTAGTTGAAGTCGGTTTCTTAGTTCTTTTCGAACGCGTTAATTATTATGAATTCGTCGCGTATTGTCGATCGCCCGCGCAATGATTTCACGAAGATTTGTATAAATATAACATGTAATAACAATGTATATAACGTATATAACATGTAAGTAAACATCAGGTTTATATATATTTCAGCTTAGACAGGACAAAGTTGCCACACCGATTGGATTCTGTGGATTCGGAGCCATAACAATTTTCAGAACAGTTTTTATACTACCACGCGTGAAACAATTTATATTAACCTAATGCCTACATTTCAATGACATAAAACCGCACCATCTGCATCCCCCCCCCCCCCCCCCCCCCCCCCTATTCATTCACACTTAAATCCTATTAGTATTCCAAAAAATATTATTACAAGATCAATTGGTATACCATTCAAATCCACCAAGCGGAAACCTCACACGCCGCCACAACAGAAATTACACCGGACTTTCGTAAAAAAGGCACAATTCGGAATTATTGAAACTAAATTCAGTTCGGTCAACTTTTGGTTAATAATCTCAACCATTATTCTCCACTTATAATATCGTTAAGGAGCAATGCTCGCGATCTACCGAGGCCGATGGAAGATAATGCTCTGTTATGGGGTACTTTTGTGGTCGCGGGTAGTTCGACAAACGGTGGCTTTCAGGATAATTGTGATCGTCGGTACGTGCCTTGCAACTTTGCCGAAAAGTACCAAAGTGTCTAAACTTGGAAAAAACATTTTTTTTTTTCACGGAACTTTAATCTACCTTTAACCCAAATAGCGCCGGGGTTTCCATGCAAGAGATTTGCGATGTTCTTTCATCAAATCTCTAACTTAGTACCAAATAAGGCGGTTTCTATTGTACTTATATTGGTATAAAGACAATCGTACATATTTTAGTAACTTCTTAAAATTGTACATTACCGGAAATGAACTATTTCTTAATTAATGTTCTTGATACTACAGGTGACAAAGAAATAAATATCATTTTAGAGATAAAATTCTGCTGTATTGTACTTTTATAATAATAATAGCTTATGATTACTTTATAAGTTAGAATAAAGTATTTTTTTAACAATACTAAATAGTTCAAAGTTTCCCAAAATATAATATTGAATTAGGAAAAGTAGGCTTTAAATGAATCGACATTTGAAATCTTAAGGTTGTTCCATACGTAAACTCCTCAATTTTTCATTCGTTTAGGGGTTGAATCCTATCCTCCAGTCTAGACATCGTCGGGACTGATCATCTAAATTTCAAGTTTCTATCTGAAGCAGTTTAGGCGATCGTCGATGTCGATAAATAAGTCAGGGAATCTGAGCTGATGCATTTACCTTCTGCCGTCTAAAATACCCACAGAAAGTCAAGGCGAAAACTCTCAAAACGGTCCATAGTCAAAGCATCTAAATTTGCGAAGGCTTGTAAGAGCATGCATCGTACAAAGCAAAGCGAGAGACATAAACATTTTCTTATATCTCAATAAATATAAATACACAAGTGGAAACATTATCCCACAAACAAAGGGGAAATATGATTTTAGAGGCACAAGTATTTCCCGTCCATACATCGTGGCCAGGTTAGATCTCACGGTTTGAGATCACGAACACATTTTTATTTCTATTAAATCATGGTTCTGTAATGTTGGATATGAAAAGGTTTCGTGTGCTATGTTGTCCATGGTTATACTACAAGGTCCCGTTTGAATAATGTTGTAAAGCTGTTTCTTACGAATGAAAATATGGAAAGAGTCGTTGAAAATTTATTTTTATTAGACGATACGAAAACTTGAACCAATTTTTGTACCACGACACATTCGACCTTTCTTGTTTATACAGTGTGTCACGTTTCACCCTTAGGAGGTATAGGACTGTGTCATAACAAATATCAACAAAGGGAAATATAAAATGTACAATAGTTTATAAAGAAGAATGATAATGATTAATTAATGAAAGATGAAGGAAGATCAGAAAATCGTGAGTATTTTCTGATGTGACAAGTGTGTTGGGGGAAATTTTTGAATATGACATTACACTAAAGAGGGAAAATGTTTTTGTAATCGAGTGTACAAGAGATGACAGTCAGAAAAGTATGTCTCACATTATAGAGACATACAAATGTATTAACTTATTTAAAAGTAATAATATCTGTACTGTACGCTTCTGTCCATGGTTCGGAGCCCTCGGT
The DNA here is from genome assembly GCA_910589575.2 of Carcina quercana. Lineage (NCBI taxonomy): Eukaryota > Metazoa > Arthropoda > Insecta > Lepidoptera > Depressariidae > Carcina > Carcina quercana. The sequence continues at coordinate 1,200,238 of OU342434.1, read as the reverse complement.
TCGCGAGTCCGACTCACACTTGGCCGGTATTTAAATAATCAAACGAGGGAGAATTAAACCCAGCGATAGAAACGCTAGTCGACAAAGAACTATTAAATCATCCAACTTTCATCGCGCTGTTAATCCATCACACACATCGTGTCTCGTCTAATTATTCCAGTTTAACAGCGTCCAGTTTATAAATCACTAGTTTCGCGACGTGACTTTACTTGCATTCTACTTCCAAACGACTGAGTGGTACGAGATGATGTATTGTTTGGTATAAGTTTCATTTAAAGCGCTAGTAAAATATATTTTTTTGGCATAAACATCGATGCTTGTATAATGAGAAACTTTCAAAAAAGTTCTTCATTCAAGGATAGATGGCACCGTCGTATCAAAATTTAAGTGTAAAATTAATTGAATTGAAAGCAAAGAGTTTATATACTGAATTCTTTCATGCTAAGCCATTAAAGCCTGTCTAAGCCTAAACTGTCGTACACCTACCAAAGAGAATATAACTGCTGTGTAAATAAATCTGTCAAAGATATATGACGTATTGGGGGTGTCTGTATGCCATGATGATTTATAACAGATTACTTTAAAACTCTTCAGCGCCATCTATCGAGGCCTTTAAGTACTTAACTGTCAGATGTATCTGGAAGTCTCTCATGCAATCCACAATAACTACGGAAGGGCACTGCAAGCGCCAACCGTTTGCGATTTTGATCGTAAGATGTAGGTCAAGTGCAAAACCCATTATACGTTTGAAAAAACTTCCGTTGAGAAATGGTCCAACAGACTGACATTACAATATAAATGACACTAAAAAAACTGTCAAGTTTTCTTGTCGTGAACTGATTGACGTCGTAAGATTTGGACACAACATTTTGTTTTAGCCTATCGCAATATCTAACCCAGTCCAGCGACATGTTCGTAACTTAATACCACAACAACTTCACTATTGATCCCCTTACTTAACTTCTTCTCTATCTTATAACTAGACGTTTAAAGTTCAGTATTGAAGAGGACTACAACTGCAAGTTAAGTTTGTAATGTATTCACAGTAAAGTTACCGGTATTAGTGAGTGATGTAAGTAATAACTTCAAGTATGCAAAAGTGACAGCGTAAGTAAGAACTAAGCTACTGATTGGTACGCATGGAACAGGTCTGGAGTAAGGGGTCGCTAGGGTAATACTGTACTTGATAGAGACAGCTAGATGTACCGTTTGATTGATTCTTAATCACTGTCCTAGTCAATGCGGCTTTCTTGAGACATGGGAAAAGTTTAGACTTGAACTCTGTTATCTGTACATCGATTTTTTTCCTTCATTCGATTGTAAGCGAAGTTAGGCCTTGCGGTGAAAATTTTTTATCACTTCCAGTCGTATTGGAGTTACGATAGAAACCCATTAAAGAAATGAGTAGATACGAACTTAAGAATCCATAGAGTGACGTGGCGTCCTCATTCGCTCTTTTCTAAATTCCTCCGAAATAAGAAAATAATTCCAAAAAGCAGCCAAGTGCGTGTCGGGCCACGCGCTGTGTAAGGTTCCGTAGTTGCCCTTCACAATAAGTTCAAACGTCTAATGAAAAGTAATTTTGAATGGAATTTGGACGAAATTTTCATTTTGACATCTCCAAGAGTATGTTGAATTAAAAAGTGAAACAGGGAGACGTGATTAATATGTATACCCGTACCAAATAAAGGGTTTCTAGTAGTAAGAGTCTCTGAGCTAAGCTGCAGACGAACAGAGCGAAACTATAAGCTTTCCTTGTTTGATTACGGAACCATAAAAACCGTTTCAATAAATAGATTTAAAAGTTATCGAGCACTGAATACAGCCCTGGCTCTGATTAAGAGTAAGCAATATGAATCAATACGAGTACTGATGTAAATTTATGACTCTACAACAATTAATTGGTCGTGTGTCATTTTAAATTGCCAGCCGTGAGAGGAGGTATTTATCCGTATAGGAGGAGTTGATGGATCTTAATCACATCTGTTTTATTAACTTTTTACAAGATTTTAGGAAAAAAACGTAAACTTTAATGCGTGATTTTAGCGAACTTTACTTTCTTAGTATCCATACTTTCACACGAATATTATTGTTTGTCCTTCCTTCTTGTTGTAAAGGTAGGGTCGGATTAACTAGATTTTAGTACAGGAATAGCTGACGAGCTGAAAGAGGAAATAGACTACTTTTATCCCGATCAAACTAGTAGTTCCTGTGGGATACTTTCCGAAGTCCACGCGGTCGCGGCCCACGAAGTCGCGGGACAAAGCTAATTATTAAATGAAGAAGTATATCAACTGCTGTTCTCAAATGTATGTATTAAACAGTTCATAGGGAATCACAATTTTCATTGTCATACATTTTTATTATTATTGTTCAAAACGTGACCTACAGACCGTTAGTTACGTAAAGGTTATTGTAGCTGGCATTTCGCGACACCATCAATAGGTAATTCTTATCAAAGCCGGCTATTCCATCTCAAAGATTATGGTAAAAGAAATTTTGCATCTAAGCATTCTGATAAAATTCCTGTTAATGAATTGTTATTTTTATTTCGTTACTAGTGTTATTTTTTGACGTCAATTAGTTACACAGCTGTACTGTGCTGTGGTAGCACTCTAGAATAAGCATTCTTATAAATAAAAACTATAGACTTTTTCACGAGCATGTAAATGTCCCTGCTTGTAGCACCAAGGTTAGTAACAAGGCACCTGTCTTCAATTTTTAACGCCTTCGAGATATTTATAGTCTTTCACATAAATAGAGATCACGCTTGGTCCACGCAACAATAGTCCTCCAATAGTCCTTAATTATAGACTGCTATAGATGCTGCGGCTTCATCCGATTACCTAGCTAAAAACCTTTCCGTATCCAAACTGAGGCGATCCACCTCCATCAAAGTTTCATACTGAATTTCTGTTGCCATAATCTTTTAAAATATAATAACTGGATTTGTGTAGTAACTATCTGAAAATATGACATCGGATTGTGATGTCGCGAAATGAGTATCATTAACTTACAACTTCACAGTGAATCACAATTTTCAATTTAAAACTCTTTTTTTCGGATTATTGTTCAAAGCGCCATCTATGAACCATTAGTTGCGTAACTGCTATTATAGCTAACTATATAGTTGTAAATTAATGGTATTTATTTCACGACACTATAATATCATCTTCTATTTTTAGGTCATTACTTATCAAAAACAGGTATTCTTTTTTAAAAGATTATGGCAATAGAAATTTTATTTTATTGAAAAAATTGCCAAGCTTATATTTTTGAAGTCCACGCGAACAAAGTCGAAGAAAATGCTAGTAACATACAGCGTGTATTTTTCATAACGATGAATAATTTGTCCTGATATAGTATACGACCGTACAAAACATAACAAATGAAAGCAATTTTGTTAAAATTAATTAATAAAAGTACGACCGAGCAGCAATGTATTGCGTCCAAATAGACTTGACAAACAATAAACGGTTTATTGAACTGTCGTGATATGACGTGAAAAAAGAAACGTCAATCAGTCGATATCTGTATATGTAATTAATACATTGCGTGCTCAATTATTTTGTATTGAAAAAAAACCATAATGAATTAGCAAAATTTATCTAAATATGTTGTTGAGGACTAACCTAATTGCCAACAAAATATACACCCGTATTAAATATACACGCTGTATAAGTTCAATAAATTTTCTAAATTTTCATTAAAAAAATCAATTATATGTAATGTAAATAATAATAATATTCATTCGTTTGCAAGAACTATTTGATACTAGAATGCATAGGTACGTACACTCGAAAGCAATTTTTTTAATCACTTTTGCACCATGTCACCGTATTCATCTTTAATTGAAATTTCCCTATACATTGCACAGAAACAAGAAAGGATGAGTGTGACAAGGTACAAAAGTGGATCCAACATACAGAAGCAATTTCGAGACTGACAGACACACTTCAGACTGTGTAGTTATTATTTTATTATTAAGACTATCATTAAAGACTATTATGAGTTTATGGCTGACTCTTGTCTCCCATGAGCTTCAGAAAACACATAAAAAGGTATATTCGAATGCAGCCGACACCGAAAATAAGAACGTGAAGAGAATTCATTTGTTTCTTACAATTGTGGTCCGCTATGATTACCAACACTCGGTTTCCGACGGACGTAATAAAGCGGACCCTCTCACCGGCCACGTACAGGCTGATCGCAGGATATATCCTAGCCTGAGAATTTAATATGATATTCTTCGTCGGCTCGAAGATATTTGTTTTAATCGTTAGCCTGGCAAAATCTCGAAAATGGCGTGACTGATTTGGCTATTTCTTTTTAAAATGTTCGTAATAGTACGAATGAGGTTTGGGGAATCAACAAGTTAAAAAAGTGGAACCCAAAATACTTAAATTTGGGAGTAACTGTTTATCATTTCAGCTAGTATAAAATATACAAGGTTTCGTTAATTTAGCACCTTCCAAGAACAAGACTTTATACGTGTGTATAAATTATTTATTGGAAACTGCTACGAATAAATTATCTCCGTTGGGGTAAAAAATATTAAAACAATTCATCCATCCATCTTTTGTTCCGTCACTGCCTTGGAGAAAAAGATACTAACAGAGACAATAAAAAAATTATTCGCAATCTGCCTATTTCTATCCGTCTATCTATCTATCTCTGTTTGATTTACTCTGTTTTACTCTGTGCATCTCTATCCATTTCTCTGTAACGATTATAAAGTTATTCAGGATGTCACCCTGTACCCCGTTCCACAAAGCCCCTGCACACAGTGTCACAACCTAAAGCTCAGTTGGAACACGTTCTAATGATAGCGTTCTGCGGTTACCAGCGTTATTAACAGCCGTCTCTTTCGCACTCGCAAGTAACCACGTAAATTAAAGCGGGAGGTGTAATTTCGGATCCCGAGTCATAGTACGTGATCTCCATTACTCGGAGATGCGTTTGGGATTCTTGGTTTCTTTTTGGAGGTTTATGATTAGTTGTGAGTTGTTTGGAGTCAGCAGTTGTATTGTGTTGTACGGTGTTTAATAAGTCATGAAAATGTGTTTATTAAAAGGCATAAAAAACCCAAATAATAATAATAATACAACAATAAAAGATACAAATAATAATAATATAAAACTAAATATTACAATTAGAAGAAAAAAAACCTAGTCTAGTCTTTAGTGAGTCATGAAAATTGAAGAAAGTGCATGCTTTCGATTTCTTAGTTTCTCGTCTAGGCAAAGTGACTCGTAATGACGTAATAATCATTAGTTTCATGTCCACAGCTGGACAAGGACCTCTTGTATATATCAACGCTTCGCTTCAGGCAACATACTTTCCGTAAGCATTCGCAAAAATTAACTTGGCAGGCAGATTCATGACCGCAATAAGAAATTGTCGTTTTTGCCTATTGATTCTACAGTCACCTAAACACCTACGGGATGATATGAATACTATAAATCTAAAGCATAGTCTATTCGTATTCGCTTTCTGGCAGGTTTCAGCAATTCGACGTCACAGATGCTCCTGTTTTGCGTGACAGGGTGGTGTGCCTTCTCATGCCATCCCAGCTCCAGCAGAAAGCTCTGGCCTCTGGGGGCGGCCTCGGTGTTCAGAGGTATTTTGTTCGTAGTGTTGCCACTCCTCCGCAGTCCAGCAGGAAGTGAGCAGCTGTCTGCTCGGCCTCCATGCATGCTCTGCACAGAGGGCTGTCAGTGACAGCACATGTGATACATAGAGTGAACAGTTTCTGGCAGCAGAGACCGTACGGATCAATAAAATTAACGCGTTCCGTATGTCGTGTGATTACTTCATACATGTATCATTCAAGTGCAGTTGGTATGAGACAGAAATAAAACGACGGAACGGCTCACAAAAATGCAACTAGCACTGATCTTTTTATATGAGTGCTTACCGAATATATGTCTTATTTTGATAGCATACTGTCCAAATAATAAAACTCATTTAGTATTCAAACTCCGCTAAGTTTTATATTGGAATTCACGCAACGTACTCTGAATAGTAATGTATCATACCCGCAAACTTGCGCGGGTTTTACCGAAAACAAGGTATCAAGTGTTTCAAACGATAAATTAAGTCTTATAAAGAATAGTGTATTAATAAATTGTGCTTGGTTCTGATGTTATAACAATCATTCGTATTTTAACCACTGACGCACAATGAAGGGTGTCTTAAGTTTAAAGGTTATTTGTGTCTGCATGTCATTTATAGTCTTATTAAATTAAAAACGTTCGTTTTAGGGTATATCTATGGCCTATTAAAGTAATGTCACAATAAAAAAAATCTATACGCTATTTTTCATACTCATACAAGAATTTTAAAGTATTTTCAATAGTCTCTTAATGACCGAAGTAAAAATTCAAACGTATGTCCGGACAGCGGATGCCCGACTGTTCTCCTTTACAGGTCGCATTTCTCGAACGATTTTCGTGAAATGTTGTGAACAGGTTTAATATTTTTATATAGATTTTTTCCGGCTCTGTTTTCGATTAAAAAAATCCAAATTGCAACAGACTGTATTTTTTTATCCATAAGAAAACACAAACTTCAAGGGGTCGGTGTGTGAGGGAATGGAAAAAAAGAAAAAAATTGTTTTAAGGTGCATGGCAAATGTTTATTCAGTTTAAAGCTATACAACGACAGACTCGCGATACAGCTCACAGAGCCATAAGTACATGTATTAAAAAAAACAGAACAGTGGACTGAACAGACTGACAGAAACGACACACAGCGAGACATATCCACGCTGTTAGTGAGTTTTGTGAGGCACAATATTGCCCGGGACATGTGTTGCATTCATGCAATGTGTTACCGGGGGTAGCTACCTCATCACATGGGTATGACGTGGAATAGTAATTAACATCTACGCGGCGTGCTCGCAGCTGCAGTAATACGAACGATCTCGCGGACACTCCCCCCTCTAACGACGCGGTGCGAGATCGATTGCGATGCGTACGCGCATTCAGGTGTAAAGCTGCGTACGCATTAATGGTCTAACACATAACTGAGTCCGCGTCTGAGGTATGGGAGCGGCACGGGTGTGTTTACGGGACGTCAAACTACGCAAGACTGAAGTTTTTGTTCATTTTCTGAAAATGAATCACCTCTGAAGTATGATCTACCCAACAAATAAAGCTTCATCAAAATTGATTCATAATTAGAGGATTTATGGCGTTATATATAACAGAAACATTAATGTTATTCCGCATTAAACAATGAACAGTAAATATTACATTACAGCCATTGTAAACACGAATATAACAGTCAACAGAACGGGTCTTCCATGCGACTACATATTAGGTAGATTAAAGCAATTGAAGTCATAAAAGTAATGATTCGAGACAAAAAGGCTGAGTAACAGCGGCGGACATTACATCAAGCCAAGCTCCCGTTAGCCAAATGCAATTGTACCAAATAAATTGGCCAGATTTTCTGAGTTGGCGCTCAACTGGTTCTCGATGTGGCTACGAAGAAACCAAAATGTGTAAACATTTTCACTTGGAAGCTTTTTTGAGTCTCCTTGTCTCACTGGAACTAGGTTTACAAAAACACAATTCTGTGCTAAGAATCAAACCTAAGACCTACGCTACTGAACTGCGGAAGCTGTAATATTTCTCAAAAGGAACTTCAAAACATACTGTAAAGATCAAAATAAAGCGTGAATTTTCCGTTGGAATTTCCTCATAATTGCAACTTTTTAGACCGATAATGTGCAAGGGACTTTAATTAAAATGGGGAGGGTGTGGTTATTAAAATAATTACGCGCCGCCCCCCATCCAATGAGGAGGCGAGTGCAGCCCGGCACCCAATTAGCAGCGAGACAACACGCATGCGCGGGACACGCTTTTTGCGCGGCCAACATGGCGGCGGCGGGATCAGTTGGCGAAAATTCGTTTCACTTTCGAGGAAATGTCAATCGGTGACGGGCGGCTTGGATGCGATGATTGCCCAATTTGGTTGGACGCAACTACACCTGCGCAAGGGCCACATCCCACATCTTTTGTTATTATTATAGGTACAGTAAAAATTATCATAACATGCGGATTGAATTGTTTAATTTCCTTATGAAAAGTATTGAATTGATATATAGTATTGAATTTAAAACAAAATTTGACGGTTTCAGGAACAACGCTATCATAGTGTTTCTAAATCTAACTAGATTTAAGATTTGCATGTCGACATGTTCCACAGAATACTGTCACTCGATATTCACTTTTTTTGATTTGTATTGTTGCAAATAAATCTTTGTTTCTATTTCTTCGTCATATTTCCTTATGAATTTACAAAGTAATTTTGACCAAATTGTTTTAAGACTTCAGAAAGTATCCCGCGGGAACTACGGACTTAAAGTAGCTCATACCTTTTTCATTCTCTCTTTTGGAATTTGGGATTAGGAAAACTTATAGTATACCTATAGATATTTAAATATAGAATTTTGGAATTGAAAAAACTTTCATTGATTCCTATTGACGAAAGATTTTAATATAGTATTTTGGAATTGGGAAGTATTTGATCTCATGTTTTGACGTGTGGCATCACGCCACACGTCAAAACATGAGATCTAGCTAGAGAGTGACTTGTTACTAATTGGCAACAAATTTAAGATGCAAATTTTGTGTTCTATGCTATTACCGTTAAATGTAATTTTCTAGACCAACATACCGATAATGAGGGAGGTTTATGTCCAAGAAGTGATAGTGTCAATGGAAGACATACGGTTTAAAAAAGCGATGAATGAATGTTTATGCGAAATATGTTTCGAGACAGTAAAGCATCTTCCAATTCAATAATGTGATAGTCACAACAAATTACCCCAGAACAATGAAATGTCATTCCACACTGTCAACACGTATCGTGTCAAAAGAGACCATATTAACACCAACGCTGGATTGCTACGAAAACTATACTGTTCCGTAACAAACAAAAAAACTACTTTGAGCTCAAAAACAAAAGCAATAAGAGTCACATCAACAAGAATTGAACGTAATGATAGGGTTGTCGCTCAACCACGGAAACCTTATCCGATACCGATGATGAAAGTAGTTTTATTAGCTTGAACTTTATAATATCTAGCAGAACGTTAATTGCAGTAATTCTTTATACGTTGAGTAAATAACTACACGTCGGTTGTTGTTTTTGCAAAATAGAAGCAATTATTAATATTAAAGTATTTTAACAGTTCACCGATTTGTACAGCAATGCTATTTATGGTACTCATGATGTTTTAATGGCTATTTATTTCGCGACAAACATGTCTGTCATGATATGAATTATTTCAGGACGACTACAAAATTAATGACCCAGTGAAATACAGAATCTTGTGATTTGTGGAGGGTTTCGTGTAAAGAAAAATACATTGAAACCAATTTGCGATTGTACAAATAAGTTATTCTTAGTTTGGAAGCATCATCACGTTATAAATACATTTACACTACCTCGGAGTATCTAAGTAATAAGTATTTTATATTTCACTGACGTGTCTCAATTATTTCTTGATTGACTCATACTAGACCCAGAGGTATGAAACGAGATTCTTATGGATCTAAGAGTGGACCGATGAGCTGGAACAAATGTCTTTATTTCTCTTATTGTTAATAAGAAGAAGTACATGATTGAACATTAAAACTAATTGTCATTCCTGCAAATGACATATGAAGTTTTTTGCAGAACTATTGAAATTTGAAAGTTTAAAAATTTGCACACTAGACATATTCGTGCTCGAAGCGTGCGGTAAAGACTTTACAAGCACAGTGTGCGTTTTACTTTACGGCTTTGTTATCATGTCATAAAGTACTGTTTTCAGCATCGTTTGTTTATACAAATACTTTACTGATTGATTTATTGGCATATCAACGCCCAGACATACCATTTGACGAAATTTGCAAGATCGATCTCTTCAAAGCAGCACAAGACTTTTCAACATTTGATCCTTAGGGAATGAAAAGGGGTGAATATATTTTAAAATTGGAAATATAATAGAAACGGTTAGGATGAAATTACACAAGTAAACTCGCGAGCAACCTGCCAGTTACGTAAAATGAAATTTTAATTTTTTTTCGATAACGTAATGTACTATAATATGTCTAACCATTATTTGTCGACGTTTCGAATATCATTGTACTACATTCCTATATAATTAATGCAGAATACCTCAGCTAATAGCTCATTGCGAATTACACAACCATCGCTATTGAAGCAACTCTAATGCGATGTAATCAGGGGTGGTTTTCGAGTGGCCCCGCGTCAAGAGTTGACAATGGGCAAAGATGGAGCGATTCGATCCGGAGATCGCTAAGATAGCGATTCGTCTCGTTATTTTGGACGTTGATTGTTTTGATATTGATTTGTGAGGGTTTCGTTTGCTTTGTTTCGGGCCTAAAGGGTAGGATTTTTAGTGAGTTTGAGAACGAATGCTTTATAGAGCCACCGAATGAGTTGCCGGGGGTGATAAGAAGGAGATTAATATATATTTTCAAATGAAAAACAACCTTCAGCTGTGTGCTTGCATGCTTATCACCAATACATATGATAATTAACTTCATTGCACCCGTATGTGTCTACGGGATTCTCGATTGCAAACAGTAAATGCGTTCAAAAAGAACTGGAAACCGACTTCAATTGCCGAAGAAGTCTACGTTTAGTAAGGCAAATTTAAGATTTATATCGTTTTCTCATGGATGCTGTTGTCAGAATTGGACCAAATTGAAATGGGGCCACACAGGAAGCACCACCTTTCAAATCAAAGAATCATCTAAATCGGTTCACCCAGTCAAAAGTTCTGAGGCAACAAACATAAAATAAAAAAACATACCCGTCGAATTGATAACCGCCTACTTTTTTGAAGTCGATTAAAAAACATGCATGGCATCATACCCACATGTGAATTGTCTTCTTTTCTCAATTATTAGTAAAAACCAGTAATACGTTGTAAGGTTCTTTTGTAAGTCTGTGTAGACTTAATTGGTTTTAGTGTAACATATTTTGTTGTATACTCTCTACATAAGAATACTTCAACAGTCACACAGTGATATTAACAAACACATGTTTAATATGAACATTACAGACAGCCCCCTGTGTCGTAGGTGCATGTCCGACGAGGAAACTCCCGCCCATGTGCTCACGACCTGCAGACCTGGCCACACAACGGGCGACGATCCTAAACAATCCAGGATCACTCCAGGAGGCGTGCAGTGACACAGCTAGACTAGACTAGCCGGCTCCACTTCCATGGGTTCCATTTACGCACAATGGCCAAAAAATGGCTAAGTGCGGAAACCGCCCTAGTGATAAAAATGCCTATGACATATTACAACATACTTTTCACAAATACATGCAACCGCTTTTCTTTTTCTTTTCTTCTTTGCAATGTGTCTCTTCGTTTAGAAGTCAGGCTGGTTTGTCCCTTCTGTATTTACATAAGTCCCTGTTCCATAGTGAAACTCGTTCGATGGTGTAGCGTTATTTCTAAAGGCAATGCCAACAGGCTTTACTTGATACCACTACAAGAAGACTATGAAAAGCCGGAGAGACGAAAACTTACACCTCTGTATATATCGATATGTCTGAAAAGGGATACTGTGACCTGTAGTAGCTTTTTTATATATTAAATATTTAAATCAAACAATTTTTGTTTTTCATCAGCCAGGTAACGTCCACTGCTGGACACAGGTCTCCTCCATGGTATGCCACATTGACAGGTCCCGAGCCCCTTGCATCCAGCAATGCCCTAACGAAAATCTAAGTCCGATTGATAAACCAACTTTACATTGCAATTTAATTATATATTCGACGCAACGGCAAAGTAAAGTTTGTAAACATTAATAACTTATTTTTACTGTGTTATAATTTAAACATCCTGGTTTTCAGATTTATTCCTACGGCTTTGCTATAAAACACTCTTTTTATGAAAACTTGATACCTTTACACGTTCCTAAGAAAAAGGGTCTGGACAGGCTTACATACAGACAGACAGACTAACAACAAAGTGATCATAGAAGTATAAGGGATCCTTTTTTTTTAATTTTAAGGTACGGAACTCCAAACATTAAATGGTGACATCCTAAATTTTCTGCTTCCATCCATATAACCAACCAACAACCTTGCCGACTTACGCAACAAAGTAGATACTAAGATATCTTGATAGCTCGATAACGAACGAGCTGGATGGTAGAAAAAAGATCAGAGAAGATTTATTGCCATGGCATATGCAGAAAAAGTTAAGATGTCAAAGATAAGTGACATTGCGGATGGCAAAAAATTGATTCGGCTAGCGAATGCAAGGTCTGATTAGTTTGGAATTATAAATCGAGTTAGTCTTTTAGACAGTCTCAAAGAACTGCCCGTTACTTCGATCCTGAGCTAAATCTGACTAGCTTTTACCCGCGTCTTCGGCCGTCCCGATAATAAATAGCTTAGTCCGTTTTTCCCTTGATAAAAAATTAAGTAATTCTGATTCTCCGTTAGGAAGGACAAACAAACTCACGTTCGAATTTATTATTAGTATACGAGTATATTGGATTTACGCGCTAGTCACCATAGCTTTTTTCGTCCCTTAGACATGTTAGATATAGTTTTTATAGAGAAACACAATACATACAGAAAGATTGACAAAGTTCCAAAAGAAATACAAACTTTTATGTTATAACATAAAAAAAAAAACAGAAAAAAAAAAAAGAATAAATTGTTGTGTTGTATTGCGCTTGTCGACTGGGACCTGAAACTCATCATGTGCTGCAGCTGAGATTGCAGTCGGACCCTAGGACACCGATGCATATGCGAATCGAAAGGCTCTCTGACGTACTTTAATAATCAAAACCAGGATTATATTAATAAGATTTTATTACACCGTCTCCGTAGCCGAATGGCTAAATATCGGCTAAATATCGGGTTCGATTCCCAGTGAGGATAGCTATCGGTACTCGGTTTGGTTGGTGGTAAGGCCTTTTCTATGTCCGCCTGGCTATATATCACCATGCTATGTAAGTCTGCCGTCGAACGTTGTGTTCCGGTATAAAAGGCAGCAGAGCCAGCGCCTCAAGGTTGAGGCTTCTGGGTGCGCACGCTTACCTTCCAACGGCCTTATCGTCACTTACCATCAGGTGATATGAAGTCCAAAATATAAATGTGTTTTAATTGAGACATAGACAACTAAACCCAACATTAAGAGGATTGTCTGTTTAGAGCACGTGGCCGCGTTCAAGGTTGCATTGTTTTGTAGCTGTCCCTATCCGAGCCCTATCCTACCCGAGCGCGTACGGTGAGACAGCATACACTACGCGAAGTTATCCACCCGTTATTTGGATGTTTCGTAGTCCAGAGATCATTTGAAGGATACAGTATATTATATAGCCATTTTTTCAATACAGTATACTAATGAAATTTCAGATGTCGGTGGTTTTTCCAAATTGTTCTAAATTGATTCATACTCTTGTAAAACAGGTTCAAAGTTGGGGCTTTTTATTACCGAAAAATACAATAATTTGACGCCCTGTAACTCTGGAAGTATATATTTAAACGAAAATCTGACTCACCACCGACTCAGATATTTGTTTCTAGATTGTGTCTTGAAAATTTCATAGATTTTCATAGCTTAATACTCAAAATATGACTGGCCTACGTTTGTATGGGCGCTTTGACACCAGCATACCCTCTTAAGCGAGCAGCTATCAACCATCGGAGGAAGTGTAGTGGTTGCTGTGACGTGGTGCAAACTGGCGCTGATTGCAACACACTTGTTCCAGTATCACTCGATGGATCTGCAATATCCCGCCAGTACGTACAGCCTATCTCTTCAGGAAGCAGTTTTATAATGGCCCTATCAAGCAGAAATTATTAAAGCGTAAAAGAACATGAAGACAATTGCTTTCGCGGCCTTCGTTAGTACGATGTTTAGGAAGTAGCGGGTTTAACATAGAGCAGCGCGAGATCCCGCGTTCGACTCCCAGTGGGGTACAGGTACTCGGTTTATTAATTATTATTTAATTTATTAATAATTAATTAAATATTATTTTAGTTAATAAAAAGGTATGGTTATCAGATAATTATACAAAGCACTCGAGAACATCATCATCATCACCAGCCTATATACATATGTCCCCACTGGAGGGGCTCAGGCCTACTCTCCTACAGAGAGTGTATGGGCCATAGTCCACCACGCGGGCCCAGTGCGGATCGGCGGACTTCACATGCCTGTTCAAGACATGCAGGTTTCCTCACGATGTTTTCCTTCACCGTTAAGCACTCGGATAATGTACTTGAATTGAAAAACAACTCATAGATACACGGCTGGATTCGAACCCGGTACCCTCAGATTGAGAGTCCGCGCCTTATCCACTGCGCCACCGACGCTTTTTAGCACTCGAGAACATACGTTAGTAATATTGTTGCATGTCTTTAAGTTTTAATTTAAATTATTGTATATCTTTATACTCATGAAGTCCAGACTATTGTAATAATTTGTATATTTAGATTAAGTACTAGTTTCTAAAAGTGCATAGTATCCACATGATGGATACAACGACTACCAGTGACTTTACTGCGCACACGCATCTTATCCTTCTACGACGCAGTAACGTTCCGCCGCGCAAGACAAATTGCAGGCGATAATCTCTTCGCTCCTGCACTCACTTGCTTTGCTTAAGGAATATGAATTGGTTTTGAGTGGCAAAGATATGTTTTGCTGAAATGTGGCATAGTCGTATTTAGAATAGGGTGACTCTAAGTCATCCATTAGAAAATGACTAAAATAATTGAATTATTAATTATTAGCACTTCGAACATCACACATAAAATTATAGGTGGGAATTTAGCTATGTTTCTCTGTTGTTTCATTCAGAACAGGGTCACTTCATGCATTCATGGGAAAAACGCCTTAAATAATTGAATTATTAATTATTATCACTTGATTATCACATGACATTTAAATTATAAATGGGAACGTAGCTTTGTTTCTCTGTAGTTTCATTCAGAACAGGTTCACTTCATGCATTCATGAATGAATCCATGAATAAAACGACATATACAACGTGTACAAAAAAGGAGTGATAAAACTTAAGTGCGGTATATGTTAGGTAAGGTTTTACCTTTAGATCGGTAGTAGACATCTGTAAACCGTACGAATCTGGAGAAAAACGAATTTAAAATATTGACTAAAATTTTTGAATTTCATCCCTATCCTAGTTCTACATGTGTCAATAACCCCTAAAACCAAAGATAAGGTCTGCGATCATTGACCCCAGTGCTCGCGTTGGTAAACAAACATTTAGGGTTGTCAAAAATTACGACGTTACACCTCTAAAATAAAAATGTATGAAAATTTAAACTAACCTTTACAACGCTGCTACTTTCACAGTGTATTCTATACAAGGGATATATACCCACCTTTAAGTATTATCACTCCTTTTTTGTACACGTTGTATAATTCAATAAATTATTACATATTATCACGGTTCACATTATCACAAAGACATTAGAAATGGGAAAGTAACCTCCCTCTGTTTCTATGTCGTTTCATTCAAAACAGGGTCACTTCATGTATTCTTGTAAAAACGACTAATGTATACTACAAAATTAAATAATTCAAGTATTGGTTATTATCGATCTTCTCAATATCACACCACACCAGCACTCCTATCTATATATCTGCTTATGCCTTTAAAACGGAGTCACTCCAATTCGTTTTATAGAATTTTTTTTAGAATAAGACACATAGCATTTATGTGAGCAAGTCCCATAATATAAGAAGGCCTTAACTGCTATTCTTGATTATCATAATAACAAATGGTTTTATGTAATCGCCATACATGGACATCAAACATAAGCAGGAAGTGCTGTGCTGCTATTGGCCAAGATGTCGTCGAAGCACACACAATGACGTATGAAGTTATAGACCTGCCACGAAGTAGGGGATTGATATCCTCCAGCATATTTTACCAGCAGCATGTATACAGTTTATAAAGTGATACGAAAAATGACATTGCAAAGACTTGCTCCGATATTGCTCTTGTTTTTTTAAAAAAAAAATATTTCACACATGACTCATACATGCGAAATGCGAATAGGTACTTGTTATCTCAATCGAGTAATTAGTTTCTGTGGGATAGAAGTCACAGACCATATATTAGTCTTAAAATAAATCACAATGACTTCATTAGGGTGAATAATTATTTACTAATGGACCATATTCAATTGCGTAGGCTTCATTATATTAAAAGTACTAGATGAGCAAGTTTCGTTATTACAACCATAATGTCACGTTTTACGTACGGTCCTGAGTTCAATAACCGTCACAGGAAATATACGCAAGCCTATTTTGATTTAAAAAACAACACGAAAATATATATTTAAATGTGCAGGCTTGACAATCGTAAAACTCTTTAAGATAATTTGCAGAGAACACCCAGACCTTTTACGGTTCTCAAACTATAGGTTCGCGGCACCTTTTTACGCTCCAAGCGTGTCGTAAAATGGAAGGTCTATAGATTCTGTATACCTATATAAATGTGTGCATCTAATGGCTTGTAAAGCAATGCGCTGTTTATGATATGTTGAATATCATACAAGCAATCGTTTACGTTGGCTTGGAGACACTTGGATGAATGGAGGATAAGGTTTATGTTCGGAGAGACAAATTGCTTTAGATGGAAGGCAAGTAATCGAACATTTTCAAAAACATCGATGTAGGCGAAATATTAGGCTCGCGGTCGATCACAACCTCACCTGATGTTAATTGACGTACAATTGTCTACACTACAAGGTGCCTATTTTTTAATTGGTTTGAATACTCCTTAGTGCAGTAATAGGTAGAGCATTCCATACTTTAAGAGTATACGAGGTAACAGTGGAAGTAAAAGGCTTGGTACGAGCTGTAGCGTATCCTCTGTGTAGGGTGGAGATCTGCCGTTCTTCTGTTCGGTATTTGAATGTTAATGGCTAAAATGCGTCTAAAATAAATCGTGTAAAATGCCAATAGATAGGCAACTTGACGCCTGTGTTAAAGGGTCGTGTCTTCTTTGTCTTCAGTAGTGTTTCGTCAGCTAGTTGATAGCGAACAGTTGATGCATGCGCTAGGTATAAACTAAGAGCTGTGATTGTCGGATTTTCTGTCTGTCCTTCGATATAATGCCTAGTGTTTGTCTACAAACAAAATGTATCCGGAGAGTAAGCAATAAACATGACGTGAACGTATGTTCGAGGCTTTGGAATGCTTTTGAAATCTTTCATTGCCTATCAGTCTCATAGCTCGGCGTTCCACCGTCTTCAAAGCTGCCGACCAACTCAACAATCTAGAATCTAGACAATAGCTCAAAACGATCCTTTATTCGTACCACCTTAAACATCGTTACCATTGTCATAACGTGTCCGGCCCACAGGGAGGCAGTAACATAAACCACGGAGCTATCTGACGACCGTGTCCCTCGTAAAGAGCATGGCGGGGGGCTGCGGTGATAACCGGACATTTGCATCGTTCGGTGGTAGGGAGAGATGTGTTCGTCCGTCCCGGGAATCAACTGTCAGGACTCTCCACAGTTTAGATGTATCCTTTGATAATATATAAAATATGATACCCATGATATTTTCGAACGAAGGTTACCGACATAGCTCGACGAGTCAGTGAGCTGCAGTGGCAATGGTCAGGTCACATGGCTCGAAGAACCGATCACCGGTGGGGAGTAAAGATTCTCGAGTGGCGACCACGTACCGGTAAACGTCTACCAGGCCGTCCCCCTACTAAATAAACCGATGACCTGGTTAGAGTGGACGCAGGTGGCTCGAGACCGGTCGATGTGGCGTACCATGAAGGAGGCCTATGTCCAGCAGTGGACGTTTCCCGGCTGCAGATGAAAAATTTCAAGACAGCAGTCAATGACAATCCGCCATTTTTAATGATCGATTTTATGTGTATCGTAACACATCAGTGCTATTAACACTGCTGTTTGGAGGTAGACTTAGTTAATATGGTGGCAGCTAGACAGGCGGACATAAAAAATAATTCGTCAAAGATCAAAGAAAACAAATCAACCAATCAGATCAAAGTCATATAAGCTACAACAGGTAAATAAAAACACATAACAATTGTCATTAAAAAGAAGATAATAAAGTGCTGGTCCCTCCAACACTTTATTATCTTGTTGATTGTGAAAAAATGTATAGTAATATTTCTTATTATAAAACAAAGTTATTTTGTCTGTCTGGGTAGGTTTAAGGTGTGACAAATAAATTTAATAATATTATTCAAAAAAGAAACTAAAATTTTATTCTTCAGTCAAGACGTTACGTATAAACCCCGGAAGAAAACAGCAGTAAAACGTTCTCGAGATGATCTTAGGGGTTATTATTCACAAACACGTGGGCAGTAGCGCGTATTCCGCCATAATGGTAATCTATAACATATAGGCCCTTTCATCGGATATAAATAATGTTTTACAGGGCACCCTTTACCGAGCAAATTGCTCGATTATGATTTCGATTTTATGTCGATGCGATGGATGAAGTGGTCACCATGCAGATTGTGTCGATAAGGTTAGTGGTACACCGAATGGATATTGTTTCGCAGCAGTTTTCACTTGTAACGCTACCAGTGAAGCATAGTGCGTGCGAACATAGAAGAGGCTCATGTTTAGATATGTTATTTTTCTGTAGATTTTCATTTTGCCTTCAGTTTCTCTGGTAAGTGATGGCCATAATATTGAAGCATGCTCTGCTAGATACCTCAATGTAATAAATATGAATGATATACCTTTGCTTACTGCAATACAAGCTAAAAACTAAATACTTTTATTCAGATGGCTTTTTATACCATGCTAGCTTTATCGCCTACCACCAAGTTTATAAAAGATACTACAAAAAAAATATACTAATACTATAAATGTGAAACTGAGTTCGTCTGTTTGTCCTTACTTTACGCCATAAAGCAGAGTCATAATGGCTTGATTTTTAAAATTGATTTAATGATTGATTTAATGAATTTTTTTAACATTATACTGATTGACATGCTATGTATACAACTTTTTTATCAATTAATTCCCTTATTAGATATGTTTATAATATTTTCACCTGTGGACAGGTTAAGTACATCGAACTAATTGAAATTACTATCTTAACACCGTGTAAAAAACTATGTACTTGGCAAATAAATCTTTTCTTTCTTTCTTTTGTATAGGGGTAGTTGAAGGGTCGGAAAAGGGCATCTGCTACCTTTTATCTCAATCGATAGTTCCCGAGGGATAATTTCTAAAGTGCACGCAGATAAAGTCGTGGGCAAAAGCAGTAACAAGTTTCAGGAAATCTCTATAACAAGCTTTCACAACGTATGAGCTATAACGACTTCATCCCTAAAATATATGTTTTCCGTTCAATTTTATGGTAACAATGTCTTCATATCCCATGTTTAAGCTTCTAGTTACTGAGTATGGTAAACCAGTAATGTACCTTATCGATGGTAAAAGTAAAAACTTAAGTACAGGTCCTCTTGCATGTAGTAGTGTACGTATTCGTCTACCTTTGTATTTGTAAACAGTATGGGAAAATATAAATTTCAAAAATAGAATATCTATTCGCACACATTATTCACACATACAACCGGTCATTTACTTAAGTTTTCCCCCTATATACTCTATGTATACTGCTACAAACGAGAACATAACAATAGATGGTTTTGGAATAGCTACTCTTAGAATAATTTGAAACGCTCGATTCTGACAAAAGTTATCACTTTAAAACTTTAATATGTCGCAAATGAATCCCTGAATCTAAACGTGATGTTACTGATGGGTTCATCCCCAAGTTACGTGTATGGAAGCAACCCTTTAAAAAATATTTTTCCTAATTTTTTGTTGGCGTGATTAATATGTATACCCGTACTAAATTATAACTTTGTAGTATAATAGAAATTGTTTATTTCAGTAAATGTGGTGGTTTGTTCGCAGGCAAAGATGGTATGTCAATATTAGTACAGCACATTTAGCCATATTAGTGGCGTACAAAATATTTAATCACACACGTAGTAAGAGTCTCTGAGCTAAGCCGCGGATGGACAGACGGATAGAGCGAAACTATAAGGGTTCGTTGTTTGACTACGGAACCTTAAAAAGTATCTATAAGTCTAGGGTGAACAGGCACCTTCAGGTCGCTTACCATCAAGTGAGATCGTAGACAAGCGTTGATTTATCTTAAGTAAAACAAAGTATCCAGATTTATATACCTCATTTATTAAATATATAATATTCCGTGGTAGCTCAGTTGTGTACAGCTTCAGTCCTTGAACAATCGAGGTATAAGCTCCAATTTGATACTTGAAATTTATGTACGAATGATAAAAAGCGTTACCATTGGTTTTTTTGTGAAGAAACCTTCACACTCCTGAGAAGAAATTCAAAGATGTGTGAAGTCTACTAATCTGAACTGAGGCTGCGTAGTGGACTATGGCCCATACTCTCTCTGTAGAAAAGTAGGCCTGAGCCCCTCCAGTGGGGACATATATAGATTGTTGATGATTGAATATATAATAGACAAATTCCTCACCGTCAACCAATTATACAGTATTGTGCCAATTACAAAGCCCATTTTCTTCAATCATTTTAAAAAAATGTACTCTGACCCGATATTCTTTCAAGGCAACCCTTTTTGAATAACGTCAGTTTAATAATTTAATAAAACTAAGTGCATGTTACCTGGATTCTTCGTGTACGATGGCATGCGTACATAATGTTCATAATAGGTACTTAGATGAAATCAAGAGCTATAAGACATGACACACGTGTAAAAATAGTCTATAAAAAGAAGGTCCCGGTAACCTACTCAAATTTTATCAGCGGTCGATGACAGAATTTGAAAATGCTATCATTTTATTATTTTATTTAAAATGGACATTACATTTAAATTATAGTCTAGGTTTAGATTTAATATTTCATTTAATTCCATCTATTTCACAAGATGCATATTACAAATAATAAATATTAGATGTAACACCCTGCGAGAGCGCAGAATCATAGTGACACTCGTAACTAATTAAATACAATTACAATTTAATATTTTACAAAATATAAAATAAGGATATGTACTTTAAAATATGTGAAACAACAAACAATCAATAAAGTATATGAAAAAAAGGAGATTATTATTAATTTGTAATTAATTATTTTTTGACATATTTAATAAAATTTAAAAAATTCCAATTCCGAATAGCATACTAAAAATATTTTTTAAATAGACTACCACCTAGATACGAGTAGAAAAAGAAAAATCTAGTTTTTTTACATATCATCAATAAGAACTTTTAAATTAACGTTTCTCTTTTAATTTTAGTTGCAGAAAAATTGATGCTTGTGATATAAATATACAGCTATTGTCTCGTAACACTATGTTATCCAAGGTAGCAATTTTTGATCAAGCAAATGTTGGTTGGGTGTCATAATCTGATGTATATACATTAATCATAATTCATAAGTGATGTCGTGTCTGAAACTTAAGTCTACGATTTATTATCTATAATGCATCGTAAAGAGTCAAGTTAACCCCATTTCTGTTCCTAGAGGAGTTGATCGGTGGTTCAATGTTTAAGGTTCCTATTAGTACACAATTTGGCAACGTCACAATTATTGACAGCTTTCAGACCACTTTAAAATCAACTATATCTTTACAACAAGACTTTAAAATCAACTATATCTATTTTATACCATGACGTGGACAATATTTCGTCGTATTAAAATATTTTAATTATCACTATAAACATGGATTTACGCGATTGTATATTTTAGCACTACAAATTTGTTACAGCTTAATAATTGTATGGCAATGCACTTATTAAAGGTCGCAAGTGAAAACACGGCAGCCAAAGGTTGCTGTGCGTTTAGCGCTTCGTGGGATACTTGCGGATGTGAGCAATACCATCCCTTGGCTTTGGTCTACACACGAGACCAGCGGTTCTGTAGACTTGACTGTTGTGACGTTTAATTTATAATCTACAAGGTTTTTAATTGATTGATTTTAGAATGTATTCCACGTGAATATTTCTTTAATGCATACCTTTTCCAGCCCTTCAGTTATCCTGACACAAAAATAAACTCATTTTGCCTCTCCGTTGCGACGGGGAAAATAATAATAAATAAACAAACAAACAAAAACTAACCTTCGTGTTTATAATATTACGAGTAGTATGTTTATGGATGAGTAAAAAATTACGTTGCGTAGAAAAAAAACAGCTAATGCAACGTTATCCAACTGTACGGGCAGGATCCTTAACAGTGGTGTACGCCTGGCAAGTTACTTACGATCACTTCGCGGAAGGGGAGCTGGCACCTTACCTGAAAATTAAAAATTAAAATTAAATATCTAGCAACATGCAGTACAGTTTTAACGACAGAATACGAGTATATTCATAAGCAATCATTGTTTCACTGGGAAGTTCGTTACATCACAGTTTTACGTTTTTCTCTATTCCCAGATAATTATGAGTACATTACCTTTTTTGCAATGGAAAATTTTAGTTTACACAACCTTATTGTATATTGTACGCCCAAAAGGCAAGTTGCACAGGAACAACTACTATATAAATTATATATTTAAGAACTCTGTATACCTGCAACTAAAACAATAAATGATTTTGAATTTGAATTTGAATTTATTGCCACATTTATAATAATAATGACAATGTTGGCAGCCCTGCGCCATGCAAGCACGCACTGCTGATGAAGTTTTCGTGTCGACTCAGCCGCGCGTGCAATTTCCTTAAACGACGCCCCATGTCGGTATTCGAGCTTCTTAGCGGATAATAATTTTTATACGCTAGACCGTGGTGCTCAATCTTTACGGGATTTAGAGCTCATTGTGTGCAAGTACCGTTGGGAACCATCCATGCATTAGAGTAGCTACAGCTTTTCTAAGACTAAAAGGCGCAAAGCATAGCAAAAATAAATAAAAAAACAAGAAGTTAAACTACTTTTGACAAACCGTATTTTTTATCAGCGCTTAACCTCAATCTGAAGTCCTCATAGTGTCGTTGTGCTCGAAAATATTACTTGTTAAGTCTAAAATGTGTTTATTTACGATTTTTTGTTCTGTAGATTTATGTTGATATGTAATAAATGGTAAAATAAATTGGTTTTTTACCTCTTGATCTACAACTAATCGGCATGAAATTCGGCACGCATGAAGCCTATCGCACAGTGAGGGAGGTGTTTATCCTGGTTAATATTTCCTGACAGATAATTTCTAAAGCCCATGCATAGGAAGTCAAAGGCGAAAGCTAGTCCTTTTAATATTTACCACGGTCCTGGAAAGTTATATCGACAGAGCACTAGGTGGAGTGTAGATCTGGTACAAGTCGCTGGGGACGATGGACGGCTCCGGATCGGCCATTATCAAAGTAACTTTTAAGAGACATAATAATAATTCTTTTAAATAAAGCAACAAAGAATAGTTTTTAAATTAGTCCAGAGCTTGCTCACTATATTGAGTTAGACCGTGTAATGAAAGCCGCCATCTTGTTTTTATTTCCCTGGCACTCTAAGAAGACTGGATGTAATTTACTTAATTCGTATAATCATGGTGCGCAGCTGAGACGGTGCGTAGAATGAACCACTGTTCTAAGCAGCGAAAACGGTAAGGAAACAATACTTTTATTTTTCGTATTGAACTCTCCGCGCCATACATTTTTTAATACTTTTTATTACTTATTACATTGGGCAAATTTCCCTAATATCCATCCTCTTTCGCCCTTGTCAAGGGCGGATCGAGACTTACAATTTGGGTGCATCGAGCGCCAGTATTTAAGTAACGAATAAAATCTTACATTTACGATACAAAGTATATTATTTACGATACAAAGTATATTATTTACAGTGTTATCTATTAGGAAATTACTGTAATCAAATTAAAATCGTTAATCGCCCTTATCTTAATTTATCTTGGCATACAATGTTGATAATTTATACTTACGAAAATGAAATTTTAAGGACCCTCCATAAACTACGTCCTCACACATTTATTTCCAAACGAACTCCTATTCAGATACACAGTTACAGTCAAAGTTTCATGTAGTAATTTACATCATGTTAAAATTAACCAAGTTCATAACTAGAACGATGTCTTTCAATAGCATTTATGAAATTAAATTCCTCCCAAGCTCACTAACCGAGAGGCGTCGTTAAAATGCAAAAGGCCTTATTGTTATTTACGTTCAGTTATTTAATTACGAACCATTAAATCTGGTTTAATTACTTTGTTTATTTGTGTGTTCGAAAAACTTGCAGCTCCTACATTTCTATTAAATTATCGAAAACTATGATCAGTGAACATTTCCTGGCTGATGATGACGACGATCTAAGTATCAATTTTCGTCCACAGTGTTTACGCTTAGAAAAATCATATAGTTGGTCATTTTATATTCGTTTGTGCAAACAATAAACACTTATCTTTGTTATCTTCATTTTAGTATAACAAACCGCATTTTGTTTTCGCACTATTTTTTTATTAAAATCTATTTATCTGCTTCTCTCTGACAATATTAAAATTTAAGGGTGCACTTTATAAGGATAAACATCCCTATAACTTCACGGCTCACGCATGACTTTGGTGACGATATCTATAGTTTACCAAGAAACAGAAAGTGAATGACGTCAGCGAAGCCATCCGTAATATTCAAAAAGGAGTCAAATACGTATTACGTATTTCATGGATGACCCCTACCTGAAACTATAAACTATACTACTAAAATCATACAATGTGTATCATTGACATTAACTTCTAATTACATACTAAATTATAATTAAATTACGATTATGTAGAGTGGGAACCGCTACTTAGTACGCGTAATAAAATAGCAGTTGGTATCCCCGACTTCCATGTCTTCTAGATACGACCACCTTGAACCTTCCCGTGGGTATCTTAACACGCTTACTATCCAAGTGCCCCCAATGAAGAGTCACAGAACAGCCTTGGCTTCGAATGCCCCCACAAGTGGGTCACGTGTGCCAAATGGCTACACAGCTGGACTAGCAACCCGGAGGTAAGTTCTCGACTTGTTTATATATATATTATATCTACTATCAAACATCAGTATTAATATCACTATTGTTTAGTATTTAAATATAACATTACTAGTGTCTCGTTATCGTGGGCTTTCTAGGTGAGCACGCTTCCATCGTCACTTACAATATGTCGAGTATAAAAAAATAATTGCCTATTTCATATATAAAAACTATGCGTCTATAACAACTGGATTCATCATCGATCAAAAATTTTGACCTTGTTTTTTTATTGTTCTCATAAAAACATCCAACGAACTTTTACGAACTAATTGTATGTTCACTGTTTAAGGGTATGCCATAAACCTATTCCATACATTTATAATCCAAGAGTTAGATTAGAATTGGATTTGGACTTTCTCACTAAGAGAGTTTTTAATATCATGCGGATTTCATCCACGCACGCGAAAAATTCCACGCAGCGTAAGACACGCTCGCGAACGATGTAGTTTTCTGTGGGATGTATACATTGTAATTGTGTACAATGGATTACAAACGAATTGACACAAAATTCCATACAATTATGTAAGAATAGAATAGAAATAGTTTATTCGGCATACATACAGATTACAGTACAGTTCATACATATATTTGCAATTAGCTCTGCTGCACTGCAACGCCGAAATGGACCTGTCTCAGCATGTGCGGCAGCAGTAGCTGCAGCGCTGATTCTCAGACAGGCCCAGAGATATTCAGTAACACTGTTATACTAATTAAATAGAAACTAATTTTTAGTTGATGCATGAGTGATGATGAACGAGATGCAGTTAGATAAATTGTATATATTTATGAATATTAATGTAAGTAAATGTAATGTAAGTAAATATAATGTAAGTAAATATAATGTAAGTAAGAGATTAATGTAATGTTTGTAAATGTGTTAGAGGTTGGTATTTATGCTAGAGGTAGGGATATAGAAGTGTGTGTGATAAGAAATTGTGTAATAATTTAAAATTTGACGATGGCTCTAAAACAAATGTGTGAAGTTTACTCGTATTAAGTCTTGTAGGTATGTTGGAACACTCCGCACACCGGGAGGAAACTGACTTTGGTAATATAAAAGATATTTTTTTAGTTTAATTTTAAATGTTTTTATTGTAACATGCTCACAAAACCCGAGAATCGGTTGAAAAAGATCTGTAGAGAACAGCCGCCGACAAGCTGAAATGAAGACGCTTCGAACGCGCTTCTCGCTCGCTCGATCAATTATAAGTGTTTTTTTGTGTGTTTTTATTATTATTGAAGATAGACCAACACTTGACCTCAATCTCACCTGACGGTAAGTGACGATGAGGTTGACGATATTACGTGTTGGTCTAGAAGGTGCCTATATACTCTTCTTTTAAAGATTCCCAAGTTGTAGTTTTCGGGGAACACGGAAACCGGTAGTGTATTCCATATTTTTGCTGTACGCACGATAAATGTGGAAGCGAAACGCTTGGTGCGAGCTGTAGGAATGTCTACAGTGTACGGGTGAAGGTCTGCCGTTCTTCTGTTTGACCGGTACTTGAACGGCGAAGGTGGAATCAACAAAAATAGCTCCTGCGCACACTCTCCGAAATGTATCCTATAAAATACCGAAAGGCAGGCAACCTGATGCCTATGTTCGAGGCTTTGGTACTTTGCCTTAAGTAGCGTATCGTTGCCTATCAGTCTCATAGCTCGACGCTCCACCGAGTCCAAAGCAGCTAGTTGATAGCGAGCTGAACCATCCCAAAGATGGCAGAGGTACTCCATGCATGATCTTACATAATGTACATCGCCTTAACCAGCATGTGGCAGCTTCGTCCGTCATACATATTGTCGATGTCAGAGATACAGACACCATTAAATTAATATAACACATTTTTTTCTACAATAATTGCTTCGAACCGAACGTTACTGAAATTACATCAGCAAATCTGGTGCAATAAATATTACGGAGCAGTTCCGTGCTAAATTAGAGCTAGGCTTTACTTCGGTAAACTGGCTTGCTCGATTATATTGGGTCAACAAAGCCAACAATATCCCAACTAATGTAAAAGTATGCTTATTTAGTTATTTGAATTTTAGAACAAAGTAACGCGTTCAGAAAGAACTAGAAACCGACTAATTGCCCTAAGAGTCTACTTTTATTAAATCAGATTTAAGATGTTTATCATTTTCTCAAAGATGCCATTCTCAGAACTGGACCAAATTGAATGGGACCACACGGGAAGCACCAGATTTCAAATGAAAAAAGTATCATCCAAATCGGTTCACCCAGTCAAAAGTTCTGAGGTAACAAAAAACTACTGAGCCGATTTTGATGAAACTTGCAATCTTCCCTACGTTGAACAATACCTAGTACAACAAAAAATTCATTATTTAAATCGACCTAATAGTTCCGGAGATATGCAAGGACAAACATACAAATATACAACACACAAACACTTTTGAAATTAGGCACACTTGTTTAGAATCTTATAAAGACTAAAATATACGAAAACTGGGTTCTGGAAATATTACATACATATCGCATAGGTCGCATTGATAACCTCCTTTTTTTGAAGTCGGTTAAAAAGGTAAATAATAATTCCTATGTAAACGCAGACGACGTCGAATGTAGAAGTGTTATATAGTCACAGATATATTTAAGAATGACTAAAGGTTAAGGATGTAGTTAAAGTATCTGAGTGAAGTTAAAAATATTTATATACAGCATAATGTACAGATGAACATAAAATGGCAAAGGCCGCTCTTGGGTATTTTTTAACATTATTTATGTTATTTTGTATATTACGTCATCTATTTTTAATTCACGAAATTCTGACAATTAAAATGACAAGTTAGTATCAGGTATTGATTGAATTTTTCAACTTGAACTATTGTATCTGAAGGTACATGTACAACCACTTATATATCAAATAGGATCAGAGTCAGCTACAGCATACCTCAAGGATCGGTGCAGTGCGTCGAACCAAATAGTTTTGCATACAATCCTTCCACGTCCCTCCGTACGAAGGACATTACTCCTCATTCTTTGCACTTTATCATTTGCATATAAAAGTCACGGTGATTAAATTTGCCTCCGAATCTGATTATAAATTATAGTAATAAAAGGGAAAATTATATCATCGGGTTTTATTCTAAAGTTTAATAATTTTATGATCTGTTAGTATTTGTATAAAGTTTCTACCTCAGCATCTAAAGAAAAAAGTCTTTAATCAGTGCGTGTTGCCAGTGATGAAATACGGAACCGAAACGTGGTCCTTTACTGTGGGCCGAATAAACAAGCTCAAAGTCATTCAGCGAGCAATGGAACGAGCTATGCTCGGAATTTCTTTACGTGATACGGTCCGGAATGAGGCATTCCGTAGATAAAGTAAGGTCACCGACATAGTTCGACGAGTCAGTGAGCTGAAGTGGCAATGCTAGATCGCTCGAAGTACGCATAACCAAATGGGGGCCACCTACCGGGAAGCGTGTACCGGACCGTCCCTCTACAACGAAGGTAAAGGTTGCAGAGCGTTGCTGGACGCGAGCGGCTATGGACCGGTCATGTGTCATACCTTACCATGGACGTTTCCCAGAATAAGTTAAAAATCAGTGACGAAATATTTTAAATACCTTATTATCATTTCAAAAATCCAAATACCTAATAATGCAGCTAAAAATCAATATGTACTTAGCGATAAAACCTTTGCAAAGATAAAAAAAAACAGATATTCCAAAATCAGACCAACACATGTAGCACTCTGCCATAAAATGGATATGCTGTAACTTATATATAACAGATCGTTTTGAATATAGCAACTGACATGAGCAAAATCATCTTACACTATGTTGGTAGGCATGTTTAGCCTACACGCCAATAAACTCATATAAATAATACGTCAAATTTGATGTACTGATTTATTACTGTTTGAGATGACAGACTTGACCAAAGTCAGAATTTGGTGTATGTATGATTGTTTAGCTAGATTACAATCTTGTCTAGTACGTAGGGCTAGTAGTACAAATAGGAGGCAACTTAAGAGCATTACTCTAACTGTCAAAGATTAATCACTTTTAAAACAGACAAGTAATAGTTATTCCGTTCAATCAATCAATATATTCATAAACAATGTACATTGTGTTTGAATGTCACTTAACCTAGATAAAATATATACAATATTCGGCACTGATACCCTACTTTTGCAGTAAGTCCAACTAAAGATATAGTCTATTTATTAAAAAATAATCATTAAAATCGGTTGTCATTGGACGAAGATATGCTGAAAAAATATTTATTCGAATCAATACCCTCTACCTTTTTTGGAGTCTGTTAAAAAGCAGGTCAACTTTTGACACGACGTTGCATTGTTATATAGAAAAAAACAATACCTATAGTATAGAGATTATGTTATTACACTTCATCAATTCAATCAAAACTTAACAAATAAGTAGAGATTGCATTGCATACTAATTACCGAATTACTTAAGTTTAGAAAAATCAGAATATAAATAATCACATATATTTAATTTGAAGACAAGTTTAGCTCCATTTATAATTTGAGATGTAGCGTCTAAAATAAAAAATATCTACCTCTACGTTAGGGTCAGTTAGGGTCACAAAACAGTGCCTGTACAAATATTTTTACAAAATATAGTGACCCGCTGGTTGCCTTTTAAGCTGAAGCCGGCTACATCAAAGCATTTTTCTGACAAACTATTTGTATGTAAGTGAAGTGAGCTGAGATATAAATTTAACGTGTATAACTCCTTTTACGAGTAAGTTAGGCAAATGATGACACTTACTTTGAACTTATGTGAATGTTTGCAGTGCTATACTATTGTCGGAATTCAAGACTTAATATGGAAGTCTTGAAGAAAATGGTCAAGAAATTACTTAATGATTCCGTCAGTTACAGTCTTTTTGAGTCAGGTTTAAATTTTCATTCCTATTTGAATTTGCTTTATTTCTTATCTTGTTACGCCTTTCTCAGTTAAAAAGTAGTTATGTATAGTTTTTATAAGTATTTTTGTATTAAATTTGTTAACTACTGTGTTCATTCTTAATTGTATTATATAAAATGTATGACTTTTTAATCAAGTACATATAAAAATTATGAAGGTATATCATATATTAACTTACTATTAGGACTAAAGATTTTGAATTAATATGTATAATTCTACAATAATATAAACTAGTAAGCCTAGGAATCAATTTAAAATAATCTTTTTAAATATATTGCATTTGGAGAACTTAATCAGCAGTGACATAAAAACTTGTTTTTATTAATATATGTACGTACTGATTAATTTTTGTCTCATAGTGGTTAAAAATAGAGGTGAGATAATTTACCTTTTAATTATTTGTAGTTATTCTAATTATTGAAATGTTCTCCTTGCCCATTATATTTTATTATTTACCGTTGTACAGTTTGCAGAAGCAAATGCAGTCTGACGAGAAGATTATTTGTAATCCTTTTCGTTATACAAAAAATATAAAAATAAACAGACAAAAATATATGTCTGCACTTTTTTATGGCCTGTCACTTAGACGCGACAGCCGAAGGATAGGTACGAAATCTGTCGCTAGATCTCATTGAGTTATTTTACCAAGATTCACAAGTCGCTATCTAATAATTACGACAGATGAAAGTCAAGTAAACGCATCTATGAAAAAATTAATCACAGGCACTTTTTTCTTTTTACTCACGTCAATTTAAAAAATACAGCATGGTCGTAATAATAATTTCCTTCTTTTTTAATGCATAAACAATTCAAGACTCACTCGGTTAAATTTTATTTTGGATATTATAAAACCCAATTCCATGAAACTTTGTAGACACGATCTGAAAAAAATATTCAGATATGTAGTCTGTAAACTTGTTGTTAAGTTATAAAGGTCACTACAAGTTGCATTATAATTTATAGAACGAGCGTCACCATCAACGTCAGCTGCACAGGTCCACTGCTGGACATGAGTCTTCCACATTGATCTGCAAATAGAACTTTTCATCAGGGCATTTCCGTGAGGGGCTAACAACCACGCGTGCTTCTAAATGAACACTTTTGTGAGCACTCATTTAGTTTGAATGTTTTGAACTTTAGCTGTGAACTCCAAGGTTAGAGATCGTTGCTAGATCTAAACAGATTTCTAGTTTTTTGTCAGACGTTGATAAAGCGCATAAAAACTGTAAAGAAATGCGTGGGCTTTGAACTTTTGACAGCGTGTCTACTGACATCTTTCTGGGTCGCTGACGAATTCTGGATATTTTACCCGAGCTGCTAAAGAAAAAGAGTACTGTACTTAGTCTAATATGTAACTAGATTTTTAATACCGTCTTTATATATAAAATGATAACTCGATTAGGAAAGCGAGTTTAAATTAACGAAATAACATATATCTTGTATGCGGATCCCCTTAAATATTTAACTGTATTTATTTCTAGTTGTTATAGTGAAAATTACAAGTGTCTATCTATTCTAGTTCAAAAGATGCACTGTGACAGCGCACGGACATAAAGCGGAGGGTTAGGAATGGGGTAAATTAAATTAAAAATTAAAATTAAAATCATTTTATTATCAGATGTCAAAGATCCATATAATTGTTAGTACTGCTTATAAATATGTCACAACTGAGTTTGTCAAACTATTTATATGTCGCATAATGGGACAGTCAAATTTCCAGGCTATGGTGTTCAGGATGCGATTGGAGCTGGCGCGCACTCGACTGGATAAAGACGCGTACTTTTTTCGGAGGACAGCATGAAAGCTGTCTGTGCGCGCCTCCGCGAACATTGTTGACGCACTGCAGTAGCGCGGCAGCCCCAACAGCATCCTGAACGCGTTATTGTATTGGACGCGCAGAGCGCTAAGCGATTTTTGGGTATAGCTGACCCACAGGCTGCTTGAATTGAACGAAGTACAGTACGCCTTAAACAAAGTAACTTTAACTGCGTCTGTACATTTAGCAAACCTGCGAGTCAGCATGTTCGCCCTCACCGCCAGCGCCCTGCGCTCACGCTCGATGTCCATGTCATCTTTTAAGTCGTCGGTTACAATGTGACCTAAGTATTTAAAGCTAAAGCTGGTCAGCTTTTGGTTACGCAGCCCTAAAAATTACCTTGGAAAATGAAATAAACTTACAAACATCTCGACAATGTAATGCACTTTTACTTATTAATGTATTAATAAAAACTCAGTCCTAATGAGAGGCCCTCCATTGAGGACATCCATGTTCTGTCTTTGAAAGAGATAACACATTCGCGGCTCACACTGTGATACTCCGCATCATGACGTGTGCAGAGCTAGGACTCTGCGTGACGTGGCAAGGCCCTTTTATAATAATTTAAAGGTGAAAGGTCGCCGAGAGCTGTTGAATGCAAGCGTCTTGGGATCGGCTGATGATGATATGCAGTCTCAACTTTAAAATAGGGTCGTTTAGTCATCCCAGGTCAACCCGAAGGTGTCGTAAAAGGTTACAAAGTAAAAATTAAATCTTATGCGATTTCCAACCCACCAGCTGAGTTTTGAGTAATCTCATGAAAAATTGGACGAGGTGGTCTTTTGGATTGGTTAATGTTCTACTAGATTTATGCAGCTGATGATGGTGTTCCTAAAAAATAATCTCAAAAATGAGATTTTATTAACAAAAGAGTTAATAATGACTTTTGTACAGTTGTCCATAAAATTAATGCCAGGCAGATGAAGCAGTCTCAAATGCCAAAAAAACGAATTGGTTTGTAATCTATAGTTTTTTTCCCTAAAGCAGTAACACATACCAAATAAGCGCGAGAAAATAATTGCGTACTCAATAAAAACCATGAAAAATACCAGTAACATACAAAAACTAACTGGTAACATTATTTAGCAATTATAACTAAGCTGGCCAGTAATAACCACTGGCTACACCCAAAAAATCCCGAATAATAATCCTGTAATTAATAGTCCACCAACCGTGCGCTCCTAAACTAAGTACACACCAACGAAACCTAACTACAATTTATATAATGTACCTTAATTCATGCAATCCATCTACATCCATCACGAACAACAAAAACGTAAAGACGTGTAATTTTCCTTGTGAATTTAGTATTTTTTTATCGTGTCTAGGAGTTAGGCTGTCTATGTTAAAAGTTCATTGGCCTCGAGGAATGCCACTCCGCATAGAAACATAATTAGTGTTCTCATCTCATACTCGACGTTGTTTTATAGATCTGTTACGCGTCCATTGGTGTTTTTCTTCCTGATGTTTTCATTATTGGTATAAAGGACGGTGTAATGTACTAGTAATTTTGTAAATTTTCAAGTTTTATACGAGTGATTACGTTTGTTTCGTGACCATTGCAGTTTTTCTTGACGTTTTCACTATAGTTTTAAGATTGCTGTGGACATACTTAAAAAGAATTACGTTATACATAATATAATAATCGCATCCATGGCCTATGGCTACACGCTCCTACAAGCAGTCCGGAAGTCCCAGGTTTGATTACCAGTTGTGGTACCTATCAGTACTCGGTTCGGTTGATGCTAATGCATTTTCTATGTGCACCTGGCTAGCTACCACCATATTATCTAAGTCTGCCGCCAAACATAATTGTTAATAGCACTGTTGTGTTTTATATATAAGAGTCAGCGCCTTATTAGCTAGAAAATGTGTAACATGCTTTTCATTGAACCACTTACCATCAGAAGAGATGAAGGACAAGTCCAAATTTATTATGCAGTTAAAAAAAGATTTCTCGCATGTTTTGAAAAAACGTAACGTACTCGTATCACTTTCAAGGGATAATGTTTACATTGTATTGCAAAATTAACGATATGCATAAAAGCGTTATCCCGTAAATTTCCACGAAACGTGTGGTCACTAGGTAGTAGGTACCCATCGATTACAGTTTGACAACCAACTTTAATTAATTCATGTTAATTTGATAGTCTAATATTTTGGCCTGCGGTGTAATTATCAGGTTCTCACGTAAGATTTGTCTTGATTTGCACGATAAGTATTGATTAGGTATAGATAAGTCTAATTGACATATATTTAACACTTGGTTTTAAGAATGTTGGCTTGTTAAAGGTTTATTTTGAATAAAAAAGCTATTTACTAGTACGGGAAGCCATTTATTATTTAGCGAATGAAATAGAGTTCATATTGGAGTAACTATAAAGGTAGTGGATATATTTAATTCAATTTTAACGTTTTTTGTGGTAGCACTATGCGCTGAGCAATGCTCGAACGAATGCGCCTGAATAGCATTTTCGCTTTAGTTTTGCTCCAAATCACTAGATGGCGTTAGTAATACTTTAAGACGCACGTCTCTCAAGCAAACAAACTTATACTTTGCAATTAAACTCCATATCCGATATATGGCTTTCAACTGCAAAGTTAAGTTTGTAATCATAAAAACACGGTTCTTGTGTGCCCCCTTTGATTTTTAGTATTTGTTGTTATAGCGGCAACAAGAAATACATCGAGTCAGCTGGATCATGTAGAGGGTCCAAACACACTTTATTTACGACCACTTATGACACGTCGCGATTGTGAACGGGCCAACTTCTCTCCCCTGGGGCCAATGGGGGCGCAGTACACCACATTACGTTAACCCAATTTTTTGTTATCAGATATAATGGACATTGTTCGTCTCATGGGTTGTTATTCTGTGCTTCAAGTTTATGATGCATAAACACACTACAGCTACACCTCTAATATCACCTTCAGAAAAAGTCGGATAAATGTATCAAACAGTATCACAAGCAATACATTACCGGATGGCAAATAACAAATCCGTGAAATATAAGCCGTGCCCACATCCACCATTTGTCATAAGCGTGAATAATCGGCCTGGGCAGCGTTGATAAATTATTTTTGGCAGCCATTTTAATTTGTGCACTTTACGTCGGCCCGTCAGAAATTATGGCAGTAAGCCAGCCACCCAGACAAGTATTTCGGGGCAAAGTTCTTTAAGTGATTTTTGGCGAGATTATTTTTTCGATGTTATTGTTAGCATTCCATAAAATGAAAAACACTTCTGTAAAATTGTAAATTGGTAATCATAGACCTCCATCACAGATAGATCGCAACGAACTTTCTTTCCCACAAATAAACAAAATTACTCAGACCGAAAAAAAATCATTTTTTCACAAATTTTGATTGTCATAATTATCTATATGCCAATAAGAAAGTTTCTATTCCGGTAATCTCAGTTGGGTAGTCCTTAAACAATCGAGGTCTGGGTTCGATCCGGGCTCCTAATAATGAGTTCCAAAATGTTGTTTGGAATTTATGTACGAATGATAAAAATTGGCTTTTCCGTGAAGGAAAACATCGTTAGGAAACCTGCAGACTTCTGAGAAGAAATTCAAAGATGTGTGTGAAGTCTACCAATCGGCACTGGGCCCGCGTATTGGTCTATTCACTCTCTGTAGGAGAGTAGGCCTGATCCCCTGCAACGTGGACATAAATATAGGCGGTTGATGAAGAAAGCTTTAAAAATATATCTGGAACAGCTAAATACGTTAAAGCAGCATGTATTTTTTTTGTACGGCAAAACAAACGTGTACTCGTAAATGAGGTGATTCGAATGATCGTCGCGGCGCGGAGGTGCTCCTACGCAGCTGGATTAGTACATCTATCACGTATGAAATGATCAGAGGCCGACGCGACTTTTGTATTCAGACGCTCCTGGGCCCTATGAATAAGGCATTTACGGGATACAGTAGTGTTCCTACATTTAATAAATCTATAAACAGCTAGAACAGCTTCGAATGATACCTGTTCTATTATTATTATTATGTTACGAGTATGCGTCTATACCAAATCGATCGTAACTGAAAATCATTTTGACCTTTTGTTTCAAATGTCAATATACAAAAAAAATCAAGTCATTCTGCCTGCCAAAGCTCCATCAGAAATACCTTTCTGGTGAAACACAACCAATAAACAGTTCCATTTAACAAGAATACATCAATTACTACTACTACCATAGAGTCAAAAAGGCCTGAGAATATTAACTTCTGTCATCGCTGTAACGGTAAGATACAATTAATCTTAAAGACATTCTTAGCACAATCATGCAATACTG
Organism: Carcina quercana; assembly: GCA_910589575.2. Classification (NCBI taxonomy): domain Eukaryota; kingdom Metazoa; phylum Arthropoda; class Insecta; order Lepidoptera; family Depressariidae; genus Carcina; species Carcina quercana. The sequence continues at coordinate 1,164,162 of OU342434.1, read as the reverse complement.
CATTTAGGAATGATTTACACCAAGTGATTGAGCGTACGGTAATATATTTTATTTTTAAGTTCTGCATGGTATAGTCTAGCAACCAAAAAATGTTTGCTCGTTTTGGATGGACGCATGTTTTTCGCAAAACAGAAAAATTCTGATCCGGTTTACTCGACGCCGTACTCTGAGCAAACATTTGGTATGAGATTCCGCAAACCTTACGAAAAATTCTGATCAGAAAAGTTCTTGAGGTTTGTGGGGTGTAATCTCTGGTACGTACCTATTGTTAACACAAGCCCAGAGCGTGTTGATAGACTTTGCACACACCTTGAACTTTTAACAAGAGTGTGTAGGTTTCCTTAAGATACTATCGGCCCCGAAAAAGGTATTCCAAATAACTCAATGTAATTGAATACAATCCTCAAGCATCGACGGTCTCAAGGCTGTGAGCGGATGTTCAATAGAACTGAGGTACTGCCGCTTATTCTGGCGAATTAGTCATAGTGTTACGTGAAATTTTGGACATCCTCAGGAGTACTTCTCTAATAGACTTCTATGGTCTACGTTCTCTGGACGACAAGGGATGGTTATCATCAGCTGCGAGACATCCACTGCTGAACACTGGCCATGATCAGTCCTCCGTAACCAGATAGTCAGTCCAACTAGTCGATCGATAGTTCCTGGTCCGGTGCCCGGCATATGTACACTTACACGCTTAGTATGAAACCTCCTTTAAGGCTTGACTAACAAGCGAGCACTTATTGGTATGTCAGTCAACATTGACGGGCACTCGCGTGTATTAATGAATTACAGTTTTACCTTTAACACCATCCCGCCGTAAGTGACTAGCTTAATTTATCGTTTGGTTATCTATAGCGATGAAACCTATGTCTAGGTTCATTTTAATAGCTGATGGTAGTCAAGAAGATAAAAAAAATTGAATTTAATTATCTAGGACACTCAATTTTGAGTAAAGTATTTTATTATAAGCTCAAGATGTAAGAAGCTCGTCAGTATCAGTATTTTTGAAACATAAATTGGGCGGAACTTAAACCGACACCACCGGTTAGGCAAAACTTTTGGAATAGTAAATAATACACTAGTTCAATATCAGATAAAATTCTCTGATATCTTTTGTGCTAGAGGAAGTCCTTCTGGCTAGCTACTATCTCGATATTTCGATCACCCAGCAAAGGAAAAGTATTTGGGATATTCAAACAGCTATAGTTTAGAAAGGATTTCGGCAAGCCCTTTAATTCAACTTTCGATGGTGTGCTCTTCACAGAAAATTTAATGTTCGTGTGGAGTAAACAAAAAAACTTCTCGGCCGCCATTTTGCCGCAGGCAGCGACGCGTGCGCGCGCAACTCCCGCGCATAATCGAGGCTGCGCGGACGCATTGTTCGCGCCGTGGTGATTTGTAGGATACAATACTTTTGTTATTTGCCGAGTGACAATTTGGCATTGAACTCTAGATCATTTTTGTAACTATGAACAGGTGTTACGTTTTGATTGTTCAGCTTTTCTACAGGAAGGATGCCTCAGATAGTGTACACATGGCAACACGCTCAGCTGTATATTTCCAGTGTAAGCTGACCTCGCGTTCTCTGAAGTATTCGAGCAAGACAGATCACCTTATATTGGAAATTTATAGCTTCTACGTACCCGTCTGTGTGTACAATATTGAGTACGCGATTGAGATGCTGAGCCATATGCCTCTCTTTCATATCCAGCGACGTCGCTACGAACCTTTTTTTTAAAGGACGGGAATCTTTGAAATGTACCCGTCTCTTTAGGGGAAGAGCCGGGTTGTGTAGGATCTTAACCTACTAAACCCCTCCGGTGGCCATCCGCTGCGCATGTCGGAGAGCTCTGGGTCCTCCAAAGGAACGCCTCCAGTGCTCCCTTAGCGCTATGCATTTTGCAATTCCAGCGCTGATGCAGCAGCCCTTATAATATCACTTCGCAACGAAAAGTTACACTCTCTGTAGGACAGTAGGCCCTGCAGTGAGGACATACATAGGCTGATGATGTTGATTTTGATAGAGGTAGTTCCGCCAAATCTTGCCTTTTCATCGAAAACACATCGATAGCCATGTAGTTATTATAAAAAAACATTCAAATGGTTACATACCGAATACCGACAGGTGCTACCTCTGGGAATATAACTCAGGACCTTTGGATAGTCAACCCAACTGTGCAGATACTATGCCGCGAAGGGTAAGTGTAATTCCTAACCAAAAAATACCTCCGTTATCCAAACTGTTACTTTGGATCCATTACGTCTGTTGGATACAAGTCTACGCGCTGTGTTGTGGCTGAGGTCAGGATACTCGCCTACGTAGTCGGCAGACATTTCTCAAGTTCAAGGACATTATAACGTTTAAATATATTTTTATTAGCACTTCGATTAAAAGCTGACATAATCGATTAATATTATATTCACAAACATCGTTTCGGTGTTCATCGAGTGTTTTAGAGCATTATTTACATGGGTATCGAGGATGGGCGTAGTGATGGGCGGAATCGGAATCGATTTTAATTTTACTATACCGATACCGAATTTGTTCTATTATTAACTTGGATATAAAAAGATTTTGAGAAAATCCTTTGCCCATCAAAGTGCACAGAAGTGGCTAAAATAAAATAACGAAATCACTCCTTATAAAAATTTACGGTTTGGTTTCTTTTACCAGTCTAGAACAGAGTTAATAGTCTAAGATCCGAAGTAAGGTCATCCTTCTAGACTTGTGCGTGCTCGTTCACTGAGCGGATCGCTCCGAACTAGTACAATTGCTCAAATGTACTAGTTCGGACTTTTAGTACAACTAGTACAGTAGTACACTGAAACTCTTTAATAGTATGGCTTGTTCCCGGTCCCGACGGTTCATGCTCCGTTGTTGTTTCCGATCTTCAGAAGGAAGGACCGATAGGCATGGAAGAAATAAGTACTATCGTACACTGGAATGAGCTCATATCATTAAATCTGTGCCGAGTGGGGGAGCTTTCACGATGAATGGTTGATTATTGATCAATACCAAAATCATATTACTTACTACTGACTAGTGGTGTTTCTATAACATAGATCTCGACGTGATGTACATTTTTAGGGTTCCGTAGCCAAATTGCAAAAAAACGGAACCCTTATGGATTCGTCATGTCTGTCTGTCCGTCCGTATGTCACAGACACTTTTCTACGAAACTATAAGGACTATACTGTTGAAACTTGGTAAGTAGATGTATACTGTGAACCGAATTAAGATTTTCACAAAAAAAATTAGAAAAAAACCCTAAATTTTTAGGGTTCCCCATACTTAAAGCTGAAACTCAAAATATATGATGTGCATTGCCATGCAAACTTCCACCGAAAATTGGACTCGTCCATGAAGGGTTCCGTAGCAGCAAGTAACAGAATATAAAAGTTCTTGTATTTCGTTGTATTTGAGTTGATTGAATAATTCTCTTATTTTAGAAGTTACATTGGGGCACACATTTTTGTTCCATTTTTTTGACATTTGGCAGCGGAACCCTAAAAAGTCATATCTTGGAAACTACTGACCGGTAGACTAGTTTTTGCTAGACTTTGCTAATTTCATAGATCTCATCGATCTGCCTGTCGAATCACGTTTTGAGAAGAAGTAAAAATCTGAAAACTCATCATCTCGCTTACTCCCGTGTTTAAGAACGAAACCTTTCACTCACGCGAGCCGTGAGACTCCGTGGGACGTTCGGTCAACTTCGGTCTCGGTCCTTTCGGCTCGGCTGGCGGCTAGTTGACGTTTCGTTCGGACGCTCGCTCGCTCGCCGCTCGGATGTCCGAGTGTACTAAATGTACTAAGAGCAGAAAATTTACGGAATAGTTCGCTCTAGTACAGTATTGGGAATTAGGTCTTTTTAGTTCTTAGTACATGTACGACACAAGACTACATCCTTCACTCATGTGTCAACCAGATAAAAGTGATATTTTATCGAATTAAATAAGTGTCCTAACATAATTTTATACGGCAACCCCCTAAGAAATGGCCTTTACAGTTTGGCAAATTGATTCAATATGTTTTTATTTTATTAGTAGTAGTATGGTTTTCGAATACATAAAACAAATAATATTCATTTGAATGATAAATACGTTTTAAAATATTATCATGTGAAGTAGTTACAATCCTTATTTATTGTATTTGGAACCAATTGGTATCTTAAAATTTTATAAATGAGACCGAGACCATATTAACCAGTTTCGGTATCAGTTAGCACATCACTAGCAGCTTATGATATGAACCAACCGATGAACATAAAAAAGAGCTATAAAAATTTCTTAGACAATTTTTTATATCGCCCAAATACATTTAAATCGTATGTTATCTCGGAATTTAGACCTTAATGCAAATGATTTATGATTACCGGTTCGGTTTTATTGTTTTATAATATGTACGCCTATGCCATTTGTTTTAGTACCGGATTTCTTTTTGAAAACATTCGTTTAGATCTATCAGATGGGAATTTATGTGTAGGTTAGGCTTTAGAAAAGGCGATATTACAGAGAACGTGCGTTGCAGTTACATGACGAAATTCCACCATCTTCCTTTAATTATCGTTCGACAAGACTTAATCATGCGCATTGCTAAAGAGTGGAATTCCCTGCCGGCTTCTGTGTTTCCCGAGCGCTACAGCCTACATATCTTAAAGGACAGAGTGAATAGGCCATTTATAGGCAGCCGCGATCCAGTCTAGGATGGTTCACATCGTAGCTTAACATCAGGTGGGATTGTGGTCATACGGAACCCTAGACAATATTTTAAAAAAGAACAATGCTTGAAAAGGTCAGTGAATGTATTCTATAAAGTCATTTTGCCTGAGTGAAAAACATATCTCTCCTTAACATGGGCTACGTGCGCGAGAAATTCCATCACCATTTACATTCCATTCAAATTCGTAATATTAGTTTTGAAGCCTCAAAACTAGCACATTTTCACCAACAACAATATCAACCATCGCAGAAACCATTCCTTCGATTATTTAGTATTTTTCCCTTTTATCTATTCTGCCGCCTAATTAAGGTTTACGGCAATATATACTTCAGCCAAGTTATGCCAAGTTGCATTACTAGAATGGCAGCCGAGATTACGTCGGTATTAATGAGCAATACTCAATTTAAATGTTCCCAAATGGAAGATTAGTTCATTTACTAGGCACCAGTATACCGCTTTATAGACGCCATAAACCACACTATAAACCAGGAGGTTTATAAACGCTGTAACCAAGGTACGAACAGGGAGCTTGGTAGGTGATAGTTTCCAACACTATATTCCTGTAAGAAGATAAAGTTCGAAGTGATTTATAGTTATAATCTTTTGTACGGTCGTATTGTGGGAAACAGTTACGTTTCGATCAACGTAATGAAAATAGGGATAAGTTTGGCTTTCAACTTAATGAAAAAAGGTAGTCCAGTTTATCAAAGTTGGTCTCAATTACCGAAACTTTAGTTACGCCGTAAAGCCAATACCAAAAAAATATATTTTTTTAAAATTTTTAACTGTCAATCTAGAATCGATAATGAATTAAATAAATTTAAAATAACATAATATAATTAAAAATGTATCAATATAATGTGACAAAAATAACTATTATTATTACAATCACTTGTTTAGTGACTAAAATGACATATGTCACTAAAATGTAGGTGTCATAATTTAATCATAATCTCTCAGACCAAGAAACCCTGTGCCTTAGGAGACAGTGCTCCTCTTTTATTTATTTACTTAAATTTGCCAAATGCTGATTGCACATGCTTCGTCAGGTCAATAAGAAGAAATGTGATAGATAGTACAACACTTTGGTCCTTGGGCACGCGTCTTTAAAACCTACTCGTGCAAAGCTGCAGGCATCTGATAGTACATGATAAGTCCCTACGGTATTACTGTTAAGGTTCACATAAGATAAAAAAGATGATGTTGCTACGAGGCCTCATATCTGTGTTAATGACGCGCTGTTAATGTACTGTTAGGATTTTCTCAGTCTGCCATCTATGTATTTTTAGGGTGTACCCCATAGTTGCGAAATTCATTACTGCGATGTATGTTACTGCGAAAGTTCACTATCATTATCAACAAAACTCACCTATTTACGAAAGGGTTGAGGTAAGATTCGACGGTGACAATGTCCATATCAGTGCCTCAGGAAGAGACAGTACGAAAGAAATCGAAAGAAAATGCCTGTGAAAATTTTACCCATATTTTGTGTAACGCAAAGTTGTAGTGTGGTATACATTCTACGCATTACAAAGAACGGTACTTTACGGTACTCCATACAAAATAAAAACACAAATGTCACCCAAAAAAACTTGTAGAAAACTCACTTTAAATCAGTAAAAAATTCAATCTTGCAATACTCTCAGTGAATCAAAACGATGCCAGTCTTTCAGTCCAATAGCTAAGTTGCGTGAAATGAAACTGCAAAAGGTTTAGTTTTTATCAGATCTAGTCTAGAAAAAGTTGTATTTTCTATTAGTTTCCATTGAACAATACCTAGTAGCTCGGTATAAAAGACACGTAGTTCTGCAAAAACCGTTACAGAAAGTTTTGTACTATTGTAATTTTTTTTGTCTTGAAATTGAATCGTTCGTTACTTCTTATTTTCTGTCTTCCCGAAAAGTCACCAGTATACATTAGGCTCCCGAATTAATCGCCACTTTAAAAAATGAATAGTTATGTAGAGTTCCGAACCCAAAGGGTGGCCACGGGACCCTATTACTATAGCTGCGCTGTCCGTCACAGATTCTATGTCATATTTTTACTATGGCCGCTATAATAATAAATAATTTGATGATTTGTAGCTATTGTGTGTGTGTTATAGCATACTCACACTATCTCGCGTGTCTATGGATGTCAGAGTATCAAAGACTGACATAAGTTTAGAGTAGTACGAGCACGTGGGCATTGCCGAGCCAGTGCAGTGATTGGCACCATCATAGGGACTAACTTCTACAGTAGTTATGGGAGTAGTGTAGTTTCCATACAAAAAAACATACATTACGTTAGTGCGTGGCTACGGAACCCTTCGTTATAATATTATCATTATAATTATCGAACAGTTCTTATAACGACAATTTTATTTCATAAGAAGATAAAGAAGTCAACAGTTATGTTTACTCAAGTTTTAGGTTTGAGTGTTTCAAGAAGGCTTCACCTTAAGCCACTGGTGGTAATTACAATGGAACCCTTAGTTGTTGAGTCTGTCTCAAACTTAGTTGGGGTTTGTTTTGTTTCAATATCTCAAGTCGAGCCGAGTCAACAGAAAAGTCAATTTGATATCGTTAGCAATGAATATTATACGGGTTGTATAAATTTTTCTACATTTATGCAAAGCACTCGCGTGTGATTGAAGCAAAATAACAAAAACTCATGAAACCTGCAGTTTCGGGATCCCCATACGGGGAGCAGCTTTCTGGCTGGAAATTCAAGAAGATTTTCCTTAACTCGAAATAGTTCTTAAGCATGTTTTAAGGTATATTTTGTTCTAATTTGGCTTCCATCTTAAATATACGTAGACATATATGAGACGATTCTATAAAAAAATCATTTACTGCGACAATATTTCAACAGCACACCTCCCGAGGTTGTACTACACCGCGGCGCTGGGCCGTAACGCCCATTACTCGTAATTTGTGGCAATTAAATAACAGTGGACGACGTATTGAGCACGAAACCATTGATACGTTCTAGGGTATTGGGATAACGAATTGCTAATAGTCGGCATCGGGTTTTGAACCGACCGCGGGATAAGGCGAAGGCTCCTCGAACGTTTTATTTATACCGGCAATCTTGCAAACGGCTACAACGATTTCGCTGGAATTTGGTATGTTGTTGGGGGTTGGCGAAAAATCGATCTAGGCTAGTCTTATGTCGAGAAAAACGCGAGGTTTTGAGTTTCATGCGGTTTTGTTTCATGTTTGTTACATGCAAAATATGGTCTTTAATGTCATAAGCTTGGGCATAAGCATCATCGTGGTCAAGCGGCCAAGGCGCAACATTGACAGTTACTGTCTGTTACAGTCTGAGTTCGATTCCCGGTTCGATACAAAGTTTTTAGTGTTCTTTTTATAAGCCAAATTTAAAAGAAAATTGTAGTGGTCGCCCATATACTACTTTATGTACACGCTGAAATGCATTTGTACGCGTAACAACATCTACTTAACATATCTTTTTTTTTTAAATTAAAAATGTCAGATTAACAATGACGGACTTGATAAAAAAGAAAATATTTCTTCATTCATGGATAAATGGCTATCATCCTAGCAAAATTGAAATGTCAAATGCATATTACAATATAATGTAATTTTTTTTCTGTGAATTGGAATCTTGGAGTAATTCCTTAATGCGATTTGATTTTTTAAATTTGTTTTCACAATACTTTACACTTTAATACCTATAAAAATATTTACATTACAAGAGTAAAAAGACGTTATTTTTAACACACACTTAGCCTGCGTGGAATTCGGAATTTCTTCCCCGGGAAGTTTTTTGAACTTTTTTTATCAGGATAAAAACCATATGTCCTTCACCAGCCCATTAGCTATCCCTATACACAACATCAAGTCATTCTGACTATCCGTTACGACGTAAAAAAGGACAAACAAACTCACTTTCGCATATTAAATATTATTACGAATTATAATTTATTATCATTATAATTATCGAACAGTTCTTATAATGACAATTTCATTTAAGAGGCTATGTTGGTAAGACCACGACGTGGTCAGTTTCAAGGTTGAATTGTTTTGTAGCTGTCCCTCTCCGAGCCCTATCCTACCCGAGCGCGTACGGTGAGACAGCATACATTATGCGATGTTATCCACCCGTTATTTGGATGTTTCGTAGTCCAGGGATCATTTGAAGGATACAGTATATTATGTAACCATTTTTTTAATACAGTATACTAATGAAATTTCAGATGTCGGTGGTTTTTCCAAATTGTTCTAAATTGATTCCTACTCTTGTAAATCAGGTTCAAAGTTGGGGCTTTTTATTACCGAAAAATACAATACTTTGACGCCCTGTAACTCTGGAAGTATATATTTAAACGAAAATCTGACTCACCACCGACACAGATATTTGTTTCTAGATTGTGTGTTGAAAATTTCATAGATTTTCATAGCTTAATACTCAAAATATGACTGGACTACGTTTGTATGGGCGCTTTGACAACAGCATACCCTCTTAATAAGAAGATTAATAAATCAACGGTTATGTTTGAGTGTTTTAAGACGGCTTCACCTTAAGCCACTGGTGGTACTTACAAAAAAAGCCAAAACAATTTGGTTGTAAAAAGAAATCAATCGCCCAAGTTCCCGTTAAGCGTATGATTGCCGTCAATTTCAAGTTATGTTCTTCCCATGAGTTACTTTGAATACTTTACAAAATATTTACCGTCTGTGGAGTGGCGTAACGAAATCTATAATTCTTGTGTTTGTATACATTTTGGGTTTGTGCCTAGTTTTAAGACAATGGCGTGATTGTGTGGTAATGGTTAATTTATGGGAAAATTTTAGGTGATTTGACTATGAGGGTTAATGTACTTTGTTATTGAGGCTCATCAGCCAGGAAACCTCCGCTGCTTAGGCTTCCCCATTTTACGTAACAGTGACCGGTACTTGCTAGCGACCTACTCAATCAGTACTTGAATTATTGTTATTTAAACATTTTTATAACAGAAAATCGTTCTTCAGATAAAAAACGGCAAAAGTAACCCCATACCTAATGTTGTTCTAGGAAAATTGTGTTTGTTCTTTATCTCTTGACACCTCACGACAAAACCACTGATTGTGAAATTTGACAAACGTGTTTCGTACCCTACCCTACAGCTAGAGGAGAGGCTACAACCGAAGTGTAAAATTTTTATCCCTGTAAAGAGATCAAGTCAAATTAATTAAATTTTATTTTAGCCTAATCTTTTAAAATGGCTTTGTGCAGTAATATTTAAATGTAAGACATAAATGAACTTTTATTTTTAAATTTATTATTATTGTTAAAAACGCCATCTAGGGACCAGTAGCTGCGTAACGGCTACTATAGCTGACAAAGTTGTACGATAGTGATATTCCCGCAATTATATTACGATTTCCTATTGTTTAGTAATTACTTATCTAAGTCAGCTTTTCTATTTTAAACTCTGAGTGAATTCCCGTTAAGTACATTGAAATTTTAAATTACATAAGTGACTTTGACAGCGGAAGCGTGAACCGGCCTTACCCAGACATCGCCACGCCAAACGAACTTTTGACAGTATTTGCAACAATCACTACGCCTTTGGAAGTAAGACCGAAGTTAAGACATGGTCCTAAAGCCAACACCACACGTTCAAAGCTGTATATGACGTCATAAATACCGTACTGCGATACCAGGTACCGGTAGAAACGTTTATGAATTTTAATTAAAGTTTTTTCTTCTTTCGTTCGCGAAATAACGCATGGGAGACATAACTCTTTCGTTAACGAACTATTATTGGATCCAGTTTTCGTGGTCCTAATGAATCAAGACGAATCCAAATGTTTTAATTTTTATAGCAGAGGTTGAAGCTGTTTTAGAGGCAAAGGAAGTCTGTAACTTCGACTAAAGTTTAGCTTACAAACTCGGCAGTACAAGGCCACCGTTGGACATTGACATTCATGAGCCAGACTATAGTTTATCACGTCTCACTTTCCATAAAGGTATCTGCTGAACGTTTGGCAAGTGGATGTTAAGAAGATGTTGTCTTCACTTTTAGGATAAACTCAGGATGACATGGTGCTGTCCCAAATCGTTTCAGTGAACTGAAATACTCACACATTCCTGAAAAGAATTTCAATGGTTCATTTAAAGAGGTAGTATTGGAAAGAGCGTCAGTCCTTGAACCATCGAGGTCTGGGTTCGATCCTGGCGCGTACCAATGAGTTCCAATTTGGTATTTGGAATTTATGTACGAGTGATAAAAATCACACACACACACACACAATTTGCCACATCGCTCGAAGAACCGATAACCGGTGGGGAGTAAAGGTTCTCGAGTGGCGACCACGTACCGGGAAACGTCTACCAGGCCGTCCCCCCACTAGATGGACCGACGACCTGGTTAGAGTCGCGGGGAGTCGCTGGATGCAGGTGGCTCGGGACCGGTCGATGTGGCGTACCATGAGGGAGGCCTATGTCCAGCAGTGGACGTTTCCCGGCTGATGATGATGATGATGATAAAAATCATTATCATTGGCTTTTGGGGTGAAGGAAAACATTACGAGGAAACCTGCACACTCCTGAAAAGAAATTCAAAAGTGTGTGTGAAGTCTCCACTCCGCAGTGAGCTCGCGTGGTGGACTATACACTCTCTGTATGAGCCCCTGCAGGGGGGGACATATATAGTCTGTTGATGGTGATGATTTAAAGAAGTTGAGATTGTTACATATAAATCTTTCTGACACAGGAAATCGACATACAAAATATAAACAAATGACAAACGTAAACTAACGATTCCTCCATGTGCACATAATTTCTATGTAATAAAAATTTAGCTCACTGATTACAAATTAGCATATATGTAAATTTTCTTAAAATAAACAGTTTTAAAAATATATTTTCTAAAGTCTACCACCCACCCTGCTCTGAGCCCGCGTGGCAGACATGTCCCTGAGAAGGTGCTACTCACGTGCGCAGGAGTTGATATCAGTATCCCTCCCCCTCGTGGCCCAAGCGTGACGATAAGCAAGCAACAACCTTTGGCTGCCGTAATGTCACAACAGAAATCACGTTATGAATTGCCATAAGATTTATATAATTAAGACCATGTTCCGTGGCACAGTGGAGAAACACGTGGACGGATTAAATTTAAATTTTAAAAACTCAATCAAATATTGCAAGATATAACTTACGAATAACATACAAACCAATCGTGTTTCTTCTTCGTCAATTAATCGTTACTGCCCCAACGACCGCTTATTAAACAATACCTGAAACAAAAACAACGCAAGCAATGAAATACTATCATACAAATGACAAGAACAATAACAACCGATTAATTCTTTAACAATCATAAAATGGAAGACCCGTAGCATGTTTATTTCATTGATTATTAAAACAATGGAAACGGCATTGGTAGCTTTTCAATTGGGTCTAAAAGTAGGTGACAGTCAATTTACTTGACAGTTTCTTTAAAGAATAAAAACATGTCCATCTGTTGGGAAATTTATAAAGTTTTAAATTGTGGTGACAACCTATCTGAAATTGTATGTATTGTGTTGTTAAAAATGTATATATTATGTTGGTATATTGTGCTGCAAAAGTAACTAAGAAACGATATATTTTTGTTGAAATGTTTTATCACGCATACTGTAAAATCGAGTTGTGTCGTTGTAAGTAGTTAAATAGTCATACTTTAAATGCAATAAATTGTTTGAGACAAACTTTGACAATTGACAGTTGAAAGTCAAACGAAAAATCACTTCAAGATCCATCATGATTCTAAGTTAAAACATAATATATTAATTACGTTTAATTTTTTTACTGTCATTATTTATATAAAAATGATTGGCAGGTTTTTGCTTTTAGGTAAAGATGTCAGCTAGCAAAGCCAACAGGATATCTACAAATATTTTTAAAACCTTCATTTTTATAAATTTTATGACTAAAACGTAATAATGATAAATTTAACTTGTATTCTCATTTATTTGAACAGTATGAATGTATATTTGCTGATGTATATCATTGACACGAAGTAGTTTTAATAAAAGATTTAATTGCATTCATGTGAGTGATTATTTATACTAAACTAGCTTCTGCCCGCGGCTTCGCCCGCGTGGACTTTATTTTTGCATTAAAAAGTAGCCTATGTCCTTTCTCAGGGTCTAAAGATTGTCTGTGCCAAATTTCATCAAAATCGGTTGAGAGGTTTAAGCGGGAAAGCGTAACAGACAGACAGAGTTACTTTCGCATTTATAATATTAGCAGGGATATAACGAGAGATTCTGACCGAAGTAGCCCATCTAAACTATGTATACATCAATGTATGAATTAAAATTTACAATTATTTCGGTTCAATATAGTCTGATGATAAACATGAGAGTGGATGTCTGTGAATCAAGCATTTACGACTTTACGGATTTGGATGACAATATAATAAAAAATATTTTAATGTACCTACCAACCCGATTAGTACTTGGAAGGATCAAATTACTGATTTTAAGGGGTCGTGAAAATCTATTTTTCTCATTAACGGTAGCAGATAGAGACTTGATATTATATCAATGATATTTCGAGGACATCTGCAAGGAATAATCAAATCAAAAACATAATCTGTGTAATTTTTCTCGATATTTTTTTTCTTCAAAGTCTGCTCTTCTAAAGCACTTAAATTGTTTGTTTTAGGAATCTACTTAAGACTATCAGCTTATTTTTATACAATTATGAAGGAAATTATGGTTCCTAAGTTTAGCACAAAGGATTTTTAAATTGATCTTCTAGTTTTCAAGCAATGAATGATTTGTCGCTTACATTGATTTTCTTGAAACAATGTATTGCTATTCATATCTCTTTCTGCCGCCAAGGAAGTAAGTATCGCTATTGCTCTCTCGCCAACGAGAAAATAATCAGTGAGTCTTCTTTGATGGTCATACAGTAAATGTTAGTATCTGACATTTAGCCATTTTTGACACATAAAAAAATTTAGAAGTATCTTAATCACAATATTTATAAGCTTATATCCAGCATTGGACTTGCAACTAACAATAATGATGATATAAAGTTTCTTACAAAAATAGGGTTGCCAATTTTTTTACAACTCCAGCTCTAATAGAGGAGTGGCTTCGTTGCATGCCTAGACAAATAAGTAACTTTCCCTTTTAATCGACTTTTAGCCACAATACAAATACTCCACGAACCCCCTGAGGGGTCAAATTGACCCCTTGTCCCATAAATCGATTGCGCCAGTATATAAACATGGATTTATTAGTAATTGTGCTCGAGCTGTTACAAATTATTTTTTCAATTACGCACAACGCAAATGGCATCGCTTGGAGGGTTTAAAAGCACTTTAGTATACAATTCCTTAATTGAGGTAGTTCTTTTGTAATATCGACGCCAATAAAAAATAATGCATCATTTAAAACGTACAGAGATGTACATTTTTAATTTTCTGCAGTGATTTATTGGATTTGAATTTAAAGCTTCACTTGCACCGTGTGGTTTCAGCTTCTATGTAGAATCACCCTAGGTCACCATGCTGATGTCGTAAAAGGCGACATAGAAGAAACATATTCAGGAGATGGACATTAGCATCTACATTTATTATACAACAACATCTTACTGCGATCACCAATCTCCTGCAAAGCGTGATGATTTTGGCAAAACACCGCTTGGACGATGGCACTCATAGTAAGGTTGAATAATTAAACTTACTTTGGCTTTACACTGCATACACTCTACAAAACTTTCAATTTTATTATTTTTCAGTTGTCACTATAATGGGTCTTAACGACGTTGCATTTAAGTCTGTGCAGTCGACAAAACGACAAATGACTAGAATCACCGGACATTTCCCGGACCGACCCCATTACACACGCAACTTAAATCACGCAATATCAGAATTACAATAAATAATAAGGCCTACATTATATTCTAGATAATCTCGCTACATTTGGACAGTCTGAGATTTGAACGACATCTGTAAGGCGGCAATTAGGATTTTTTCTCGATGAAACAGTAGCACTTACGTAATGGTTGATAATCTGGGTGAAATAGTATTTATGTACACACTGACTTACTATCGAACCATAGTATTGAAACTTGATAAATAGCAATTTTTTTAAATTAGAAAGCTTAAGAAACTATAAAAACTCATTACGAATGACATCTTATGAGTGATTAGACGTCCAACTCGTGCGCAGCACAAGCTTTCCGTGTTGCATTACGCCCTGCTATTGCAATTATGCACTTTAGAGTAAAGTCATTTTAGGACAGACAAGTAGCCCATATTTGTCTGTAATAGGTAAAAGATTAGTCATATTGGATTTAGTCTTTTGCATAGACACATACTCTGCTCTTCCTATTTTAAAATTAGATCATTATAAACTATGTATGTATATAATGTACTCCGAATCGAATACAAATATATTTCACACTGTAACTCTAAATCCGTCCTCAAAACAATTCCATTCATTTTCCGCTGGCTATGTCATTAGACGCCAATTAGTAGATTATTATTCTGGCATTATGTTTCCATGCAGCGATGAAGTTGATCCTTTTTTGTTTCTTTTTTTTAAATATATAAAAAGGACTGATCCCTCGATACGAGCGTGGCGTGGGTGTGGGTCGATGATTAGATGTATCAGAGATTACGTTATCCTCGGTTGTCCTGACGATATTTTGAATTTCGATAAGACGAGACAAAGGAGTTTAAAAATACTTTATCATTTCCCGGATCTAGATGTTTCCGAATTTGACTTACTGTTGAGTTTCGCTGCAACGGAAACTTTGGCGAAATTAAATGTGTTAATTAGATTAGAAGCTGTTTAGTTTGGGTTTTATTTAAAAATAAATCTTAAAACCTAGTTTTGAGAACCCATAACAAATTTGTTACAAACTATAATATGGAACCCTAGATACGTCATATATGAATCATACATGGTATATAAAATAATCAGAGAGAGAGAGAGTGAATAGAAGTATTGAACTTGTGACTTCTCATACTAATGCGATAATTTAAGGAGTGATTAAGCATAATCACTACGCTTAACATGTGAGTAGTGGCGACAAGATCTGATCATATTTTAGATATGAAGTCACACGGTATAATGTATTTGATAATGGAAAACCGAAAACCAAACTCTCAAAAACCATAGACAAAACTTTTTTATCAATCATTACTGTAGACTTTTTCATCGCGCCATTATCCGAGCGAGACGTAATGATACGGGCCTAAATTATAAGGCCTCGAGTAGAGGGCCTATTAACATAGCTAGTGGTATCATTTTGGTTTCCGAAATAATGCGCTCTGTGATGTAAGCTTGGGGTTCGTGGAACAGTTCCAGGCAGAGATATCTCACGACTTCACATCAAGTGTAAGGTTCCTATTGCGATATTGTTGGGATTCTAACTATGATATTATTGAAATTCTAATTGTGACATTGTTGAAATTGTAACTAACATCGTCGACCTTATCGTCAACCTCGCCTTCATTTAACATCAGGTTAGATTGAGGTCAAGCGTTGGTCTATTTTTTTTTAAAAAAGTAGCTAAAATATTGTGATGTTGTTGAGAATTTTGATATTGTTGAAATACTAACTGTGATATTGTTGTAATTATTATTGTGATACTGTTGTAGTTATTATTGTGATACTGTTGTAATTATTATTGTGATATTGTTGTAATTATTATTGTGATGTTATTTAGATTATTATTTTGATATGGTTTTGATTGTGATATTGTTGAGATTCTAAAAGTAGGGTACTGATAGAAATGATGTCATCTAGATAATTGCAACATTGATAAATGTAATTCAAATTGCGATATTCTTAAGATTATGATATTGTTTTTTTTTCTTCAAACATTTAATTTTTATCTCATACCAACCATTGCTACTGATGATCCAATCAATTAAGATGTTTCTTTGGGATAATTTATGTGTTACTTATTCTTCAGTAATAAGCAAAATTTAGTAGGTACCTTATTATCCGACGTCATTTACCTCATCTATCTTCAACAAGAATTTACTCCAAATCTCCAAATAAAACCACCAACGTTACACCTTGAGGCTGTGTTCTATTACGTACAGCATTACATCGTTGAGATAAGAGTTATATTTGAATGTTTCACTTGACGTGGGGACTAGTATCATCTATGGATCTCATTTATCATACGCACCAACTGGTATTCATCATTACTCAAAGTTTTATTGCTTGGGGCTTGTAAAAAGACAAATTAAGGCAACGGAGCGTTCCTTGAAATTATTTACTAGGCGCAATTTGGAACCTTTTACTGTGACCTACAGATTTAGGGACAATTCCCAGTGGGGTTACTATCGCTACTTGATTTGGTCGGGTTTTGGCATTATCTATGTATGAAAATTTTGGATAAGTTTGTTCTTTAGTAAACAATTTAATAGCATCTGCAAAAGGCTGTAAAATTCCAATTAACCCTAATTTATTAGGACCTTTACGAATCTGAATATATCCTAAAACTTTACGCTCTAATAAAGTTAAAAAAGCAACCCCAATTAATACCCCAATAATTAAAATAACTATTCCAATAAATACTAAAATTATATCTTTATCAATCATTTACTATCTATATAATTATATTATATATTTATGACTTCTAAAACCATTACATTTTTCTGCCAAAATAGTTTTAAGCCTGGTTAGCTACTACCATATCGTTATAAATAAATAAATAAAATAAATAAAATGATTTTATTGTCAGATGTCAAGGATCCATATAATTGTTAGTACTGCTTATAACTATGTTAGTAAGTATATGTCACAACTGAGTTTGTCATACTATTTATATGTCGCATAATGGGACAGTCAAATTTCCAGGCGATGGTGTTCAGGATGCGATTGGAGCTGGCGCGCACTCGACTGGATAAAGACGCGTACTTTTTTCGGAGGACAGCTAAAAATAAAGATAGCAGAGCTAGTGCCGCACTTGTTTGTAGCTTCTGGGTTAGCACATGTTCCATACAACGGCTCTATCGTTACCATCAAGTG
Organism: Carcina quercana; assembly: GCA_910589575.2. NCBI lineage: Eukaryota > Metazoa > Arthropoda > Insecta > Lepidoptera > Depressariidae > Carcina > Carcina quercana. Next base: position 1,146,459 of record OU342434.1, on the reverse strand, counting down.
AGGTGTAGACGTCACTGTGTATAGCAATGCAGAGAGTCTTGGTGGACCTCCGTTAGCCGAACGGACCCGCGGAACGGACATTTTGCCGTCTTTTGTTTTAGAGGCTAAGAGGTCCCTTGGCGTTCAAAAAGAACTGGAAACCGACTTCAATTGCCCTAAAAGTTAACTTTTACTTACGCAAATTTGAAATTTATATAGTTTTTTTCGTGGATTCCATTGTCAGAACTGGACCAAATTAAAATGGGGCCACACGGGAAGCGCCAGCTTGCAAATAAAAAATCAATCATCCAAATCAGTTCACCCAGTCAAAAGTTCTGAGGCAACAAACATAAAAAAGAACAAAAAAAAACATACCCGTCTAATTGTTAATCTCCTCCTTTTTTGAAGTCGGTTAAAATTTAGTTCCATGCACGTGTCGTTCCCGCGCCAATCGACCCGTTTGTCGTCGATTTGATAACTTTTAAAGAACAAGAATTTGGTGTTACCTTAACAGTTAACAAGAATTTAGCGAGAATTATTTGGTTGAAATAACTCGAGGTTTGAAATATACCCGTCGAATTGATAACCCCTTCCTTTTTTAAGTCGGTTAAAAATAACAATGCATCCAAGACTCCCTCAAATCCTCATGACACACAAAAACAATACAAAATAACAAGGGGTCGATTCCATCAGAAATGAACGTTTCCTTTTATTCATTTTCGGTACAAAATTAGAACCGCTCGCGAGATTCCGACAATGACACAGACCGACCTATAATTACCCCCCAGCCTCACTCCCCGGCCAAAATTACCGGTCCAGCCATTAACCACTATCCCAGGCATATAAAAAGGTATGGCCAGTGAAAAAAAGTCATATCTCGGCTTTACAACCAATGATGGACATTCGGAACGAGCAGTCCAAATTCAACACTAACTTATTACGATTAAGATTGATTTCGATTGTGAGGCGTATTGTTATTGAGGAGAACGAATCATCAACGCATGACGCAAAGATTTTAAGAATAAGTGCCTAGAGTCTAGATTTTAATGTGTTTGAATTGTCTCGTGGGTAGGAGGAAAAACAAAGGTCCAGCTCATTCGGTGGCAATTATTTTGTACTTACATACAAATTTGCAACAGCTAAAAACCAGTACAGTGTGTGCCCTTTCGGATGATTTTATGACAGCTTGTCGTATGTCGAATCAAGGATGAAGAGACCTTATAGACTACCCCAATGATTATGCATGTTCGACTTTTTTTGGTATGTGTGTTTCGCGATAACTCCAATTGTGAACCGATTTTGATGAATCTGTGTTTGTTTGGTAGGTAATTCTTCAGAGGTCCTATATAAATTTTTGAACTTCTTAATGACGATAAAAGTTTCATACGAAATTTCTTTTACAAATTATTTTAGGCTCTAAGCGTTATCGATTAGATTCGATAGTATTTTATAGTATATTTTTGACTTCACAGATTGTCCTATGGGAACTACTAGTTCGATTTTTCTGGCCCTTCAACTAGTCCTATAATAAAAACAACCTCAATCTGCTCAGAAAGAACTGACTGGGGTGTCCACATACGTTAAGCGTGGAGACACATCTGTCTTGACTTTTCTGATCTACCTAGATCATCCGGAATCCAGAAGGCTAGAATGTCATACAAAATGTACGGATTGAGACACACCTGTGAACTCGGACCGTCAAACGCGCCCGGTCAGCAAGCAAGCGGCCGGCATCCCCGGAGAACGAGCTGGCCGGTCAGAAAGAGGCGCCAATTACATACAAGCTACATATATCTGAGAGAGACTCTGAGAGAGAGAGAGAAGTTCGATCATGTATGGAGTACCTATGTCACCTTTGGGATGGCTCTGCTAAATACCAGCTAGCAGCCCTGGACTCGGTAGAACGACGTGCAAAGAGGCTCATTGGCAATGATTCGCTCGTGGAGGCCAAACTCCAAAGCCTTGAACACAGGCGAAAAGTGGCCTGCCTTTCTGTATTCTATAGGTTACATTTTGGAGAGTGCGCGCAAGAGCTGTTCATGTTGATTCCGCCATCGCCATTTAAGTATCGATCCAACAGACGAACAGCAGGGCTCCACCAATACGTCGTTGACATTCCTATGGCTCGCACTAAGCGCTTTGCTTCTAATTTTATCATGCGTACAGCCAGGGAGTGGAACGCGCTGCCGGCGTCTGTATTCCCAGAAAACTATAACTTGGGTGTCTTCAAGTCGAGGTTGAACAGGCACCTTCTAGACCAACGCGCACCATCGTAGGCCACATCGTCGCTTACCATCAGGTGAGATCGTGGCCAAGCGTTGATCTATACTCTGTAAAGAAAAAGACAGAGAGATTTGCCTGATTACGCCTGCAATTGTGCAAATAAAGAAAGCCCGTAAGTGTGACGCATTCATACCGGATTCTTTTCTGGTCTAGGTCATTCTAGGTAGATCAGAACAGCAAAGACAGGTGTGTCCCCGCGATAAATTTATATCCCATGGGGTTTTACTATTTTTGCTTCCAAACTTGACCTAATGTATATTGAATAAAGTTCTGCAAAGCGGTTCCCTTAACCGTTGTTAATAACGGTTTTTAGCTTCTACAGCGGTGAGATACAGAAATAAAAATAAAACTAATTTAATAAATATTAAAACAGTAATAAAAATGCAAGAAGTGCATCTAAAAATAAAATTTAATCACATTTTTATTAACCCTGCCTGGATAAAAGAGTGCTGAGTTTTACTACCTTTAATTCAGGGCTGGCAGACTTGACGGTCTCAATCTTAAATAAGGCTTCATTATGATGATTTGTACTTCCATTTCCTTTCATATGAGATTAATTTGAAACATGGCGACTGGGTACAAACAAAGGGCTAACAACAAATTGCGTCACGAAAGATTTCAGACCACCCGACATTTTACGGTTCCGAAATTAGCCCCTTTGTGGCCTAGTGGCTAGACACTGGACCAACAATCCGAAGGTCCAGGGTTTGATTCACAGTTGGGGTACCGATTGATAGTCGTTATGATTGTCAGTAGGCCATTTTCTATGTCCGTCTGGCTAGCTACCACCGGCAGAATGTTACCTAAGTCTGCCGCCAAATAGCAGTATTAATAAAACTGTCGTGTTCCCGTATGGAAGGTAGCAGAGCCAGCGCTTTATTAGCTTGAGGCTTCTGGGACCATCCAACGGACTGAGATGAAAAACAAGTTAAAATTTCAAAGTTAAAAAAAAGAACTCATATGTTGTTTCTGGTCGATGTTTGGTCTGTATCTAATCGATTATGTCCCCTAAAACCTCCTATAAATAATATTACACATGCTAAAGTAAGTTCGGTAAGTTCGGTTTCTCAAGACGCCACAGTATAACACTCACATAACTTAAGGCATGACAAACCATAGACTGCTTTTTGTCTTAATTTATAAAAAAAATAGGTTTTTATTTTCTCTGTCCACAACATCATATATCTAGTTACACTTTTTTTAATACAAGTAATAAGTATAGTAGTTGTGGGAGAGCTGGTTCCCAAACGAAGCTCGAGGCCTGCGTTATGGGTAACCAGGTCTCCCCACAAGGAATTCTTGTCTCTGGTAATTAAATGTTCATTTAGTTTTGTTTCATCTCACTTGTAGCTCGAATGGAAGCGCGCTAGATGTAAAGATAACTCTACAAGCCAGCCATAAAATACAATAAACGACAATTTGCATTTCTAAGAGGTTTCTCACAAAAGACCCGTGAAATTATTCTATGAGATTATGTTTGAAGCTAATACGGATCGTGACCGCGCCTTCGGTGGCTTTAATTGTCGCGGAGATATTGTCGCGAATGTACCTTTAAGGGGGACGCTATTTACAAAGCCATGCGCTTGCGCTGCATGGCAGTTTTTTAATGTATCTTAGAAATTGAACTTAAAAATCTAAGATAATATGTGTATTTTAAAATCAAAATACTAATAATAGATTTTTGAAATGCGTACCATGTCTTAGTTTTATTATTTGATCATAATAAGTAGTGGAATTTCTTAGATAACAGTTCAATTTAATTCATCTTTTTTGTGACACACAGGTTTATTACACGGTTTTAAAAGTAAAACAATGCTCTATGGTCTAAATATAAACATGATATAACAAATTTTTTATGTTAAAATAACAGTTTTCAATCAATCCAATTTTCATATACTATAATATCAAATAGCGAAATATTTTTCTGTCCAATAATAACGATCACATAATGTCCCATAACATAACAATGTCAATTAAATACATTTGAGGCAGTTTCGACTTGCACTGAGGATGACCATCGATGGGGAATTCCACATCACCCAGCTTTTTTCCCCTAGAAAAAAGGGGAGTGATTTTAAGAAAATAAACTTTTGGACTCAATATTTAGGTTTATTTCTTGTCAGATTACGTAAGTCTAAACATTTTTTTTTCTTCAATGGACTATAGAGTTAGTTGGTGTAAAATATTATAACTTTATGCCTTGTCCATTTTAGAAAAAACACTTCGCGTGTTATAATCGAGCATGCAACAAAATAAGGGCGGAAAGTGAAGCCTGTATAAAATGGAAAGACTTGTTATGTATTATATTTATTTAATAACAAGTTGTTACCGTACTCTAATGCAGGAGCTTCTGATTGTGGTGTGAATAGCTGATTGTAGAGACCGTACGAGTAAGACTAAGGGGCCAAAACCAAATATGGGGACAGTGGAAGTCACGCCTCGGTTGTCCTAGGTGGAAATTATCTGCGCCTGCGCCGAATCTAATGTGCGCTCGTACAACGCCCAGACGCGCATTCATAACTAGATTTTACTCACGGGTTTGCTTTAATAATAACCACACAGAAAGAATCCCGCTGTCTAACCCGAAATTCTACAAAATAAACTTCGGACTTTCCTTGTGGAAAGCTTGCACCACGCTCAGTAAACGAATAGGTAAACGCAGTAAGGTTTTCTCGATATACCTACAAAGGTAGTCTTTTAACACCTTCGATATGGTATCGGATGGAGATCCAGAGGCCATGTGGTCAAAATTTGCCCAAACGGAGAAACGCTATCACTTCCTACTCGACCATATCCCTACTTCCCTACTAGTCCCAACTATTCCCTACTAATATTATAAATGCGAAACTCTGTCTGTCTGTTACGCTTTCCCGCTTAAACCTCTCAACCGATTTTGATAAAATTTGGCACAGACTAGATCCTGAGAAAGGACATAGGCTACTTTTTAATGCGAAAAATAAAGTCCACGCGGGCGAAGCCGCGGCCAGAAGCTAGTTCATTATAAATCTTCTTGTATTAAATATTTGATAAATCCCATCTGCAACAAAATATAATTTTCAATAGCGAATATTCCAAGTATACCTGTTTACAATTCACTAAGGACTAAACTCCTTATAACGGCTCACGGATGTCTTTGTTAACATCATTCGATATTCGTTCTTATTGCCTAAGAAACTAGAGATATGGTCAGCAAAGACATGCCTGAGCCTAATAGGTTCTAAGGGTTGTATTTAGTGAATTGCACCCCAATGGACTTTTGTACTTCAATGATCAATCATTGGCTTAAATAGTTAGTATGTCCTTTACTATGTATTGCTAACCAGATATGAAACACCAAAATAATTCTTTTAAAAGTTGAGGCGTAATTGTGAAAGAAAAGATATTCGTAGACGAGAAACATAAAATACATATGAAGGATAACAAATTTTGAGATATTAAAAAGTAAACAAATGAAACGAATATTTTAAATATAAATGTTTTTTCTCAGTTTTGCAAGGTGAACGATTCTCTCTCTCAACTCTCTCACTCATTCAAGAAATATAGAGATTGTAAAGACTCTTTTACAATTTAATTAAAACGCTTAAAGATTTGTTGATAGTATTAAGATCAATTTTTAACAAACTCATCTTTTCTCAGCAGCAGCAGCCGGGAAACGTCCACTGCTGGACATGGGCATCCTTCAGGGTATACCACATTGACCGGTCCCGATCCAACGACTCCCCGCGACCTTAACCAGTTCATTGGTCTATGTAGTATGGTGACGGCCCAGTGCACTTTTTCTGGTACGTGGTCGCCACTCGAGAACTTTTACTACCCATCAGTTACCCGTTCATCGATTCTTAAGTGATTCATAAATGAAAACTTCAACAACAAAAAGTTGCTAAGTTAAGTAATGTCCGAACAATCTTTTGCATGACATAAAATTTTAATTTTTCAGGTAAAACAGCAGAGAATCTAATTTTTTTGGGTGGGTTAAAAATAGGTTAGTCCCTTTAGAGTTATTACAAATGATTCTATTATTTGGACTCTTGTGGATAAAAAAATCATTGCAAGTTCATTCTTCGTATTCCTTGATCGAGGTTCAGTATTGGACTTATTCAGCTGACAGCAAAAGTGGCTATATCGTTTCAAAAAACGCAGCGTTTAGCCCAGTCTGCAGTCTCCCTACTCACTAACTAGGCGTATGTAAGGTACAATGGCCAGTGGCCCAATATGGTTGTAATTGGGAATTCCAGCGTCCCATTACAGCCCGCACATGTATAGGGCCTGTAATGTGACAACTACAAGACCTGCGTCTATTTAGGGTTTAGGGGTATTGAATAGGCTTGGGGGGTATGGGATATAAGAGTATGTTACAGTTGGGAAGAGAAAATTTGTGAGGTGACCAATTTTAGCCGTGTCATCTCGGCGCTATATTAAGATAAACCGTTGTCGAAACTATGTCGTAAAAGGCAACGAAGGGATAATTTTAGAAGGTGAACAGTTCTCTAGTGGTGACCAGGTACCGGGCCGTCCCCCTACTAGATAGACCAACGACCTGGTTAAGGTCGCAGGGAGTCGCAAGTGGCTCGGCTTCGATCAGTGTGTCATACTATTGAGGAGGCCTATGTCCAGCAGTTGACGTTTCCCAACTGATAGTAATGATTTTAACTAAATCTCACTGCGATCACTAATCCACCCGCTAAGTGTTCGTGACGATGACGGTCTAACATTGAGGCTCATTTCTAGCAAATGATTTGTTCTGGTCATTGATATCGATTCTGGGTTCTTTACACTTGTATTTTGTCTGCCACTATTATATTCGCAAGCTGAAGTGGCAGTGGGATGGTAATATTTGTTGAAGGGCTGATAGTCTTTGAAACAGACAAATGCTCTATTAGACACCACATCTAAGCAAACTGAAAGATGTGGAAGTAAGTTGCGCAAGGATGAGGAGAGCAGCGAATGAGGGCGACACTGTCGCTTTTAAAAAATGCCTGATTTTATAGGTCAGACTCTTATATTATGACTAGCTTTTGCAGTGACTTCACTTGTGCAGATTTACGCTAGTTTTTAAGTAGTTAACAAACATTGTAAAAACAAGCCTTTTAGTTTTGTATGTATGTACTTAGTTTTGAAGATTACCTTTTGTTATGCAAATGCCATTTACTTCACGAACTTTTCAGCAAACTAAAACATACTACTAACCATTTCCATTCAACAAACAAATTAGTTTCAAAGAAATATTTTAAGGCAACGCGATACGCAGCTGCAGTGCACATTTTACGACCGCAAATTTAATCTTGCGGTCAGACATATGAAAACCGCATGTAATTCATATTGGAATGCTATTTCAACGGACGACGATGTAAGTTTGTTTAAGGGTCTTTTGTTGACATTTTTCAGTTTATGTTTTTCTATTGTAAGAAATTGTGTTTATTATTTAATATAGTTGGAAGCGAAAACCGGGAGTCGTACAAAGGGCCCCATTACTTGAGTGGTGCACTGTACTAGCTGGCGAAAATGATTTGCTACCATTGTTTTCCCGTATGTTACGAGTAATATGGCCAAGCATTCATTACATATAACTATCCAGTATTTCGTTTCGGCATCCATAGTGCTCCGCTGACAACCAGCGCTGTCGCTGCATGCTGTAGGGACAGCAACATGCTGAGTCAGAGGACTTTTTGGCACAGATATGTACATACTTACCTGTTAATGTTTTTTAAATTTTTTTATTCATAGTTTAGAAATATGTAAAAAAATTCTTTTTAGTGTGTTAAGTGTATTCTTTTTATTGTAAATTCTGTGCCCAAAAAAGTATTTTGTTTCTTTCTTTCATTCATAGATCGCACTGGTTTAAACCGTCTTCAACCAGTGCGTCCTGCCCACGATAATTTGCACTCACGGCACGACTGATCCACAAATTTAAAGTCGCTCAGCGGGCCATGGAACGAGCTATGCTCGGAGTCTCTCTGATGGACCGCATTCGAAACGATTCGTTGGGTGATCTGTCAGAGAACCAAAGTGACCGACATAGCTCACCGTATTAGCAAGCTGAAGTGGCAGTGGGCTGGTCATATTTGCCAATCGCTGGAGCAGACGAGACCTTGAGTGTTAGTACGTCCCCTGGCTAGGGGAAAAGATGACTTACGTAGGGCTGGACATGAATGCGCAGAGCAGATGACCGGATTGAGTGTCGCACTGTGGCTAATTATGATGATGATTCATTTATCTGTAGAGAAGTTACAGTCGTATCGTTTGTTGCGCTCCATGTGTCGATAATATGATCATACTTTAACATTCAAAACCGGCCAAGTGCAAATCGGACTGGCACACAAAGGGTTCCAGGTCACCGTAAAATATTTAACACAAGGTCCTGGAACGCCTTAGTTGTTCCATTGGCAAACTTTGGGTACAGCGTCCTAAAACTGAACACCTTGTCAAATCACTGCACAAGAGGCTATCATGATCAAACTCGTATCACCATCACCTATCTATGATCATCTATGATCACGAACATATTGTTGATACATGGCAGATGCTGCTGCCTATCTTAAAATCATGACATGATAGTACAGAGAGAAACTATTATAAAGCCGTGACCACATAGTCTTGACACCTAATAATCAGTATGATTTAACAAATTTTAAATTCAAATAATCGTTTAATTCGTCAAATATTTATCGGTTCCATTTTTTTCGTTTTCGTTTAGATGTTTAAAAAGCCAGACACGCCACTGTTCGACGAAAATGAAATAAAAAATATTCCAGGAACATTAGCATATTGTAACAACGTTTAACGTTAAGAAGCGTTAAAAATGTTTATTTGCTCAGATATTTATGTTTTTCGTAATTTACTAACTCGCAACTCATGTCATTCCCTGCGAACAGAAAAAAAATCATTCAAATTCGCACTCAATTGAAACGGATTTAGCGAACTCCGCCTTAGACCAAATCAATACTTAGGACACGCGGTTTTATTTTTTGACTTTAACAATGGAAAAAATCAACATTTTGTAAGATTGTTAAAATGATATCTCAAAATAAACACGATTTGTTACCTGGATGACTTTTTACTATAGGTACCTTTCTAGACATATGATATGGATATGTATTTTACTTAGAAGCAACATTGAAACTGAATTACGTTTCATTGCAGCTGCTGGTGCAATGTCTCCCGTGTGCCATATAGCAAAAATTATCTCGAGACCTAATGCGCAAGGATGATGGCATCTGACAAGATGGCGACTGGAACCTACTTTCCGCGGGCCAGACTTACTTATCATATCATATCCATTGTCTTTATTTGATCTAAATTCAAAAGTTATATTTTACACATGTCTTTTTTTATTAAAAACGTTAAACCATGATGTAAATTAATATTGTAATGTGTTATAAAAGTCGTAAGGGGAATTATATGTGTAGCTATCGCAACGTGCGGGAACGTCCGGCGTGGTGGACTATGGCCCATACTCTCTCTATAGGAGAGTAGGCCTGAGCCCCTGCAGTGCGGACGTAGATAGGCTGTTGATAATGACAACCTGGATATATTCAAGGCCAGAGTGAATAGGCTATTTCTAGGCAACCGTGAACCATCCTCAGGTGAGATTGTGATCAAACAGAAGCCTATCGTAGTTGAAAAAGGCATGTCCAACAGTGGACTTGTCGCCGATTATGCCTAGCGTGATTGTCTTATAAACACCTTTGCACTTTTATTGGTTTCTTTTAAGGCTTTTATAGCAACACAATGCGATGATAGAGGCAATAATAAAATACTACAAATGACCCGTCGTTGACCCGGGTAACCACCCATCAACACTGACCACTACTCTGACCTCTGTCAATACATCAAAGCTAGGAATAGTTGCAGGCAAGGACAGCACCGGCTAATGACGTCATTTAGGTTGCATTTAGGTAGGCGTTTTTGTCGCGGCCAATCACGGCGCGCGCAGGTTGGCGCAATTTGACAATGGAAAAAATGGAACGGTTGCTTTGAATCGTCGAAAATGGGCTTCTTCAATACAGGAAATTGGGTTGAGACCGCAAACGGTGAATACAATCATCATCTAGCCACTGCTGGGGTTAAGCCTTCTGCGTAGATTGCCACTATTAACTAACTATTCATGTTTTTATTTATTTATTGACAAAAAAATATATTGGGATGGTGTTTTTTTTTTCGATTTTCATGCTTAATGACTACATTTTTATTTGTCTGCTTGTCCTTTTTTTACTGTCTCAACGGATATTCAGAATAACTTGATTTTTGTATAGGGGTAGTTGAAGGGGCATAAGTTACTTTGTCAATTTTACAAAGCCATTCAGCACAAAATAATTCAGAATCTTCTATACTTCTATATTATTATTACAATTGAATGTGATGTTAATAAGCAGTCAGGAACTGAGTCCGGTAAGATAAAGGCTAACTGGGAAATAAAGTTTTCAAGATAAAAGTTTATTTTCGCGCATTCGGGAACGGGCGGAGTTTTATGGAGAATCCATTAAGCGCCAATCTCTGATACAAAAGGCTGTGTCCAGAAGTCATTGGTTTTCACATAAAAGTTAGATTTATTGCCAGCACTAACCCTAAAGTCAGGTGCGCTCAACTATTGGCTCATAGGGACCATTTACCACCTGAACCGTTTTTTCACATTATTATTTATTGCTAATCCACTCGCAAAAAGAACAACGATGCAGCAGTCTCAGCTGATGGTAAGTCGATTCAGTCGACGGTGTTGGTCATGGCATGGCATGTTTGCCCTAGACTTTATGACGGGTGCGTATTGACAATCTAGTAAGCATAAGCTCTCACTAACTTGACTTAAAAATTACTATCATACTTAAAAATATTTACACAACTGTTTGTATATTAAATCAAGAATCCTTAACTGTAGCCACAAGAATGATCCATTGAATTTAATTTTAATTTGATTATTTTTTTATATATGTCCAAATTCAACTAAGCGAATCATAACTGAATGCTGTCAAAAAATTGATTTCCGAACTTGCTCTTTAATCGAATCAAATCATGTTTTAATTGCGTTATATATGGAAACATTAAGAGTGAAGGTAAAGTGTTTCAGAGTATCACAAATGTACCTTAAATAAACTTAATGTAAATATTCTAGGTTAGTTCAACTATACAATATGTAAATATCAATTAAATTAGATTAAGTCCATCAAATATACATATCATTAAATAATAATTAGCGCTTAGCACAATATACAAAAATTTTGTCTGGTGCTCTAGAAATTCTTTTACATTTATCCCTACTAATATTATAAATGCGAAAGTCTGTCTGTCTGTAACGCTTTCCCGCTTAAACCTCTCAACCGATTTTGATGAAATTTGGCACAGACAATCTTTAGACCCTGAGAAAGGACATAGGCTACTTTTTAATGCGAAAAATAAAGTCCACGCGGGCGAAGCCGCGGGCAGAAGCTAGTATGTAATAAAATAAAACATATTCGCAATAATTTCTTACACTTACGTGTAGTAAATCGTTTCAATTCATCCGGTGTCTGGTTGTAAATGGATTTACACATAATATAACACAAGACTGTTCGACGCTGGATATGTCTCGACGCTAGTTTGCTCCCTGATAAGAACAGTCCTACATAAAATGGTCGACGAGTGAAAGGTTGCGAACTCCTGCATGGATGTACAGAAAGCCACCGTGTCGGCAGGACGTCATAAACGTGTAAACTTCAGTGAATAGATCTGAGAGCTTCCTTTTGTGGATTGATCAATAATGTGCACTTAGGTATTTGATAGATCGCTCAATATTCCTCTCGTGCAATGAAGCTATCCGTCGCATTTCATTGAAATCTACAAATAATTTAACTACAACTACTACAACTAATTTTTTGTTATATTTGGATAAATATAAAATTCAATTCCATCACACATATCCCACGGAGGAACACTGTCTCCCAAGATACAGGTTTTTCCTAGTTTGGGTGGTGACAAACTAGAATACCTTCTACAATAAACAATTTTTTGTTTTATTCCCTGACACCTGCACTAACTTCACCCCCTTTCCCCCACACAGAACGTCTCGCTACTCCGCCTCCCCCAACACCTGTCACCCCCAGGGAAGGTTGCGCAGAAACTTGTCAGATTATACCAGATATATGTATTTAAAGATAAAAAGTATACTGAGAATGAAACCAACGACTTGGTAACTCGCTTGATGTCATTCCCTCCACAAAACCTAAGACTAGACCAAACCTAACCACAGTGAGTTTACCCCAATTAGCGTAGGAATCGCAACCAATTCATCAGCTTCCAAAGAGCAGCCACGCTGACATTTGCCTCACAATCGGCTAGCGAATCAGCTGAATACATTAGAGTTAATAAACAACAGGGTGCTTTTCATTAGTGCGGCTCCCGGTCCATCTAGATAGGGGAGCTCTTGGAAAGGTAGCCCGGGAGCCTGATCGACGTTTTTGCTTTCGATTTTTTCCAGTGTTAATTAGTTTAATGAGGTGTTTTTGGTTTCCTGGGTCGGGAACTTTCATTTAAAACTGTACGGTTCGACTGTTGGGTGTCTTAATCGCCTCCAGAAGTCCACTGTTGGACATGGACCTTCCTTGCGAATCAGCACGAAACATAGGGGAGATGAATAGTTGATGACAGAAAGGTTGTGCTGTCCATTTCCTGAATATTTTTGCCTTAGTCACCTAGTGCACAGGGCCACGGATCTGCTCAAATATCCAGTATACGCAGACCTGTATTTGAATGGACTATCCGCTCAATGCGAGGTCAGCTTATAATGGTTGTTTTTAGTTGTATCTGTAGACGTGCGTACTACATGGGATGGTCTCATCCTAAAGCCGAAGCCAAATAACCTTCTAAATCTGATCACGTGAAGTCGTTGGATGCAATTGTCAAACTGTTTACTCCCTAGGGACCTATTTACCGGGATAAAAAGTATTCTATACCGTTCCAAATGCAACGTGATTAAGCATGTTATTTTGATGCTAAATTTAATGTAGACAGTTCCACATAAAAGCATAGTCGGGAAAAAGCAGATTTAGTTTCTTTTTCTAGGTGGTAGAGCTTTTTGTTAGAGACTGCTTTAGCCCGAAATACGGATTAATTGTATCGACCAGGATTACATGACAACCACTCGAATGTTATTTAGTCGTGTATTTGGTAATATTATAATTTATTGTCGAGTATCCATTTTGTTTTTATTTTAATTCGAAAGCCGGTCATTTTGATACGCTCGCAGATAATTCGAGGCTCGCGAAACATTCGGAATGGATGTACACATACTGTTGCTAACCGTACTTTGGTTATGTCATGTTTTTTCTTCTTGTATTTGTCCTTAAATTCCTGTAAACCTTTAGTAAGAGTGTGACGAAGCATTCTTTAACCGACTTCGTAATAAGGTTGTTCTTGTTATCAGCTTGACAGGAGCCTCTCTCGTAGATAGACAATTTGGACTCTCTAATGGGTGTTTGATATAACCACACTTGGGAAGGGTTTGGCGATCGCAGTAAGGTGTTTTGGTTCACAGGTGGATACTATTGCCCTTATTCTAGATTTTCCTCAGGAGCAGTAGCTAAATTTGTTAGAGCAAATAAATTCGAACAATTGAGTTCTGAATTCGATCATAGCTCGTACTTAATGAGTTATATCTACAATTAATGTAGGAATGGTGAAATTTTCGTTGGAATTTCGGTTAAGGAAAACATTGTGAGGAAACCTTGCACATGTGACCTGGGAAATTCAAAAGTGCGTGTGAAGTTTACTATCTAACGGCCTTATCTCAACTTACCATCGGTTGATATGAAGGCCAAGTGTAAACCCACACAGAAAAGAAACCACAACATTTCACTACGATCACAGAATCTTCTGCTAAGCATAGTGATTATAGCAAAACGTCTTGAAAAGCCCGTTCATCGGAGTGACCAGGGAGTGCAGTAAAACTCATCCAAGTTGATTCGAAATTCAAATAATGGCAGAAAAGAGCCGGTCAAACTGCAACCAAGTCTAAAGTCTAAACACGATACAATTTACATGGCACACACACCAAAGGAGCCGACTTAAAAAAACGAATTGTCTAGAAGCACACCGCATCAGTCAGTGTCAGTCCCACATTACAATTCCCCCATTCTCCATTGTGGTGTCGAAAATCCCGAGTCGCCATTTCGTAAATTAAATCCCGAAAACTTGGGCCTGTCACCTTCACTTGTCTCCAAAAACGATGTAGCATTGTCTTTTGTGAAATGTTGGCAGCATTGGAACGCAAGCGCTGCGCAAAGAACACGCAACAGTCAGCCTTGTTTAAAGTTTAATTTTGGTTTCGTTCCAGTTGATAACGGGAGCGAGTTAAAACCTTTTTCCGTTTATGTCGCCAGTATTTATGTCTTGTACGCAGACTTTCGTCTGTCCGGGCCCTATTTATTGCCGGTTTTCTGAAAGTATTTTGGTGGAATAAATTAATAATTTAAAGTTGGCTGGGTTTAGGGAAAATTTGGGATCTTTAATTGACAGATAGTGCAAATAATAATATTTTTATGACTCTTATTCCACAACTGATAAGTGGTCTGCCGCGAATTTTTAGTCAAACTATGTAGCCACTCTCTAGTCTACGCTGGTGATTAAAAATACGAAACAACGCGAACAGACAAAAGTTAACCCTAACAAGCAATAATATCTAAACACAAGAGCCAATAAACTGATCAGGATTACCATAAAGACCCCTTCAATTAACCTGAGAGTACGGTTTCCCTGATAAATCACTCGCACGGTAGCCCGGTCTCAAACCCGGGCCCGATAGCCCCGGGTCACACGATACCATCGCATCGGGACATTCACTTACGTTAATTGTGAGAGATTTCGTTGATGTTCTCAATGGGTCTGAGTTTCAATGTGTTCTGGGGTTAACGAAAGTCAACAGTTGTGCTATCGGTTTGCGCTATGGTTCCCAGAGCGACTGGTCGGTTCTATCCTACGATACTCCGTTATTCATGTATACGCAATTAGCAAAGTACAAAATAAAGACTTAGGTCTAAGCATATGTCTTACATCTTACAGACAAAATATCAGACGAGTTAACAACCAAAAGGTTGGTCTCTGCCTTTCCAAGTAAAACTAAGATGTGCCTTTCTGTATCCTGACTGTCTATTCAAGTAAGTACTGGTTCGTATCAATGAGTTCCAATTTGTTATGTAGAATTTATGTACGAATGATAAAAATCATTAACATTGGCTTTTCGATGAAGGAAAACATCGCGAGGAAACCTGCATACTCCTAAGAAGAAATTCAAAAGTGTGTATGAAGTCTAACAATTCTCACTAGGCCCGTCTGGCTATGGCGCATATAGTCTCTGTAGGAGAGTAGGCCTGAGCCCCTGCAGTAAGTCCATATAAACACATATTTGTCCTACCCAATTACCCAACACCCAAGACTAATTTAACATATATCCCACCCTTTGGCCCATTGAATATCTCTACGCAGGAAAATTCACACTGAAACGTTTTTGCGCTAAAGAAAATCCACCAAGCACACTTTAGCATTTACAATATAGTTTAATCATTATAGAATTCTTAAAAAATACAAAGCCTAGAACCCTGGCGTAAAATAGCCCGTCTGTTTGTATTCTACAGGCTTCATTTCAGAGGCACGATCGCATTACACGACCCATTTCCACCGTCGATCCTACGTCTACTCCTGCTTTTTTGACATTCCACCAAATTGCACGAAGCGTTTAGCTTCTTCATTTATTATGTGTCCAGCTAAGGAGTGGTATTCCCTTCCGGATTTTTGTTTCCCGAGCGCTACAACTTGTATGTCTTCCAGGCCAGAGTCAATAGGCTATTTCTAAGCAACCGTAAACCATCCTAGATCGCATTGTCACTTAACATCAGGTGAGACTGTGGTCAAACGAAAGCCTATCTAATAATAGAAAACTAGTGACAAATTATTACAAAATTATTATTTTCTTTAAAATAGGTTTACACTTGGTCTTCAACTGTCAACACGTTAATCAGCACTGTAGCACTTTAGTGCTATGAAATATGAACTGCTATTTGATGACAGACTTAGATGACATTTTGATAGATAGTTCGGTGGAATTATATCAAAAGCACCAGCCATTTCACTGGACAATCTGTAAGGCAACAAAATTTAAAAGGATACTTGGAAATAGTAATTAAGATCATGCAAAGGCAATCTGTATGATATCCGTATTATACCTATCGGGGCCGGTTTGAGGTCAACGCCTGCGCAGTGGGTGCCAAGCGTGGTTATATGCGTTTAAAGACGTTACATAACTAAAAATTCAATCAAGAAGTTTTTTGTTTATCAAGTTTGCTCTATAGAGCAACAGGTCAAAAAATATTGATAAATGTTTTTAATCAGTCTTTCAATTACATAATTATAATTTCTCTCACTATACGGTGCGGATGAGGCTCTGAAAAAAAGAACTGGAAACCGATTTCAATTGCCCTAAAAGTCTACTTTTACTAAGGCAAATTTAAGATTATATCGTTTTCTCATGAATGCCGTTGCCAGAACTTGACCAAATTGAAATGAGACTACCACCACCACTTGTGGAAGCACCACCTTTCAAAATCCTTCCAAATCAGTTCACCCAGTCAAAAATTCTGAGGCAAGAAACATAAATAAAGAAGATAAAAAGATACCCGTCTAATTGATAGCCTCCTCCTTTTTTGAAGTCGGTTGAAAATGAGCTAAAACTTACTATATATTTACAGCGCAAACTAAGCATGCAAACTCTCATGTTGCGAGAAGCCTACCTACGTGCGCTAATGAACACTCAAATTAATTAAAAGTAGTCTAACTACTTGTCCACAGATTTCGTAAACATTGTCTTTAAATATAAATAAATTAAAAGACTATAAAAATTACCATAAACTCAAGAGAGGATTTTCATTTCAATAATGCGATTCTTCCATTCATCTTAAGAGTGCCGAAATGTGTGGGTGGCGCATGCCCTTAACAGAACAACACTCACAATATGGTGATTTGAAAAATGTGTAACCAGTTACTACCAGTTACCGGTAAAAGGCTTTTTATAAATAAAATATCTAATTGCATTCCGTTACATATTATTCTGAATTTTGTAACGGAACAGGATTTCCAATACCTAAATTTGAACTGGTCTGTAGTACAGCTCTGTTCCCATGCCTTCGAGATAATATTTACGGTTTTTAAGTTGGTAGCATTGATGAGATTACAAAATGGAACGTCATCGTTTTGTTGACATTTCGATCCCGCGTTTTTTCTTTTCATCTTTGTCCGTTGAATTAAGGTGGCCATTCTGATTTATTCTTTTGAAAGACAATCAAGCAAAATAGGAATGAAAACTCCATTTGATTGTATTGAAATATTCCGTGCTTTTCCCTAGCGTGTGCCAAACGTATTTTGGTGATATTTTATATTTTGAATTATATTCTTTTTTCATTAAAGACAATCCAACGCGAGACCACAATCTCACCTCTGAGGTTACGCGTCTAAAAGGTGCCTATTCACTCTTCGCAAGCTATATTCTTGAAGGAACGCTGATACAAATACTGTAGCTTTTTGCTTCTTTTTAATTTACTCTTACAGTACAGTTAAGTGAAATGTAAAACTTTTGAGCAAACTATCAGTTTGTAATGTAAGTTGATTGATCTCCGGACAGGTACTTTAATACGTGTAGCTTTGGCACTATATATTTTTTTTAATTTTGCTAAAGAAAAACAAAAAATTTATCATACTTTTTGGTAAAGCCTTCATTTGGTTAAATTTATAGCTGGAAATCATTCTACTCAAATTCTTCTAAACAAAATTATTCCATTTCACATATAATAGATGTCGCTTTCATTTAATGCCCTTTCTTTATCCAATAACAGTTTTATTACAATTTTATTACAATTGCAAATCTACAACCCACCGATATCCAAGTACTAATAACTATAAAATTATTCCAATACCAAACTACGTGGCAAAAGGTAGGCCATAACAGAATACAAGCTTTACAAAACTAAACCCTACCAGAGTTAGTTTAAAGTTCAACTTGAGACTCGGGGGTAAAATATTATGACACTATCGCTTATGGAAAATAGCACTTTAAATCTAGAAGTTTAAATCTGGTTTCGAAAACCAAGGCTTCAAAGGGATCGAATTTCATTCTCGATTCCGCAGGTGTCGCCACCTTTGATTACGTTTTTATCTTTTTTATATGTTCCTTAGTGCTAAGGTGATAAAGGCAGGAAGGGAGGGGTTTTGTTCTTCAAAGTTTTTGAAGAGGTGTTATTGAATTTTGGTTTTGTTGGTTGTTTTTCGTCTGTAAGCTTTCATGGGAAGGAGAAATGAAAATTGATACGCATCAAATACGTGTCTTCAGTTTATTAACTTTTTTTAATTACTTGTGAAATAATGGTTAGGTATATTTCAAAAATTTTATGAAATATAAACGTTTTGTGCTAATTTAAAATACAAACCTGTCCTTTACGTTCATTTGGGATATTTATCGATCGTCTAGATGACTGAAATGATTTAGATGCAATTTGTGAGTTTTGGAGTAGGTTTTGAAGTGCCGGTTTGAAAATAAGACTCTTTTCATTAATTGTGTGGAGATATCAAACGAAAAAAAGGATATAGGCTGGTGTTTTTTGTATAAATCACTGTTATTAAATCACGGTTTACAGCTAAATTTAAAAGACAATTATGTAACTCAATACTACATTAATCATGTATCGGTTTTCGGGCATGAGGTAGACTTGTTCTCGCAGTAAGATGTTGTTTACTTAGGTAGATGCTATTCCACCTGCAATTTTTCCATCACCAATAGAATGATATTTTGTGATCATTACATCATACTGTCATTACATTAACACATGAGACAAACAAAACTGAACTCATCGTTCAGTGCTTGCTATTTTATATGAAACTTTACCTTGCTTTTCAACCGACTTCAAAAAACGAGGAGCTTCTCAATTCGACTGTATGTTTTTGTATGTATGTTACGCGATAAATCCGGCAATTACGAATCGATTTTGATAACGTTTGGTAGAGCATACTTCAGATGTGTTGTGATGTGAAATGTTATCGAAATTGATATAGCGCTTTTTGACATTTTAGGGGATGAATGATGCAGACTTTAAGCGCAATTGAAGTCGGTTTTTAGTTCTTTTTGAACGCGTTCATTACGTTATTACGTAAGAGAAAAGCATTTCTCATTTACACGCCTGTTTAGCTGTAGAGTAAACAAATAGTAAATCCCGCCACTCGACGATCGGTGGTACGGCTCGTGTAACAGTAATATTAATTACAAATTCTCAAATCTTTACCAATCATCTCATTTATACCCTCACATATGCTTACAATACACTCAGTTAACCTTTTTAACCTGGGTTCAATCTAGAGGTTCATTTCGAAATAGTGCTAAGTAGAAATATCAGAGTGTTACGTAGAAACTAGCAAGACAGTTGGAAGTATCATTGCTGAAAGAGTAAAATAAATCCGTTTATAAGAAAATTTCGATACATCTTTTGCAAATGGGAGTAGCTAAATTAAGAGGGTATGCTGGTGTCAAAGCGCCCATACAAACGTAGTCTATGAAAATCTATGAAATTTTCAAGACACAATCTAGAAACAAATACCTGTGTCGGTGGTGAGTCAGATTTTCGTTTAAATATATACAGGGCGTCAAAGAATTGTATTTTACGGTAATAAAAAACCCAACTTTGAACCTGATTTACAAGAGTATGAATCAATTTAGAACAATTTGGAAAAACCACCGACATCTGAAATTTTATTAATATACTATATTGAAAAAATGGCTACATAATATACTGTATCCTTCAAATGATCCCTGGACTACGAAACATCCAAATAACGGGTGGATAACTTCGCGTAGTGTATGCTGTCTCACCGTACGCGCTCGGGTAGGATAGGGCTCGGATAGGGACAGCTACAAAACAATCCAAATTTGAACGCGGCCACGTGGTCTAACCAACATAGCCTCTTAACAACGCCCAAATAAATATTGTACATATTAAATAAGTTTCATTTTGATATTAAGTATGGGATGGTTCACGGTTGCCTAGAAATAGCCGATTCATTCACCCTAGCCGTGAAGACATCCCGGTTATAGCGCGCGGGAAACAGAAGCCGATAGAAAATTCCACTCCTCAGTTGTTTAGTACGTATAATAAATGAAGAAGCGAAACGCTTCGTGTGCAGTGGTGGAATGTCAAGTGTGTAGGGCGTGGAACATAGCCGTTCTTCTGCTGAATTACATTGGCATCAGATTAAGATAAGTGTAACAATTTTACGGGAAAATATTACTGGTTTTTGTAATAAGTGTAATAATAGAGGGATGGTTATGTTATTACTTATTATTGTTAGTCTCCTTTTGGAAGTAACGGAACGCGAAATACTTGTTTCGACGTATCCTTACTGCTAATGAAGCGTGGGCTGTCATTAAGAGCTATATTACTGTGTGGAACCGTTGTTTTCTGTTTTAGTATAACTATTACTTTAATTAGAGTTTATTAGAGGAAACACGACTTTAATAAGAGGTTATTTGAATAGCGGATGTAAAGAAAACCCTTGATTAATCAAAAACTATGCAGTAAAGAATATAATTAAAGTATGTTTCAGAATGAAGCCCTGTGTGATACGATACCGCACTTGACATAGTCATTTCACCTTGAATTTTACAATTTCCTGTTTTGACCCTTTTTAAATAAAAAATAAAATGTTGTATTAATTATATCAGAGGCAAGTTGATAGCATTTGTAGTTTCTGAGATAATCAGCTGTGACCGACGGACGGATGGACAGTTAGACACCAGAGTGAGGTTATAAGAGTTTCGTCTTTCCAGAAGAGGTTCGAA
This sequence comes from Carcina quercana, assembly GCA_910589575.2. Lineage (NCBI taxonomy): Eukaryota > Metazoa > Arthropoda > Insecta > Lepidoptera > Depressariidae > Carcina > Carcina quercana. Next base: position 1,125,359 of record OU342434.1, on the reverse strand, counting down.
ACCCTAAAAATACACTATTGGATAAGATACTACACTGAATATCTAGTTTTCCCTTTTCACGTTGCGGGCGGCGGCGATACGCATTCTAAAAATTACGTTATTTATAATTACTTATTTGTTTCATGATCTATAGATCAGTATACTTATTTGTTGTTGCATTAGCTGCATCATCGATCATCATAGCTATCTGCAGGTTATATTATCTGATCCAGAGCGGTGATAGCCGGCCGGTGTTAAATAGTACCCATTGTGACAGTTTCACTATGACATGACTATGGACAGCCAGCAAAAAAATCAGACTAGGTGTGAGGCTTCTTGGTAGCTTGTCAGATAGAATGTCTACAGTTTTCAATTCTATTTATTAGAAAGTTTTATACTAGGTGCATGACAGCTCTATCGTACAGTAAGTAAGTATTATCTAAAGGGCTCTGCCGACAATAAGTCAACTAATTTGTATAGAAATGAAATAAAATCTGTATTTGTACAAAATATGGTACAGGATATTAATATTACAATTATATACGATCAGATCACATATTTTACCAAAATTTGGCTGCAAAATCTATGTTAATATTATTACACTTACAAATTATATTCCACTATATTTTAAAATTAATATGTCATTGCTAAAAAAAATAAAAACGCCAAATTACTAATGTCTAATTAAAAAAAACTTTCTAGTTTAAGGTAAATAAAAAAATTCTTGCAGGTTATAAAAACATTTTTAAGTCAACCATTTTTTAGTTTAGCTTTTTAGAGCTAGCGCTATCTCAGAAAAGTCTAAATTTTTTAGGTTTAATTTAACGGCGAAGCAAAGACACTGGTTCTCATAAATTCCATACCAGACCACTACACTGCTTCGCAAATTTTGTTTCTCACTTTGAGGAAATCCGGATTGAAACACAGATTTCGACTATTTAAAATCGGAAGCGCTTCCATGATGTTGGCAGCATTGCCGCACTGAATTGCCAGCGTTCCCCAGGGCGGGGATAACAAGTGAGTACTTATTTTTGAATTGACATTATTTAACGACCATTTCAAGTCCAATACGTTTGTGGTCACATATAAATTCAGACAATCTTAAACAATTAACGCATCAATAAAATGTTGTGACAGGAAACGTCAATGCATAAAATCCTTCATCTTACATTGTTTTTTATTTATTTAATGAAACTGTCCGGTTAATGACTTTCGTCAATAATTATAAGACTTTTGATTAGGTCAAATTAATTGAAGCTCAAGCTGCATAAAATTGTGTCGTTATATATAAAAAAACTTCAACATATTTTTATACATATTTACGAGTATAAGACTACTTTCGCCCGCGACTTCGCCCGCGTTGAATATCTTTATAAATGATAGCATATGTGTTATTCTGATGTATAAGCTATATTATAGTAAGTTTCATTAAAATCAAAATAGTTTTTGCATGAAAGTGTAACAAGCATCCATACATACAAGCTTTTGCGTTTATAATATTAGTGTGATAGTAATTTTCTAATCATTAATTTCGATGTAGTCCAATAGCTAGCATTGTTGTGTACCAGTATGAAAGCTAGCAAAGCCATTATTTATAGGCTACTGGGTGAGCAAATCTTCCATGCAATTAGGTGAGAAAAAATCCAAGAACAAAAACATATCAGACATTTAAAAAATTAAATGTATTATTCCTCTAATGAATGTTAACAGCATCTATCATACGGACTTGTCATTAATTAACATCAGGTGATATGTAGGCCAAATAAAGTTCTATTCGTTTTTTTTATATTTAAAAAACACTAAAAAACCACCACACACTGTTTCTGTTTATTCTGCTAACCGTACATCGCATCAACTTTTAATCCAAGTCTCGTGTTGTAAGTCTTTCAACAGCTCGAACGGGTTCTTCACTATGTCTGTCCTTGTCTGTGTATATCCGTCTCTTTCTATTAGACGACGGCACACGATTCTCGACGTGATCGCGTGTTCCTGTCTTTGTACTGAACTATGAAATGACGATGTTTCGAATTATAGTAGAGCATGAATGACTTTGAATGGTCGGCCACACAGCAAAGATAGTTTCTAAAATAATAATATGAAATATTAGAATTTGAAAAGGACTCGCCGCTTTGGACACACTCTCCATGTTTGAATCCCAGTGCGGTGTACGTTATCTCTGGTGATCGGTTTAGTTGGTGGTAGGACGTTTTTCTATGACCACCACCAATATAGGTACCACAAATTTTCAAATTCAAATTTTCTGTTCAGGTTTTAAGGCTTAACTATGAAAAATGTATAATGTATGCACTTGGCCTTCATCTCACCTGTCGGCAACTTACGAATACAACGTTGGATGTAAAGCGTGCTTATCTACAAGCCTCAACCTAATGAGACGCTGGGTCTGATACCTTTCATACAGGAACACAACCAGTGCTATTAAGAGTCCTGTTTGGAGGCAGCTTTAGGTAACTTGGTGGTAGGCAGCCAGGTGGACATAACAAGTCCTTCCACCAAACAAAGTACTCCGATTGTTTGCCCAAGCGTGTGGTCACTAGACCACGAAGGAAGAAAATTCCCAGCAGTGCAATAGCGGGAAATCTTATGTGAACTACTGGGAATACGTGGAGATAAAGCCTTGAAATGACACGTTCCTCGAATGTATGGAGGCAAGGCCTGGTCTTGTACACTTATAATTTTAAAAAGCCAATATCAAATAAAAGTGATTTAGTTAAAATTTTTGTATATTTTGGTTTAGTTTATTTGTACAAAAACATATAAAACGCACCAAACTGGGAAGACTTGACGTTGAGAACAAAGATGGCGTCAATAACATGACATTTGACGCTGTCACTTAGTACAAAAAGAATGATTTTGTACAACTAAAATATACGCAAAAATGTAATTCTAGTGTTTTCTATACATATTTAGATTATTAATTGATTTTGTAAATAGTGTACAAGTGCAGGCCGAATTTGAAGCATCTCTTTTGAAACATCAGTCGACTAAGGAATTTCCACGCAAACGACCAGTAAAGCTGTAAATAAATGACGTTCACATGATATACAGATGACAATCACTCCACCCGACACTTAACTACAGCCAAAGGAAGTGCTACAACTTGAGTAGGTACCTGTGTTAATTAGTAGTGCTACCTAGATGGCTAGATGTAGAGATTAGGTAGCTGTATCTCATTAAATGACTAGCTGTACTGAGCTTAGAGTGGAAATATAAATAAGATCACCTCTCCAGAGTTAAATATCGATGTCATTGGTGTCAGTTTAGTGCTATATTTCAGGTTCAAGTGTCAGAAGCATGATAATTTACTGGGAAATATATTGTCAGAGGTACTAATAAGTAAATGTTTTATAGTTTAAATGAATATAAAAGCACAAATTTCAGTAAATATTACCTCTGTTGACATTATTTCTGCCTGGATTTATTCTACTTGTTTTATCGTAATAAAAAGTATCTACGTCTTTTTCCAGCCCTTCAACTATAACAAAAATCAGGTCATTCTGACTTTTAGTTACATCGTGAAGGAAGGACATAAATACACGTTTAAATCTGTACACAATGCCAACTCTGATATATTATTATTTATTCAAAACAGACAAAATGCATATTTTTGTTAGTAAATAAAATAAAGTCAATTTTAACCTAGTGTTAATATATATATAAATACTAATTAAGCTTAGAGCTTTACACAGATGTCAATTGGGCAGATCACGACCATACCCTCTGCCAGTAGTGTTTCTCTTTATAACTAGTTAATAAGAAAAACGCACGCCTGCTTTGTGTTTTTCAGACAATCTTCTGAAATCACGAATCACTTTTTGAGCACATGTATTAAAAATGTTGTTTTTTTTACCTTTTCATGATGAATGTTGTATTAGAGCAAACAAATTACCTGAAAAGATACAAAATTAATTATTAAATTTCCACCATTAATACCTTTATTTAGTTCGCCCTCAATTGTCAACCAAATTCAGCTACCGAATTATATAAAACGGTTTAACGAGGATATATCAGGGGACATAAAACATACAAGATTTAGGTCTTCGAGTGTAATAAAAATGATGGACACATCGAACCCTAACTAATAAAACCATCGTCATGCCTCTGTTCGCTTAATTAAAAGACTCAATAAAAGATTATTCATCCGGTTATATGTGAATTCAACTTGTCATATTTAAGTGGCAGGGTAGATACTCTATGTACAGCTGTATAACTCTGTTTTATATAATTTACTAACATTTGTCGGCTACTTCGTTCGCGCACGGCCGAGTTATTAATTTCTCAATCTGTAAGTGCGTGAATTCAATGTCATCTGCACAGGAATTCCGTGGAAAACTTTAACGACTTAAGTGACAGCCAGATGTAATTCGTTGTTATAAAATACCATTGTTGGCGACCGGCGCGCTTATCACTACCAGAAAGGGTGTGAAGTTAAATTTATTTCACTCCATTCATGAAAGTCTTCCCATACACCGTAAACTCACTCTTGCGCAGACTTTAATAGCCGCTCCTAATGACTTATTTACCTGTATCTAAGCAAGCTGTACCACGCAGTTACAACGCAAAAATTAATTCCGCATAGTGTAATATAGCATTCTTCCAGGCCAAGCAACTTGTGTAAACAACGTCGGGAGTTTGAATGGAATTTTAATGTGATGTGAGTCTTGTGCCCTTGTAATAAGGGGGAAGTTTTAATGAGGTGAGAGATTGCAAGATAAATTGCACGGGATCTAAGCGGTGCGGGAATGTAGAAGCTCATCGACTTTTTACGAAATAACGATTATTCACACCCGACGACTTTATAAGTCGTCTGCTAGACGTTAGGGAAATGGTCCTGTAGCATTTAAGCTAGATTTATTTGTTTGAAAATTCTTTATTTTCTAAAGAGTCTAGATAAAAGGCTACCTACTAATCGGACTTTATACCAAGGATATTAAATTGGTGTCGCGACAGATTACAAAAATTAGAACGCGGGATTAATTCGTGATGATGTTGGTTTCTTAAAGGACGGGTAAAGGAAACTTTTGAGGCGTGTAGTCTGACACAGTAATAGGATGGAGGAAGGTAATAATAATAATTTCTGATTCAAATTTAATTAAGTTTGAGATAAATAACCACTTGAAATTTTATTGTAGGTATAGCTTCAATTTATCATAACATTTTCATAGAGTTTAACGGTTTATTATGAACAAATAAATCATATAACTAAACTAATGTATTCTTGGTATTGTTTCTAACCCAGATTCATTGCTATCACATAGTAGGGCACCTGTCACATCTTATAGTAGACTCGAAGAAATATAATATATATGCTACATTTTGTTACATTCAGCATATTAAATCATCAGTATTAAAAATAAACTGGATGAAGTTTAAACCCTCATTAGTTAGACACTTTGTCGTCAGATCGATAAGTCCTGAAGCATGTCTTCTTTGGCGGATGCAATAAATAAAGTCGCAATGACAAATTACCGGTTAATTTGAGAAAATAACTAGGATAACTTGTAGGGAAAAAACTAGCACATACTTGTTACGAGGTAGTACAAGTTATTTAAAAAAACATCAACTGCATTTTACACTTCAATATACCTTAATAAAATGTGTGAGATCGAAACTCGCGAGAAAAATATACCCAAAAGCTTATTTTTATAAGAAATTTTCTAAATAGTGCAGAGAGGACGGGGCAGTTAGGCGTACATACGAGATACAAAATATTAACGTTATCCCTCTCCTAATGCTTCCTTACTAAATTTCTGTTGCCATAATCTTTTAAAATAGAATTTATACTGAAAAGAAATGAAATTTACTCCTGTCTTAAATAAATACCGCAGCGTCGTGTCGTCATCGTGTCGGGGACAATAAACAAGATGTCATTTCTGTGAACATATCAGAAAAAGTGAATGTGGACGGACTACGAATTCCACTTGCGTTTTTAGAAAAAGACACTTCTCTTAAAGGACGAAGGAGCATTTTGCATTACCATAGGACCAGCAATTCCTATAGGAATTCCGTGTAGGAACGTCGCGACGCGGCTTAGACAATTTGTACTTATCAAAAATTACTTCTTTAAATTTTTAATTAAATATGGTTCCATTCCATACATTTATTCGGCATTTGTATACAACAAATGCAGCAATAAATACCCATTTTAAATACAAATTTAAAATAAACTACACGTGGATGTGAATTCAAACCGCCTCCGTGGCCATTAGGCTAAATGTTAGATTCCTAATCCGGAGGTTCAGGATTCGGTTCCCAGTAAGGGTACTAATCGGTATTCACTTTGGTTGGTGGTAAGGCATTTTCTTGGCCCATCTAGCTAGCTACAACCAAGTTACCTAAGTCTGCTTCCAAACTGCAGTGATAATAGCACTGTTGTGTTCCGGTGTGAAAGGTAGCAGAGCCAGCGCCTCATTAGGTCGAGGCTTCTGGGTGCATACGCTTACTATCCAATGGCCTGAGATGAAGGCCAAATGCCCATCCCCATTTCATCAAACATTTTTTCATCTTCGTGGCACAGTTGTCTGAGCGTGAGACTCATCAACAAGAAACACACGCGAAAGGTCCCGGGTTCGATTACTGGTGGGAGGCAATGTCAAAATAGCAACATGAAAAATAGCAGTGCCTCATTACATTGGGGCTTCTGAGTCAGCAAATTTTAGTCGCCATCATAAAAATATTGTTTGTACTGACGCTAATTTTTTTAAAAGAACAAAACAGTGCATCTATTTATTTTCTCCATTAAAACAATTTTTATTTTGTCAAAGGGATACATTAAACGAACTCTATAAAACATCACATATATAAATAAACGTGTTAACACAGCTTTCCGACACCGAAACCAAATCAGGAATGCTACTGGACGCATATTATCAAAATACACAGCGCCCACAATGGTGGGGAGTGGTAGAAAAAATATTACTAGTCGACGATGTATAATTTAAAGACGGGATTAACATACTGTGAGTCAAAAGGGATAGGCTTTTTAACAATGTATGATGAAAACAGAAATCGAATAAAATAGAGTGATTATTTATTTATTAACTAGTCTTTGCCCGCGGTTACGTACGCGCGGACTTCAAAAGTTATGGGATGGATACAACTTGTTCGATTAAAAAAAGGTAAGATAAAAAGTTGCCTGTTTTCTTCTTCAGTCCTTCAACTATCCCTATACAAAAAATGAAGTAATTTTGACTCTCCGTTGTGACGTAAAGGAAGTACAAACAAACTGGAAATATTTAAGTTTGTAATCTTGTATGTTGTAGCTAAGGCTAATAAATGAATTTAATGAAGAAAAAAAGTCAATAAACTCCAAAACTTACGTTTGTAAAATCGAAGCAAATCAAATAAATCTCCGCAGGTATTTGTGAACGACACGAATTGAATAAATTGATTTGATTTGAAAATAGGTAAGTACATGAAATAGCAATAAAATATAAATCTGCTATAACCAACAGCAATGGGTTTACCAATATTTGTGGTGTTACGAAACGCCTTTGCTTGTATTTTAATACCATTCCCTGTATTCTATTCAAAGGGTCTCATTTCAATAGGTGCCCGGACAAATTCAAATTCATAGTTGACCCCGGCACAGAACGTGTACAACCGAACTAAAGTTTACAGACCTCTTGTTGGTGTGACCCCACCCTTATGTGGAAATGGCTTTCACTTTTAGCTGTGTGTAGTTTCATACTTTTTATGAGAATCAAAGGTAAATAAATTACTTAAAGCACAATGTAGAAATACTCAACTTGAGATATTGTAATAAAATTAATTATAGAACCCATCTATACTAATCTTACATATATATAAATAGCTAATGTTAGTGCATTAAGACAGGGTTTTCTCTATCACAACCAACTCCGATCAACTTTCCGTTGGTCTCCTGCTGAAAGTAAGGGAGTTTGGTCGCGATGGGTGGAAGTTGTAGATGGCAAAAATGTGAAAAATATATATATGTCCTTGTCTAACTCATGTGAACTTCACATGAGTGAAGAAGTTCACATGAGAACTTCTGGAAAGTTCAGAAACTATCTGTAATGATGTAGTAAGATTACATTTACTCTACGTTTATGCCAAAATAAATATCCATCCGTGCGAAGCCGGGGCGGGCCGCTAGTATATATGTGAGTGTAAAAGTTTGTTTTTGTTTCTAAAGGAGAGAAGATAATTTGTCGGTCATACACTTTGATTGCTATGAAATTCGAACTGCACATTGTAAACAGATTAACAATCATAAGACGGATCATAAAATTACAAGATGTTATACAACTCATGCGATTAGAAAAATTCGCAAGTGACGAAAATGCGAAAAGTAAAAAAAAACTTCGTGAAAGATTAATGCACAATGTACATTAAAAATTATGAATACGTAAGTACGTAATTTGTTCATCAATGAAAACACCAGCTGAACCGATGGACACTCCAGCTTTTGACCAATGTTAATTCGCATAATAGTTCCTAGGTTCAGAAACAGTTTAATTGTGAGGTCAGTAAACATTTTCTCATGCTGCGAATACCAAACGAATTATCTCATTTTTCATGCTGAAACTGTTATAAAACGCAGCGTCATTTCAAATTGAGAACACTTTGTTCATAGGAAGCGATTCCAAATGCTATCCCTTGGGGCGTTACCAAATTAACTACAAACCTCAGCGCACGCCAATAAGGTCTTATTATGTTGTGTTAAAGAAGCGTTTCGAGGAATCATTTGAAGTTTGTAAGCAAAGCTGCAATGGGTTTTGTGAATACGCGTGTAGTTTCCCGCCGTTTTAGATCAGTTCTGTGTTGCAAGCTATAACGGATGTTACCAGAAAACAAATCATTTCTCGTTGTGCAATTAGACAATGACAAATGTTTGTCTTTAAATACGGTCGTATTTAAATTGGCCATGGTATGGGCTGGGCAGTGACAGGTTTCGTGTTGGCCTACAAAATATCTAATTGATATAGTACACACGGCGACACATCGAACTATCCATATCCAGCATTCTGATTGGTGGCATTTCTATATCTGCCTAGACATTTACCATCATGTTACATAAGTCTGCTGACAAAAGGCAGTGCTAATAGCACTGTTGGGTTCCGGTAACAAATGTTAAACACGATAAACATGTAAGGGTTTTTCATCATCTTTTGGATCTCATCTGTTGGTACAGGTGAGATCCAAAAGAAGGCCAAGTACAAAAAACATTATTTAAAAAAATATAAGCTGACCTCACATCGTATAATCATATTTCTCATCGTATATATGAAGTTAGCTTACACCTTTGGATTTACTACCACTTCACAAAGGCAATTTTTTAATTTAATATGTATTATATTATTAATAATATATTAATACGTCAATTGTTTGAGGAAACTTGTTACTGCGTATTATTATTTTTCGTTTAAAATATGCATTTTCCTTCAAAAAAGCACAAACAAACCAAACCTCACACTCGGCATTCCCACATGGTTTTCAACACTGCCATGTCCCTCCTATTTATTTCATTTAGTCCGCATAACAAGGACCGTGAGTTATACGCATGCGCGGGGCGGTACTGCGCCGATAACGCGAGAAATAGTGCGCCGGAGTCGCTTGTACCCCGTGCGAACTGTACACTCAACGGGTGGAAAGAAACGATTACAATAAAAGGGTTATTTGGCTAAGACTGTTCTGTCGTTCTGGTATATTTTATGTGCATTGCTAAAAATTACAGGAGCGTTTTTATTACTCTCATACACATTGGAAGACAAAATGTGTGAGGGAGAATTTGAACGACCACGTTTGTAATGTGACTAAAAAGCGATATTTAAAGTTTTTAACTGACATTTAAATTAAAGGTATTATAATGGTTTTAAAACAATTACTCTGTCAGAATAAGTCCAAGGACACGACAGGGAAGCGCCCCCAGACACTTGCTCGAAATAGAAAAAATGAAGATTTTGCGCAGTTGAATTTTGGATTATTTTTTGGAAGAAATAAACAGTATAATTTTGTTATATTTTAATCTGATGGGGAGTAAGTTCTCGAGCAGCGACTACGCAGTGGTAAACGTGTACCGGGCCTCCCTCCTACTATATCTACCGACGACCAGGTCGCATCGGTCGGTCCAGGATTGGGCGAGGAGTCTGGATGAAATCGTTTTGGGATAGGTCCCCATGGCATACCACGGTGGAAACATATGTTCAGCAGTGGATGCTCACTGGCTGATGATGATTATACCTATAATGTTTATCAATATTAAAACTATTATACGTATTTTACTTATTGTATACTTTTTTATATATGTTGTTGCTTTTTTATTGACTGCAAGTAATAATAAAATTATGTTATAATAACTTTTTGTTGTATAAAAGTTTTGTGCGCTTCCGATGCCAAACTTCGATATATCGATATTATAATATGTCCCTAAGTATTACGAATTAAATAAATCGATTGATTGCAATTGGAAGACAAATAAAAGAAACGTGTATGATGGTTAAAGTTGCTAGCAAGGGGCAGGTATACAGTGGATAACGTATTGCCAGGTTATTGCTATTTAAAAAAAAAGTCAACGCACGCGTCCCAGAAGAAGAAGAAAAGGAGTATATTGATACATAATTGTAAAGAAAAATAACTAACTATAAGCTTGAGATAGCGTATGTTTGGATACGAGTATGCTGCATACACAATAAACAACTATGACAAGAGCTATGGAGAAAAATATTATAGCCATTTCACAAAACAACGCCCAGTGCAGAAAGAGACTAAATAGGGCAAACTATTTATGTATTTTTTTTGATGTTTCTATCAATAGCATAGATTATATATTAATACTGCATATCAATAGCTATAATTATGTTATTCAAGACAGACTCCACAAACGTGAAAACAATTCTAAGCCATTCTAATTCCATGCAAAACCTTTAGAACACTCGATGTAAAATGTGTCTGTAGGCGTCCGAATAACAAGGTTTTGTCGTTTAAAGGACATCTTCTGTAACTATATCGCGGTATCAGACCATCGCCGTGTCTGGATATTAGCTGTATCGTGAACGAGAGGAATTATACACACAGCTGATACGAACATCGAGCAAAAACTCACACAAGAAATAACATACAAAAACACGTTATTTTAACTGTACTGTACTGCATCTGAGACTAAGATTGAAAACTTATTGGATTGAGGCTTCTGTATAAGCCTGCCTCCATCCTACGGCCTTACCGTCCCTTATCATTAGGTGAATAGAAAGCCTAGTTTGAATGAATTATACTTTCCAAACGAACAGGAAATAATCTAAGCTTCAAACAGCTGAAACGATTTTTGTCAAATATAGCTACAACTATTCTAAACCACTATTCTAATCCATACTAATAGTATAAATACACAATTAAGTGTGTTATTTTGTTTGTCCTCCCTTTACGTCACGATTGACGTATGACTTGATTTTTTATACAAGGATAGTTGAAGGGTGAGAACAGGCCACAGGCTACTTTTTATCCATAACAAGCAAGTAGATCCTACTCGTAGCTAGTAATTAATAATAATGTAAACAGAGGTCGTGATCTTACAGAAAAAAATGGTGCTTAGAACTCTAAGCTCACTAAATTTATGGTCTGTGTGTAGTGTCTCATTCAAATAAAACCTTCAACGATGTGTACAGCGTACCTAACACGACGTTTCCAAAGATTTACTATCAACGATTGCTTGTCTCCCTCTAACACCTCGATCAACAGCGTGATATATTGAAATTATTCCTTTCATTTTATTTGTAAAGTTTAGTTTTCAAACACCTGTTATGTTGTTATGCTTGCAATTAAATATTTACCAGGAAAATATATAATGATAAATGAGTTCATATATAATAGGGGTTTAAAAAATTTAACTTTGAAGAGGAGTATGCGACGATGCGACGATGCTATGTCACACAAGCGAATCAAAAATAGAGCTTCTGTTCACCCTCGACTTAAAGACACCCAGATTGTAGCAGATAGTGGAAATACAGACTTCCTTCCTTCTAGTTCCTTACGATCTAAACATGATAAAGTTATAAGCAAAACGCTTAGTGCGAGCCATGGGGATGTCGACTATTTACTAGTGGAGCCCTGCGGTTCATCTGTCAGATCGATACTTGAATCTTGATAGCGGAATCAACAAGGATACGCACCTTTTCAGAACATATCCTGTAAAATACGAACAGTGAAGCCATTTTTCGCATGTATTCGAGGCATTCATCAACGTACAGACTAAGGAAAGTCAGTATATCGTTATTATATAACCATCTAGCCATTGGAGGGACCTTGTTAGCGCTGTGGCACCAGCGCGTATAATTCAAAACGCGTAGCTATTCCGCGACAGATTTATACTCTGGAACGAGTGGGACCGCATAACGCTGCGAGCCTGCTAGTCAACACTCCGATTGGCCGTGGAGAATGGGTATACCAAGGAGCAGCAATGAGTAAGTATATTCCTGCAGTATAACCTCAGTAACGGGCTTACTTACATCGAGTGTACATGGCATAGTCACAACGCTTGCCTAACGGGTTCTTCATAAACAGTCTGCTGACGTCTTCTCCTCGGCATCAATTTTCCCTGTGTCGCCACTTAAGACACCCCCGGGAGGAGATGGGGTGGTTTCGTTCTAAGCCAGCACCACACGGCGGGACTGGAGGCCTATGTCCAGCAGTGGACGTTTCTCGGCTGATAATAAGGCATAAGTTTAACTAATAATGAGGTTGTCAACCTTCTTGTTTTTAGGACGTGTTCTGCTTTTGATGGTGTCCTGGAGTGTCCTGAATAGTTTTAAGTCGTGTCCTTAGTTTTGAAAGCGTGTGGGTAAGGTTATGTATATTTATTGAAGATATATAATATAAATATAATTGCTTGAAATAAAATTATTTGACTGTTCACCGACACTGTTTTTATTAACTGCGGCAGAATCGTTAACTGCGTTCGGTTTTTAAATAGAAATGGACTGGTATTTCCAACTTCAAACCCTGTTTACCTAAACTTGGGGATGGCAACCCTAAATCAGACACGTATATATTCGTATTTTTATTATTTACTTTTGCCCGCAACTTCAATGATTACCCCATGGGAACTAATTTATTGAACGGAATAAAAATACCATATGTCCAATTATATGAACACGTGATAACAGTGTGCATATGGACAACAACGTGCCACTGAAATCTTAAAAAAACCAACGTTTCGTGGATACGTTATTTGTCGATTTTATGTTCAGCAGTGAACTCTTGAGAAAAATCAAAGATGAAAATTAAATTGATTGCAGTTGATCTGGAGAATGTATTCTATCTCTGATAAGTAAGAATATATTCTCTAGTTTAAATAGTTAAATAGTTTTCTTTATAATGACATTGTGTTTTGTTTTACTATTTCTGTTGTATGTAAATGATATTTGGTTGGACTCTTGAATTAATTCCTGGAATAAAGACGATATCATAAAAACCAAATTAAATTGTCGATGAGTAGAAAACGGAAGAACGTACAGTGAGTTGAATAAGTGGCGCTTCTAACCAAAACTTGCGTCATTAATTTGTCGAAATATTATTCTTAATTATTATCTTAAAAGAACCGATGTTGGACAATAAATAATATAACCGGAGAACGTCGTATCTGTAAGTTTTATACACCTACACGCCTAACGGCTTTCGGACACATTTCGTAATATTCACTTAATATGCAGGAAACATAGACTTGGATATTACTAGAGAGAACTATTCGTTCTCATTAGTGGCTTTATTTGTACTTTTTAAAGTACAAGTGACTTCATAAAGGTAGTTTTCAATTCAGCGGATAATTTTTTTTAAATGTTTGTTACGTGAGAATTTTTGACTGAGTGAACCTATTTTGATGATTCTTTTTTATTTGAAAGTTGATGCTTACCGTGTGGTCCCATTTCAATTTAGTCTAGTTCTGACAATGGTGACATCCATGAGAAAACCATATTCTGTAAAAAAAACTAGCTGAAACAACTTAAAGACCATTAACGCCTTTTAACTAACGGTCTAGACATATGCAGCAGCCGTAAATTAACTGTTCAATTTTATTTAAAAGCTAAAATGTATACAGGTCATATACTTGTATCTCCTATACAATGCTAGCGGTATCAAATATAACCCAAAAGACCTGTGACGGCTACCCTCAGGTAGAAGTCGCAAAGCATTATATTTTAATTAATAAAATTTTATTTTATCTCAAATAGAATTGGTGATGCAACTAAACGGCTGCTACTTAAGGTGACATGCAATATCAGCTTCACATTTCATACTTAAGCTTAATTCCACATAGTTACAGATCTCTGCCAACAACACTAAAGTGCACTTATCGGTTGCAGGTTCGACTCTGGTTCAGTAACGTTTCCAGATTTGTTTATCGCAGTAATGTAAAAACTATATGTCCAAATTTATAAAAAGAATCTTCAATAAATGTTAATTAATGTCCAAATGCAATTAACTTTGATAATATTGCATAATTAATTAGTTACGGAATTACAGGAGTTTGTGTGACTTTGTTTTGCGGGGTTCCATAAATGTAACGCGCTGTTAAGATTCAGTGTAGCCGCGGTAGCTCCGTAGAGCGTCAATCCTTGAACAATCAAGGTCTGGGTTCGATCCTGGCTCGTACCAATGAGTTCTAATTTCTTATTTGAAATTTATTATACATACGAATATATACGAATGATAGAAATCATTACAATTGGCTTTTCGGTGAAGGAAAACATCATGAGGAAACCTACACACTCCTGACATGAAATTCAAAAGATGTGTGTGAAGTCGACCAATCCGCACTGGGCCCAGATGGTGGACTATGTCCCATACACTCTCTGTTGGAGAGTTGGCTTGAGCCTCTGCAGTGGGGACATATATAGGTTGATGATAAGTTGCAATCTGTCGTGTTAATTTTTGATGGTTTAAAGTAAATAAATTTTATTGTGATGGAGAGCGGAATGTTTGAACCCTTATACGAGTATATCAGCTGATACTCCCAATGACCATGCTAGGGATTAGAATTCCCTGCCGCTACTATTTAGATATTTTCAATGGCAGAGTGAAACGGGTACTAAAATATTGACACATTTAAATCTGTTAACATTTGGGGAAGATATTTGGTAACATACATATAGCCCCCAAAAACAGTCTAATTAAAAACATATGCTTTTTACAGTCGGTTCAGTGGCAAAAAATTCCATACAATTATTATACAATTTT
The DNA here is from genome assembly GCA_910589575.2 of Carcina quercana. NCBI lineage: Eukaryota > Metazoa > Arthropoda > Insecta > Lepidoptera > Depressariidae > Carcina > Carcina quercana. The sequence goes on along the minus strand of OU342434.1, from coordinate 1,110,170 downwards.
GACGCAAGCGGGATTCGAACCTGCGTCTCTCGCCAGTCTGGAGCGAACGCCTTGCCATGAACCTATCACGCCGTATGCAAGCAACAGCATTTTTAAAAGCTTTTATTTTTTACCATTCTAATTAATATCCTGACAGGCACTGGACTGTGAGAGACGCGAGTTCGAATCCCTGCATTTCCACCCAAAATTTTAATGGCTCAAGTGGAAGTTCAAATTATAAGAATTAGCTGCTTGTTTATTTATAATTCGCTCCAGGGTCGAACAATGCATGCTAACTCACTAGGGGTTCCGTTAGGGTATACAATATTAGCACCGTTCTAGCACTCACAGCTCCACTACAACTCACGCGCCTGCGGTGCGGTTTTATTACCCCATACAACCATCTTTCTCATACGTCTCTATTTTGCAATAAACTATCTCTCTCACACATTATAAAAATATGTAGTAATAGTTTTTTCATGTAATTTCAATTAATAATTTTTGAGATATGGGCGTGAATAGTGAATAGTGAATAGTAAGCCAGACGACATTATTATTATTTATTTAAATCAGATTTTATACAATACAATCCAAAGTGTTAGTAATTTAATAAAATTTTAACAAACAGTGTCGCAGCATCGGACAGCGAGCAGACTGCTGCGTCTGCGCCGCACTCTTTATGGTCTACTCGCCGACATATTAATATCAATAATAATTTAACAATAACACAATATAATTGGGTACTTGACACCTAATTAGTTTGGGGTTGATTTGTATTTTATACAGTAACGGAAATTAAAAGAAAGCCTCCAAAATAAACACACGTAATAATTTTAATTTTTTCATTGTATTTGGCAAGAATTTAAAGTCTCAAAAATTGCAAAAAATATAGTTTCTCGAATAGTAAAATGCTTACTAGATTTAGTTTTCTCATTGCATTTTGAACATTTTGTTATAGAAGTATATAACACATAAAAACATTACAAAACTCAACCGATTTATATGGAGCGTTTTAGCACCGCGTGACTAGAATCACTTTTAGGCGGATTGTGCTAAAAAAGGTCGCACACATCGAAAAAAAAAGCTATTTATCTTCTTACGTGGACTATCGATTTAGACAACAATATCTTTTTAAGTAAATACCAAATTCAATAGAAAATTTCATTACACATTTCAAATACTTTAACAAGTCAATTTATACTACAGAAATAGTAAAACAAAACACAATGTCATTTTAAAAAAAAGAATTTATATTATTATTATATTATATTTATACTTATATTATTACTCGCTTGGACTAACATTACTGAAGTCACAGTTTCAATTATTAGAAATATTTAAATAAAATTTCTCTCATAATCTTTTTTGTTTTTTGTTTATATATATTAGATTTGTCTGCAGGAACATTTATAAAAATTATTTGTGCAACAGGAAGGTAGACCTCTGTGACACAGGCTTTGCCTACAACAGAGGTCGTTGAATATTTAGTAATGTATAAATTAGATTTGTTCGATCTAAGTTGAAATATGTATAAGATGTATAAGACGATTAATGAATAATAATAAAAATTGCCAGTGGGGGTGCTGATCTACTTGGTGTGGTTGGTGGTAGGGCACTACCTGGCTAGCTACCGCCATGTTGGCTAAGTCTGCCGCCAAACAGCAGTGCTATTACGAATACCACTGTTGTGTTCACGTGATCCCTGCATTTCGCAGGCTCCAGTAACTCGAAGAGTTTATGCGGCCATATTTCCACGTGTATTTGGTATTGCCAATTAGTATGATCATAAAAACCTTCGGCAGTTACGGGAGGTCCTTGCAATAACACTCGGCCGCGAGCTGTGTGGAACAGGGAGTATCTGATTACTGCAACCCAAACTATTACAAAGTTAGCCATTGCGATGGTGTTGGTATTTCTTGTTTTCTAGGTTGTCAGGGGACACACTCGCAAGATTTGAATATTCCAACTTCTAACACCCACGAGAAGTTGAATGTTTTGACTCGCTTCTCCATTACTAAAAACACGTAAGGGTAAGAGGGTAAGAAAAAGCGCGCTATATCGACTCTCGTCTCGATTTTGATAGCTTTTTGTCTCAATTAATTTATTAAACAATATTGGCAAAAGATGAAGAAATACTAAAGCTGTCAAATTATTATTAAACTTATTTATTTTATTAAAGTAAGTAAATTTTAGTTCCTCACATTCCACCTTCAGCGGCATGCGAATATTTCAAATTGTTATAAAATTGTTAGAGTCTAGATTTTTAGTAGTAATGTAATGCAATAATGGCATACGATCACAATGAAAAACAAGTAATTCGCATGACTGCCTAACCATAAAAATAAATGTAAACTCGTGCGTCATAACTGCGTCCCGTGTCGCCGCCACGTCACGTAACCGTGGATATTACAGGACTTGGGGCTGGGGAAAAAAGGTAAATATGAAATTGCATTGTTATATTTTACTGCAACTGTAACAGTTCGATTTTAATTAGCTTTCCATTGATTTATGTTCCATTACCAATGACAACCGAACTCAAAGGCGATGCTCAAACATTTTTCTGGTGGCCTCTTTATTTCGGGAACAACAACGGATCTTTTCCTATAAATTATTGGAGCATTTTTATGTGCACAGGATTTATTTGCGTGAAGATTTACACTTATTTCAATAAATGTTATTTACTTGTAATGTCATGGTTTGAACCAGTTTAACGAGCGAAGGGGTTGAAATGGAGTTAAGAATTTGTAATGACTATATTTTGTTTCAATAAATTTTGTTTTTTGCTGAACTTTTGTCGTCAAGTTCTTCTGCGTAGACCTTAATACATTGTTTCAAAGGAAAACGTTTATCCGACTGCGCGTCGCAAATGAGTGGTCATGTTATCAGCCTATACATATATAATATGTATTGATTTCTTTTTGCTGCTTTAGATACCAAACTCAGGAGCGTATTTTGTTGATTATAACGACAATTAATTTTTTGGGATCTTCGTTTAGACTATGTCATTGCAGTAATTCATATTCAAAAGGGGTCATATTATAAAAAGAGAATTTGAAAATTGACGAATTATAAATAAAATTAAATTACGTTCAGTGGAGTATCGTTGAAAAGGTATTTGAAAACTACTTACTTTTTTTAAAAAAAATGTACACAGAAAAATATAAAACACACAAAAAACAGAGAAAATATACACAAAAGGAACGGATTATTTCTATAAGTTTCTTACAGCAGTGCTGGGTCAAGAGAGAAATAGTGAAGAGAGGAGGGCAGGCGTGTAAACTTAATATATCTTAATACAATATACGATTACATAAATACAAGATACAAAATATTTACATAAATCAAAAGTCATATATAATACATACATATACAAACAATATTTTTTACCATATTCAATTGTCTCCTATTGCCTATCGGGACAAGCGGGACGAACTCCATCAAGATCGGTTCACCCGATTAGTTGTAAAAAGTCGAAGAAGTAAGAGTATTATGTAGAAACAGATTAAGCTCATATACGAAGCCTAATCAAGCCTTTACATCTAAACCGCATTGGCGCGTAATTTAACATTCGAATCCCTGTGAATCCGAGCTGCTATATGGCGGTGGTCGGCGAAATTCGAAATTCAAACATAAAGATCTCCGATGAAGATTCTCTTAGCGACGGGGGGCCAAGAAGGTTGGGGCCACGAAATCAGCGACTAGCGACGGCGGGTTCAAGGGTCACATTTCTTCTAGAGCCGATCTAAATGAAACCGTTCATCAAACTAATATGATACATGATATAGTAAGATTGTTGGTTGTTGGCTCGGAGTCTCAACTAGATCAACGTTACGCTGCGACATAGGCTAGTTTAATACTGGTTGATTAAGTTGATCCTATAATAAATTTTAAAGTCCACGCAGGTAAAGTTACAGGCAAAAGTACTAGTTTATTAACTTAACTAAAGTTAATATATATAAACTAGTTAATATAATTATAAACTTTAATTAATTAAAATATGTATCTTTGACATGTCAATATCTTGACATTGAATAAATAATTTTGGTTTTTGGTAATAATTTTTTTTTTAAATATTACTAACTTTACTAAAGTTAATATAGATGATAATATGTGGATGCCGCTCAGATAAACTTTCGGGCCAAATCCAATGAGGCTTTTCTCGAATTTTTTCGCCACTAGTTTACCCACCCCAGATATATGTATTGTTTTTCTTTTTGTTATCATTTGCCCTGTCGTAACATTTTGAGCCGTCTCCGTGGCCTAATGGATAAATGGTGGAATCACAATCCGGAGGTTCTGGGTTCGATTCCTATCGGTACTCGGTTTGGTTGGTGGTAGGGCATTTTCTGTGTCTGCATGGCTAGCTACCACCATGTTATCTAAGTATGCCGCCTAGTTTGAGGCTTCTGGGTGACCACCCAACGACGTTATCGTCATTTACCATCAGGTGAGATGAAGGCCAAGTGCGAACCCATCATATATTAAAAAACAACTGTAGCGCAAAGGTTGGCTTTAGAATAGAACCACCTTATGTCATTCCGTTGATGACACATCAGAAGATGGACATCAGCACCTTCATTATATCAGTATTACTAATAACGCTAATACGCCTACAATCTCTCCCCGTCAGTTCCCTGGCCCGCCACTAACGGTGCCATCGATTTATGACGTCGAGGCTGGCGACGAGCGCGCGCTAATTGGTGCGTGCGCGCAGGACGCTGCACTGCGCATGCGTGGACGTGCGCTAAAGGTGCAATGATGCGCTAGACTCTCCACAAGGATTTGTTGGTAGCGTTGGAACATGGTAGGGATAGTATGTAATAATTCAATCAGCAAATACTGTGTCATTGTTACACTTTTCAAAATATACTAGCGTTCCGCCCCGAGTTCGCACGGGTGGACATTTATTTTGGCATAAACGTAGATTAAATGTAATCTTTTTAGATCATTACATAAATTTTCTGAACTTTACAAAAGTTCTCATGCGAACTTCTTCACTCATGTGAAGTTCACATGAGTTAGACAAGGACATTTTTTCTTCTTCACATTTTTCCCACCCGCAACCACCCATCGCTACCAAACTCCCTTACTTTCATTAGAAGACCAAGGGGTATTCGCTACCCCAACGGGAAGTTGATAAGAGTTGGTGGTGATAGAGAAAACCTTGTCTTAACGTACTAACATTAGCTTTATATATATAAGATTACGTTTGTATATGGCCTTCACCTCTACGAATGGTAAGTGATGATAGGCCTTTGGAAAACGTGCATACCTAGAAGCCTGGAAGCTAGCCAGGCGGAAATAGAAAATTTCCTACCACTAACCAAACCAAGTACCGATAGGTGCACTGGCTTGCCCATTGCCACTTCACCTGACTCGTTGAACTAAGTGTGCAACACTCAACGACAAAAGTATTCTCGCTTAAATAAACCGTGGTTTGTAATTTATTTACAATCATTGTTAGCAACCATAGAAGTAGTACGACTTCCATGAAACGATACAAGAAGTACGCGCTGCCGAGCAACATTGTACTGTTTTGCGACTTCTAGAACTTTGCTACACTAGTCTGTGGTATCATATATTTAACCGCTTCCGTATCACAATGGCTACACGCTTCGATTCACAATCCGAGAGTCCCGCGTTCGATTCTCAGTGGATGTACGAGTATCCATCGGTACTTTGTGTGGCGGTAGGTTATTTTCTATTTCTTCCTGGGTAACCGTCCGTCTATATGTCCGCCTGCTGCCAAACAGCAGTGTTAATAGCACTGTTGTGTTCTAGTATGAAACCGGAATTGAAAAAGGAAAAATGAAAATGAAAAAATGTTTATTGCATCATCTACTAAAATAATATACAGATTTGGGGGTACTCCTTTTAAGCTAAAGATAGCTTTTATTAGGAGACCCCGCTCTTCTGTTTTCGGGTTTGGTCACTAACTATCAGGTAAGATTGAATTTTTTATATATAAATCTACCGACAATTCTGTAAATGCGATCTGCCCTGCCCCATGTTTCTTCCCATGAATACAAAGAAAACGAACGCGTAGCACCAAAAATAAATAATTTCACTCAAAATCTGGAAACATTTTAATACCCCCGACCATATAATTAAGTCCCAGTGTGGCAAACTATACTAACGCCGCCCTTCCAACTGTAACTGCCTTTTGTTTCAGTTCTTAGAACGTGTGAATTCTAAGGAGCGCGCGATGTTGAATCCCTGCAACATTTTCTTTAACAGGTGGTTGTAAATTCGCAGTTTTAGCAAACAGCCTACAATTAGAAGAGATAAAGGGAGCCAAAGGCCTTGAGTTTCATCACTTATGCGGTTTTTAATAGATTGAGAACAGAAAAGCTATAGAGCACCATGGCAGCGATTTTTGAAGACCCGGACCCAGATTGAAAAAGTCAAAACAACGCAGAACAAAATGAAAATAAAAAAAACTATGTTTCAGAATTACAAGTGAACTTCCACGCCTCTATTTTTGGGTATCTTTTAAATATACATATTTTATCAATTATTATTATTGGTATTACATAAAAAAATCCTAAAGTATTTAGGGCTTCATTAAAAAAACATAATGTTGTAATATGGTTTTAATTTTTAAACTTTCTTCGTGTACGATTCTCATGCATAAGACCACCAATCCCAAAACAATAAACAATAAACATTCAAACGCGAGGTAACAAAAAGCACCCACTTCTAAATTAAAGCAACATTGTAAAGAGTTCGCTGGAGAAACAATTTTGGATGCCATTTGCGGTGCTCCAGCAATCCTACAGATATTATTTGGAATGAACGCTGCGGTACCGCGGGCGTTACAGTCTTTCTGTGGTATCACGGCTTGGTGCAAGATATAGACGAAAGCCAAGGACGGTCGGTATCGGCTTTTTTCCCTCCGAAAACGTATTTTAAATCACGATTGGTATTCGAAAGTGACTGACGCAACTTAGCTCCAAATTAGTAAACTAAAAATTGTATGAAACAGCCCAAGCACCAAAGGCGCTGCTAGCGCATTGTTGGCGCCACTGACTCTATATTATGTATGGTAGATACTGGATGTTGATTTTGCCCAGATTGAAATTTGGTAGGTTTATTTTCCCTTATATATTATTGTATATTGTTAAAAGCACCTTACACGGGGCCATCAAAATCTTGAAATTTCGTGCCAATTTATTTTTATTTTATTTAACAACAACACTTACAGGATATACATTAACATAAGTATTAAGACACAAATTTAACAGTATATCCAAATGCTATCCCACTTACAGGCAACAACGACATGCTAATAAGAACGTTATTAAATTAAAAGAACGACAATAAAATGATAATAATATGCAATAGCTTAAAAATAGAATATTTACAGTTTACAAGATATCTCCAATTATAGCGCACTGTGTAGACTCCGTTTGGAAAATGACACAAAATCCGCCGATCAAATTGCTTCGTATAGAGCGCTTTTTAATTGTAATACTAGATAAATACACGTATATGTGTACTTCCTTCCGCTAAGCTCATCGCTTGCACCACACGTCAAACCGTGAAAGCTCTATTGCGGTATCAATTTTTTCAAGGAGGCTTTGATGTGGCACTGCGATAGCTATTCAATATCGGTTTATGAGCCGTTCTCACCCACAGCCTGTGTTATTATCCGGCAACAGCTAGCAACGACGAGCAATAATGAGCGATATTCTGTTGCTGTGGTCAAATTGTAATGTTAATGTGGGTGTGACTGTACCTGAATGTAAATTTTAATTACTTTTAATACATTCTGCCTAAATTAGTATATTTTTGATTTTGTCATATTCAATTATGCATGTTAAAAATCCAGTTAAAAAAGTAAAACATTACTGTGATTAAAATTTTTGCCGGATTATGCCATGAAAAGTGGTGGTAGCTAGCCAGGCGAACATTTAAAAAATGCCCTGTCACTGTCACCAACCAATCTGATTATAAAAGAACCACTACACTGGGAATCGAACCCGTGACTTCCAGATTTTAAGTCATTGTAATCTCTGAGCCATCCAGGTGGATACACTTAATAATATCAAGTCAGAGTAACTGTTACATGATACAAAATAGCGTAGATCGATGTTATAGTGACTGTACAAAAGAACTGAAAATACAATTTAATTTTTTTTAATGTTCAAAAAAGTAATATTTCGAAAAGCAATATAATCACTCATTGCATCATAAAAATTATCCACAGCTTTTTTGTCCAATAAGTTCTTAAACCCCTCGATGTTTTTATAATTGGAGTTTTTGTACCCCGCCATATAAGTTTATAGATGATTTGCCGTAACCATCGGAATCGTTAAATAGTCGTGACTCTCTATGGCACAACATTCCGTTGCCCAAAAAAATAATTAAAATAATTACACCGTTAATAGTTACCAACACAATAAAGTCATTAAACACGTTTACACCCTTCATTAGATGTTCGACATAACGCCAATTACTGGGAATAGTGTTGTGCGGGTTATCGATGAAAAAAGTGTCGATGATACCAGAAGATACCGGAGTCACCTTCGCCTCTGACATAAATACGATGCGACTACCGTGAAGGCATGACTTGGTTTCCCTTTTAAGCGGTCGACCATAGTGTCGAGTTACCGGTCTCTTATATAAAAAAAACACAACAGATTAGCAATTACAATATGCTTACAGTGAAACTGGATAAAAGAATGCAACGCGTGATAACCGAGAATAAAGTTAAAAGCTCACGATAATTATACCGACCGCTTATGAGTAAATGAATATTATTTCTTGATATTTCGAAGCAATTATTAATTTTACGATATCGTTTTTGTAGATGTTAATCGAACCGGTTGTAGTATTACGCTTCATTGCCCATTTATTGACTAGCTCTAATAATGTTTTAACTATGGTTTTTGTTTTTAATATTCGTTAATTCTCACGAGAATTAGTTATATATTCTTGGTGGACCAGTCACAATCTGTTTTTGTACAATGTAAATATTAAAATAATATAACTCCTTCACTGATCCACACTGATCTTATATCAATATTGGTGTTTTGCCCACGATTTAGTCTACGTTGACATTAGAAGTATCCTACGAGACCTATTTGTTTTAAGAGGTAAAAATTAAACCATGTCCTTTCTCAGATCTTCAACTACTTATATACACAAATCAAGTAATTCTGACTCTGTTGCGATGTAAAGGAAAAAAACAACTCACTTTCACATTTATAAAATTAGTGAAAAAATCATCATTTTAGTATTTTGGAATCACATCTTACTGATATACATTTTTGGAACTATAAGAAAAGTTACATCAAGAGAATTAAATTTGATTTTCGTCAAAGTAACATTAAGCAACATTATATAAGTCAGCTGATAAAACCTCGTGCGATCTGTCACCTGTCAAGATGGCTCCGGCAACCTACTAACTAAATAATAACGAAGGCGTGCTCCGGTATGTGCCGTACAGTCGACGACAACAGTTGCGGCTAAAGCGGTATCGGTCTCGAAACTTTGATTTATCGATATTTTTTGTGCACGTTTTAGCGATTGAGCGTTCTAACCCAGACCCCTCAAGTCACAGTACTGTCTGTGACATAGACTCTATTATCTCATTGTTTTTGTAGGTAATATGATAAAATCATAATATTTATTTAACCACTACCGTCGTGGCCTATTCCTGACTCTTAGACTTACAATCCAGAGGTACCAGGTTCGATTCCCAGTGGAGGGTACCTATCGGTACTCGGTTTGGCTGGCAATATATTCAATGCCTGGCTAGCTACCACCATGTTACATAAGTCTTCTGTCAAATAGCAGTGTTAATAGCACTATTGTGTTCCAGTTTGAAAGGTTGAAAGGAGGCTTCTACCATCCAACGGCCTTATCGTCACTTACCATCAGGTGAGATGAAAACCAAGTGTCAAACCCATCATATATTGAAAAATATTAAGCAAGCCAAATTATATAAGTCAGTATAACACAAAACAAAACTTTTTGTGAGTCAATAAGTAATTAAATTGGACACTGGCTTAGGAAAGTGCCTACCAACCAAAACGTATTAGCATTGCTTAGATTGAGACTGTTTGCTTAGTATTACACTGTATTTTTAGTAATAAAGGTATTCCTTCTAACCTTTCTTGAGAGGGACTCAAGTACCCTTTGCGTTGTCGTAAAATTACGAGTGCAGTTTGTCCCGCCATTTCTGAATTAGTCTGCGGCGTCATTCAGTCGTTTTTGTCCACAATCTCACCCCGAATTATCAAAATTAGTGAACGAACACAAGTCGTTTGAAGTGTGTACAAAAACTTATCCACTGTCTTGTAACAAGCTCTTTTTAACCGACTTTAAAAAAGGAGGAGGTTATCAATTCAACGGTTTTTGTTTTCTTTTCTTTTTTATGTTTGTTACCTCAGAACTTTTGACTGGGTGAACCTATTTGGATGATTCTTTTTTTATTTGAAATCTGGTGCTTTTCGTGTGGTCTTATTTCAATTTGGTCTAGTTCTAACAATGGCATCCATGAGAAAACTATATAAATCTTAAATTTGGGTTCGGTTTGGGGTTCCTTGCTTAAAATACACACAGATAGATATAGACAAATAGATCACATGAATGAATGCTTATGATAGTTGGGAACGAATGATGCAGAAAGAGAACTGTAAAGTAAAAATAATGAAACTAGTGTCTCTGTGAATTGAAGATCTCTTTACCACTCGGCCTTTTGAATTTTATACGTTTTAACAAGGGGGACAAAACAGTCCTTTGGCATCTTTAAACATATTCATTCTGAATTTAAATGCAAAAAATATAGCTAAAAGTTGAGTTGACAAAAGTACCACTTTAGTATTCAACATGCTCACAAAATTTCACGAGAATCGGTTGAGGTAGAGGACATTCCCACCTCCTCTCCGCTCCCACTGTTATTCCTGTTTTTTTTTGTTTTAGCCAGGATCTACAGCGGTACACTTGAAACGCGTCCACTGAAGGTGGATTAATTTCCTACGGACTCTAAAGCAAGCCGTCCGGATACCCGAAAGCATTTTTGTTCAAGTTGAAAAGGAGTCGTTTTGATCGCACTTTGCACTCGCTCTATTCTCTTAATTTCACTACCTTTAAATAATAATAATAAAATATATGCAGGTTCATTCAAAACAAATGATCAATAAGACCTGATTATTTGCCAAAGATTATAATAAATACATAAATTTAGGCACTAAACACTTGACCTTCATAGTAACAATGCTATACCGACATTACCAATGCTAATCCGCCACTTAGTCCTACATACAGCTGACATATCATAATGGATTGTTTAACGCACGTCCGTAAACTAGATCACATTGTTATGTAATGCGTTTTTATCGAACATATTGTAATGTACTCAGTCTGATATGTCATAAACAGCTCATGTGATCATAATAAGTTAATAATAACACGCGGAAGACATTGTCATGTGACGTAACAATTGATTTTTAGGGTGCCATACCTTAAATTGTGCCAAAAAGTGCCAAACCTCAGCGTCTAAAGACAAAAGTCTTTGATCAGTGCGTGTTGCCAGTGATGACATACGGAACCGAAACGTGGTCCTTTACTGTAGGCCGAATAAACAAGCTCAAAGTCACTCAGCGAGCAATGGAACGAGCTATGCTCGGAATTTCTCTACGTGATAAGGTCCGGAATGAGGAAATCCGTAGACGAACGAAGGTCACCGACATAGCTCGACGAGTTAGTGAGCTGAAGTGGCAATGGGCAGGCCACATCGCTCGAAGAACCGATAACCGGTGGGGAGTAAAGGTTCTCGAGTGGCGACCACGTACCGGGAAACGTCTACCAGGCCGTCCCCCCACTAGATGGACCGACGACCTGGTTAGAGTCGCGGGGAGTCGCTGGATGCAGGTGGCTCGGGACCGGTCGATGTGGCGTACCATGAGGGAGGCCTATGTCCAGCAGTGGACGTTTCCCGGCTGATGATGATGACCTTAAATTACCTAAAATTAAATACTTACCTTTATATGATCACTCTGTTGCCCGTCTGTATGTGTCTGTCAAGTGTCAAGACCTTTTATTATTCTTATTTTTCAGGAACGTATGTATCGAATATATACTTCTCATCAGAAAAATCGAAACACCTTGCATGTTTATGTTTTGTAAGGATTAACAGAAAAACCTACGAAAATTTAATTTGAATTTAGATCATTAACATTGGGATTTGAAAACCTCATATTATTCACTATTAAACGACATTTGACATATATTCCTAAATATACATATTTTTCTGATAATCCTTACGAAACATAAACTTGCTAGGTGTTTAAATTTTTCTGATGAGAAGTATATATAGAATAACCTAAATAAGTCATTTATTTAACTTAATTCCATTCGCTTTAATTTAGAAAATTTCGTGCAGTACCTTCCGAAATAAAATTGTGATTATAGTTACGTACATTTTAATGGATAATAATACTATTGCATTATAATATACAAATATTCAAGCTCTAAGACTGTGCCATTATAGACGACATTTTATACAAGCTTACGTATCAGAAAAGTATGAATAAATATAGCACAGATCTCGACATTCGTTTATGCCGTTACATATAAACAAATTGCGTGCGTGTAGGAATGTCAAAGTTGATCCTAACATCAAACATTTCACACCCGAACAAAAGTAAAACAGAACCAAAGAATAGATGAAAAGAATACCAACAAAGGCACTGTATTATGCCGTCCGTCACAACTTAAACTCAACGTCATATCTATTCAATTATTCATATCTCTGATACGTGCTAAGACTCCGCCATTAACACGTAAGGAAGAAACAAACAAACATACTTACTGTGTACTATTGCCGCATCGTAACGGTTGACCATTTAAGGCACTAAATGTTCACTGACAGAACAGACCCAATTAGTTCGATCATGTCAATAAAGGGATAGATCTATTCTGCTAAAAATATTTTTTTATACAAGTTAGATCACCTCTTGACCTCAAACTCACCTGACGTTAAGTGACGATGAGGTCAACGTTACGTGTTGGTCTAGAAGGTGCCTATTTACTCTTCCTTTGAAGATTCCCAAGTTGTAGTTTCCGGGGAACACGGAAACCGGTAGTGCATTCCATATTTTAGATGTTCACATAATAAATGTAGAAACGAAACGCTGTTGCAAGCTGTAGGAATATCAACAGCTTACGGGTGCAGGTCTGACGTTCTTCTGTTTGACCGGTACTTGAATGGCGAAGGCGGAACTTATAATATATTAAAACTTTTTGATACACACAAATTATTATTTACTCGAATTATTCAATTTGTGTTATTCTTATTAATTGCGCTCTAAGAACTTAATAAATGATAGAGTATGTAGCGTAAAAATCATAAAACAGAACTGAAAGTGGAAAAATAAAAAACAATTGAATTCAAGTAGCTTCAATGCAACCTTGACTCAAGAAGGTTGTAAAGTGAACGGTGTTATTCATGAGAATGAGAAAGAAAATCTTTTTTATACTTATAAAGCTGAAAAACCCGGAAAGGTATAATGTATTAAAGGGCTAATGTATCCATGTATATATTTAACAGTAATGCCCTCTCTATTTTAACCAATGGCGCAATCTCTAGTAGCTCTGCCAAAAATGATCTAAAATCACCAATATATTATCGTTTGCGTGATTTTAGCCTTATGTGGTCGATTGCCAAGTGTTCTGATAGTATGGCTGGTCCAAACAGAATACTGTTACAGTTTTCGGTTGATTATGGAGTTTGTATGAGGAAACGAATGGCCAGTAATGTGAGAACCGGCAATTCATTTTTAAAGTGACAAAATTGATGTCAAATTTGACATGAAAATTGTATACTGCTTATCTAAAGTAGAATTAAAGAGTAATAACCAAAGACATTTAATATTAATAGACCGGACAAAGCAAACAAACATTTTGATCCTAAACTTATTACCAATTGGTAATAAGTTACTCAATCTAGTGTCACATCACGTCACGCGGCCGTACAAGACATTTGACATACCATTGACTTTTGAGATCAAAATGTTTATATGAAACGTTTCCCAATGACCGCTCTATAACCTATTTCTATATTTAAATCTATCTGTACTAACTCTACCTTTTTAAATTGTACTATGTCTTAACGAATAAGGATTACATATCCAGTGCAGTGTTGTGTTAAAAAGATACTTCTGATTCACAAAATCAGAATACGAAGTCCAACTACAAACGCACTTTACGTAAAAACCAAATAAATTAGGTTCTGTACCGAAATGTAGGCCTCAAACCAGAAAATTCCAAAGTGACTTTATTCCCAAAGTGGAAGATCAACTTACAGTGGCTTCTAAACTAAATAGTAGTGTCAACTGAATAGCTAATAAAATGGTTGTGTACCCAAGTGTAACTTACGAGGCGACGCGCGACGAGAGGACAGCTTACAGACCTTTATACAAACACACATACTTATTATGTTTTAAATGAATGTAGCGTGAAATCCAGCTCTGGAGGAAGTAAGAAAATTGATGTCAGACAGCAAAGGTATTGTGTGGTTACATATTTGCTCGACATGTATCAGAGGCGGAAGAGGTTATTCAATTAAATAATAAGTTTCCACGGTCTTTCGTCTCTTCTGAGGCTCCTTAAGAATCCTAAAGCTAGTGAGGAACAAAACCACTGATATTAACATTGCTGTTTCGTTGAAGGCTCTGATGTGGGCCAAAATAGGACAAGCTTATAATTATCAGCTGCATGAGTCCACTGTTGGACATAAGCCACCATCACAGATCGTCACATTGCACTTTCTATGAGGGTATTTGCTATAATCACACGTGGATTGGCGATCGCAAAACGATGTTGTTACCTTGGTGGTCCTATACGCTTTTAATACTGCCGTATAATAGTAAAAATGCTACATAGTTACCAGTTCAAATATTTTGTTATTAAATGCAATTTTATTATGAGAAACATTGCAAGCACAAAATAACTCGTATTGGTATGAACATAAAAGCCTATCTAAATGAAACATTTATCCATTTATTTAGTGGACATCATCAATGTTATTTCACTGACTTAATCTATAATTATGAAGCTTAAATTAAATATAAACTTTGTCGTTTATGATCACCACTTAGTTGTTTTAATGCGTTTCGTTTGCTAATCGACTTTGTGGTAGATATAAAAACACCGACACCGCCATTCTTATTCATAATTATAGAAGACGCGATAAGAAACAACATATTTCCATATCTGTGTAAAAGTATAATACTGTCAACATGTACAATCGAGTACAAAAATATGTATCCACTTTTGAACCTTGTTATATTCACTTTTAATGGACATTTCCTTAACATACTGCATAGCATACTCAACCAGTAACAGTAAATATTTATAATTTATATATTATTAAATCGTGTTTTTATTTATTGTTTTTTTTCTACATTATCTTCTTCTCTAATATATACTTTTTTTGTTTTGTTTATGTACATGTATGTAGGTCTACTTACAGTATTTTTTTAAAGCTCCAGTGCGAGTGCCGGGAGAAATCTCTTGTTAGGGACAGGCCACTCTAATTGTAAAATTTTAGTTAAAAAAATAAATTCACCCGTAATTCGATGAGGTGTTCTATGATATTTGAACATAGTACCAACTAAACCGGATTTCTGACAGACATCAATCAGGCATCAAATCCGCGACTTCAAAGCCACTGAGGCAAGTTTAAATCGCAATGTATTTTCAATTGTTGTCGATAAAAATCAAAGCACGTCACTAGTAGCCGTAAAATGGCAATGACAATAGCTATAAAGCGCTCAGAGCACGAGTTTCGATAGCCGGTCCCGTGTTCCAATTTGTTTTTCGAACACTTCCCTAATGTTTCTATATAGTCTGTACTTTAACTTGATTGTTGAAGCCTTGTGTATACATAATTAACTTCAAGTGATTCTCACTTTACAGGGTGTGACTGTAATATTGATTGAAATGCAAATAAAACTTATTCTCTAAACCAATAGAAACAAGACTATGATACATAAAAACTGGGCAAGTGTGAGTCGCACATATAGCCCTATGACAGACAGACAGTGTAGCAGTAATATGGTTATGTTGGCACTCTTTGGGAATGAAATCTTTTTAATACAGAGTTTTAGTACAGATAGACTGAACCTGTATAGTGGATTTCGATAAATCATTTGGAAATACAACTGTACTGTAATAATGTGTGGGAACGTCGTTACCACTCCACCCTATTTCTTTATTCTAAACGAGTCTGGGGTCCCAAGATAGCTTTAGAGTCCGCAGGAAATTCATCCACTTTCAGTGGACGCGTTTCAAGTGTACCGCTGTAGATCCTGGCTAAAATAAAAAAACAGGAATAACAGTGCGAGCGGAGAGGAGGTGGGAATGACTGAAAAATGTACTGTAATAAACATCTTTTTGTCACTACATGAAAATACGTGCTCCTAGAATAGTCTTAGTGATTAAATTTCGTTCTGTTACTATTTTATACACTACGTGATAAAATCCTGGATAAGGAAATTTGTAGATGAAATAAGGTCACTGACATAGCTCGACGAGTCAGTGACACTCGACCGACCGATGGCATTTTCGAGTGATGACCACGTACGGCCGTCCTCCTACTGGATGGACCGCCGACCTAGCAAAGGTCGCGTGGAGTAACTGTGCAAGTGGCTTGAGACGGGTCATTGCGACATACCATGAAGGGGACCAATGTCCAGCAGTGGACATTTCTCGGTTGGTGGTGATGGTGACTATCTTCGATGCACGTACATTTGTAAAAATGATCAAAGTAAGTATATAATATTTGGGTCGGTAACAAAGATTATGATATATTTGTATAATAAAACTTCACACAAAGTTTCCCACAGATTACGATACGGGTCGTGCAAGTTGCGTGCTTAGAATACACAATCAGAACCTACCTTTTGGTTTCTCCAACAGTCATAATCGTTGTTTTTATATGGAGTTATTTAAAACCGGGATCGTAAACATTTACCCTTCCGATGTTATCACGGCGCTTACCTGCAAACAATTAATAAATGTATTAGGATTGACACTTTAATTTCATACTTTCGTAGAATCATATAACAAAATACACTATAAATACAAAAGAGTGGTTGTAGTTTTCTCTACATAGCAACATACCGATCGACGTGAAGTTTTGCATAGCGATAAATCATAAATAGAAAAAAGAGTGACATAGTCAATTTCTTATCACAGTAAAGTATTTCCTTTGGATAATTTCCTAAGTCCACGCAGGAAAAGTCGGGTAAAGTGGGAGTTGTAAAAAGAACTGCTGGTAGACGTTTCCCGGTACGTGGTAGCCACTCGAGAACCTTTACTCCCCAACGGTTATCGGTTCTTCGAGCGATGTGGCCTGCCCATTGCCACTTCAGCTCACTAACTCGTCGAGCTATGTCGGTGACCTTCGTTCGTCTACGGATTTCCTCATTCCGGACCTTATCACGTAGAGAAATTCCGAGCATAGCTCGTTCCATTGCTCGCTGAGTGACTTTGAGCTTGTTTATTCGGCCCACAGTAAAAGACCACGTTTCGGTTCCGTATGTCATCACTGGCAACACGCACTGATCAAAGACTTTTGTCTTTAGACGCTGAGGTATTTTGGACGAGAAGATATGCCGTAATTTCCCGAACGCTGCCCAGCCGAGTTGGATTCTTCGGTTGACCTCTTTGTCGAAGTTGGACCTACCTAGTTGAACGATCTGTCCCAGGTATACATACTCGTCTACAACTTCGATTGTAGTGTTCCCAACCACTACCGGCATAGGTGCAACATGGACATTTGACATGATTTTCGTCTTGTCCATGTTCATTTTCAAACCTACCTGTTGGGAAACTCTGTTGAGGTCATTGAGCATTGCGTTCAGATCCTCCAAGGATTCTGCCGTTATGACTATGTCATCGGCAAATCGAAGGTGAGTTATGTAGTCGCCGTTGATGTTGATGCCCAGTCCTTTCCAGTTCAGAAGCTTGAAAACATCTTCCAGTGCAGTGGTGAAGAGTTTCGGGGATATAACGTCACCCTGTCTTACACCTTTCTGCACTTGGATCGGTTTCGTGCATTCATCCTGTACTCGGACGGACATTGTGGCTTTATTGTATAAACATTTCAACACTTCGATATAGCGATAGTCAATGTGGCACCTTTGGAGAGACTGAAGCACTGCCCAAGTCTCGATTGAATCAAAGGCTTTCTCGTAGTCCACAAACGCCAGACATAATGGCCGATTATACTCCTCGGTCTTCTGTATAATCTGCCGGAGCGTATGTATGTGGTCTACGGTGCTGAAGCCTTTTCGGAAACCGGCTTGTTCGGGAGGTTGGAAGTCGTCAAACCTGCGCGCTAGTCGGTTCGTAATGACTCTCGAAAATAACTTATAAACGTGGCTCAGAAGGGATATCGGTCGGTAGTTCTTCAGTAAGGCATTATCGCCTTTCTTAAAGAAGAGCACCACCACGCTTCTGCTCCACGCTTCTGGCGTGCAGCCTTCGTGTATGACGGACTGAAAGAGCTTCTGAAGGACTACAAGTATCGGTTTTCCACCCGCTTTCAGAAGCTCTGATGTGATTCCGTCTTCACCTGCCGCCTTGTTATTTTTGAGTTGTTTGAGAGCCATTCGAATCTCATACAGGCTGACGTCCGGGATATCTTCGGTATAGTGTCGGGTCAGTTTGGCTCTTCGGTCACTCACCGGGCTTGCGCCTGGTCTCTGTGACGATGTGTACAGCTGTCCATAGAACTTCTCGATCTCTCTCAAAACTTCCGGTTTTGACGAAACAATTCCGCCCGTATCGGTCTTCAGCCTCGTCAGTTGGCTCTGCCCTATAGACAGATCTTTTGCAAACACCTTGGAGCCTTTGTTCCGCTCTATCGCGTCTTTAATACGTGATGTATTAAAGTGGCGAATATCGTGTCGCATCGATTTAGAGATCTGTCTATTAAGCTGCCTATACTCTGACGAATCAGCTGGAGACTGCAAGCATATGTCGCGTCTATCCCGCATGAGTTTGAGAGTATGATCAGAGAGTTTCTGGGTCCTATTTGCGGGGCGGGCCTTAAATAATTTAGACCCTACCGCATGGACAGTTTCCACGAGCCGATCGTTAATATCGTCAACGGTTTCGATAGCATCTAAGCATTGGAAGCGATTGTGTAGTTCGAGCTGAAAGCTTTCGGGGTTTGAGATGTAAGCATTTTGAGGCCGGAGCGTAGACTTCATCAGTCGAGCTCTTTCCAGTTTGGTATTAAGCTTCAGTGTGCCTCGAACCATTCGGTGATCACTACCGGTTTTCACCCTGTTGATCACTGAGACATCACTGAAGGTCTGCCGCTTGGTACTCAAGATGAAGTCTATCTCGTTTCTCGTGGAACCATCGGGGCTGATCCAGGTCCACTTCCTGTGCGGCCGCCAGGCCGTCTACCAGGCCGTCCCCCCACTAGATGGACCGACGACCTGGTTAGAGTCGCGGGAAGTCGCTGGATGCAGGTGGCTCGGGACCGGTCAATGTGGCGTACCATGAGGGAGGCCTATGTCCAGCAGTGGACGTTTCCCGGCTGATGATGATGATGATGATTACAGATAAGTTATTATTTGTGTGTGTGTATGTGTGTGATCTCATACCAATTTTTTTGACTTCATTAAAACTATTCCCATTTTCTAAAAAACCGTAAATATATCAATTAACAATTCTAATGCTTTCTTTCATGCTTTAATTCTTATTTCTTACGGACACAACAAATGATATGACATGACAAGGATCATGTAATTAACATACTAAAAATGGCTCTAGTATATGCGTGAATAACGAACAATCATTTATGAACAAATAAATGATTTGATTTGAACAATGTACATAACTAAGTGAGGTTCAAACATAAATGACAAACATACACTTTGAACCGTTCCCCTAAAAGACAAAACCCACTAAAACGTGAAATTCTCACAAACTCTCGGAAGACAATAGTGAAGAGCGACCACGAACTGATGTACGTGGATGATAGATGTGCTGATAGCGGGTTGCTGGAAACTCTCATCTCTGTTGCTGCAAGCCATAAGCTGAAGCGATTATGAAGAACTCTTATACAGATAATTCTACTAAAATAATACGTTCAACCGACTTTAAAAAAAAACCGATACTATCGAGTTTGCGGTTACGTCAGATTTAGAAAGAAAGAAAAGAGTTTATTTGGCACAGGATTTACAGTAAAAAGAATACACTTAACACACTAAAAAATTTGTATGATGAATCACAGTTTCGTAAACGTTCCGCTAGAGGCGTTGCACGATTTTTCATACAAACCTGAAGTAATGCAAACGCTGATAGTATCGGTTAAAAACTCACACTGGTACTGATCTGTTTTTCGTTCGCACCGCTCTTTATCAGTAGAAATAGAGACCTCCGAGGCCACACTGCCACAACGGACAGTATCAGGACCTCCACAGACCTGTCGTACGGTTCATGACCGATTTATAGTCAATTTGGGACGTTCATAGCAGATCTATGAAAGCCACTGTGACACGCAGGACGTACAGACTCTCAATGCAAACTGAACCCATCATTACAAAAAAGAGTATGCTTTTGGTAAATATTTTATTTTATATCCTTGCTAGTTGTGTGCCGATTGTTTTTTGTTATTATAATTGAACGGCAGTCTCATTAATATTTAATGAAAATATTCAACCTTTTTGTGTCAAAAGTGAGGGATTTAATGCCTGTGCCTGTTAAGTTTTAGGTTTTTAATCATATACATTGGCGAAGATATCCTAAAAATACACCAAAAATATACAGTAACGAACGTTGAAAGTTAATACGCAATTTATTGAAGAGCGCATTGCAAATTTTTTCTTATCTTAGTAAAGTGTTTTGTGCTTTTTCTCGCTGTCTCGTATAAATTGATCCACAGAAACCCACTGTCAAAATAATAAAAATATTGTTTAACGTCTTCACCACGAAGTTTGCTTTATTTCGGTCGGCATCGTAACACCGAGGTACGTGCTACGTCTACGCTACTACGTGCGATGCTTCTCTGATTCTACTCAAAAAACTGTTTTTTTATTGACCAAGTCATGGATCTCACGTGAATGATTTTAAGTATGTAAGTAAGTGCAAGAAAGGAAAACATAAAATTTTGTTAGAAATATTAAAATGTAGTAAAATATGCTGCTTCCTTGGAAATAGATTATGTTTGAAAACATTTATTTTGTGTTGTTATTCCTATTTTTAAGTTATCTATTCTCTAGATATTAAGACTTAATAAAATATCCTACGAGTACCACATAATAGAACAAAAATATGTAGAAATAATAATAAAAAATTATTACTGAAACCTTTAATTATCATATCAATAACAGATCCGCTAAAACAATTTAAATTATATTGTCATGTTAGATTTTTACGCGAGGAATTTTATCCGCAAAATATAACTACGACTTTTTGAGAAAATAAAATATTGAATGGCGTGGAAGTGACACTAAAATTGGATAATATGTGTATTGTACACTTGTAAAGGCAGAACCAATAAATAATTAGTAAAATGTTCTATTTTTAATTTCTGAGACACGCGCGTTGATGTCTTTACTTTCCCACCGTAAAGATGAGAGTTTTCTTTAAAACAATAAATGGTCATACTGACTTATTCCGTAGTCCTTGCCTTGCCTGTCTCTTCTCTATCATCATCATCATCAGCCGGGAAACGTCCACTGCTGGACATATGCCTCCTTCA
The DNA here is from genome assembly GCA_910589575.2 of Carcina quercana. Classification (NCBI taxonomy): domain Eukaryota; kingdom Metazoa; phylum Arthropoda; class Insecta; order Lepidoptera; family Depressariidae; genus Carcina; species Carcina quercana. The sequence goes on along the minus strand of OU342434.1, from coordinate 1,088,458 downwards.
TGGTACGCCACATCGACCGATCCCGATCCACCTGCATCCAGCGACTCCCCGCGACCTTAACCAGGTCGTCGATCCATCTAGTAGGAAGATGGCTTTCGTAGACGTTTAGACGTTAGACGTTTCCCGGTAAGTGGTCGCCACTCGAGAACCTCCTCGGTAGTAGAGTGGTTATTATCCTCGCCTGTCTCCTTTCTATATCTAACATTAAATATCTACCAGCAGGGTATTAGACGCCTTCGTTCGAGGAGTAAGGACCTCAACTTCAACCAAGTCTCTTGATTTACTTTTCTTCCGTTTTACGCGGAAATAGTCACAAAGCAGTCTGAAGCAACGACGAATATCTACAGCTCCTCCCAAACTCAGAACGTTTACGGATACCCTACCACCTCAGATTGGTGGTATGTGTTAATTGTGAGCTCGGAGCGGACGCCCCGGCTTGCCTTACCAATTCACACGGCAAGAGTTTGAGATAATAGGCTTTGGGAACGGTTCAGATTAGACGAGACTTAGTTTTAGAGTGCGGGTGAACGTTTCATTGGTGATTTCGTGTGGATTTTTTCTCGTATTTTTTTTTATTTTCATCATCATCAATCATCAACAGCCTATATACGTCCCCACTGCAGGGGCTCAGGCCTACTCTCCTACAGAGAGTGTATGGGCCATAGTCCACCACGCGGGCCCAGTGCGGATCGGCGGACTTCACATGCCTGTTCAAGACATGCAGGTTTCCTCACGATGTTTTCCTTCACCGTTAAGCAATCGGATAATGTACTTGAATTGAAAAACAACTCATAGGTACACGGCTGGATTCGAACCCGGTACCCTCAGATTGAGAGACCGCGCCTTATCCACTGCGCCACCGACGCTTCTTCTATTTTAGATTGATGATAGATTATTTTAGATTGCACTAATTAATAATAATCCCCAAATAAGATATAGAATGATGCAACGACAGGCTACTGATATGAATTTCAATAGAAGTAGAAATTTTTTGTAAAAGGTACTGTGGAGTTATAAATGTAGGCTCTGTATTGTGTCAATTAAAATTCATTTCAAGAGTTTTTCACAAGCGATGGAAATGTACCTTGGTGTCTTTGTCAGTTGCAATAGCTGTAATTTGTCTTCATAAGTAATATCGATAAAGCTCCCGCCTGATCAGTTTCAAAACCAAGTGGCTTGCATGTCGCGACGAAAAACGCTTTTGTTTGTGATTTTTATGACTTTTTAGGGTTCATTGTAGTTGTTAGTTATAGTTTAATTATATAATGCATCATAGTGGCGTCCAACTTGCGGCACTTTCACGAATACAACAATTCTTTCTTGTTTATAGTTTTATTATCTATCCCAAAAAACTAGCAAGGCGGAGTAACCCGAGGCACGACTGTATGCAAAACTGGTCCTAATTGTGGTCAGGCGGGAACTTTGTCGGTAGTACCCCGAAACCTTACTTTGCTTTGACAAGTATTTCGTAAAAAAATTGCGTTATTACAAGTTCAATTTAACTTACAAGTATACTCCTTATTACTCCTTATTCAATTTAGTGCACCAGAACGCCCCTCTAATTAGCTATAGGAAAATATTTGTAGGTGAACCCACAGAGGGTACCTTCCCAAGCCTTCCAGACTAAAAAATACTTCACAAAGCGGTCACACATTTTTTCTAAGCCTGCCGGGGCACAGTAGCCTCTAATGTTTGCCCAACCATTAGCACTTTAAGGCTCTAAATGCCATTGAAGGGAGCTTTAATAAAAACTGTTTTGACTTACAGATTGTGAAAGCATTGTCTTTTAGGGGCCTTGAGAATTTTAGTTTAATGTTAGAATTTGTACGGACGCCCAAATTTTGTTAGATCTGTCAAATTCATGTGATCAAATCCACAAATACGCTAGTGGTAGCAATTCGTAGGTCCCGCGTTCTATTCCCAGGGGAGGTACCGGTCAGTACTCGGTTAGGATGGAGGTAAGGCTTTCTGATTCTCTATGTCCATATGGCTAGCTACCACCATATTGCCTCAGTCTGCCGCCAAAAAGTCAGTGCAAATAGCACTGTTATGTTCCGATCGCATCAATAGCTTCAAGCTTCTAAGTTCGTATGCTTACCATCTAATGCCCTTATCGTCACTTACCATCAGGTGATATGGAAGTCAAGTGCAGACATATTATACTTTTTTAAATGGATCCCTAAACGTACATGATAAAGTATCATCAACAACCTATATATGTCCCCTCTGCCGGGGCTCAGGCCTACTCTCCTACAGAGAGTGTATGGGACATAGTACACCACGCGGCACCAGTGCGGATTGGTAGACTTCACACACACCTTTGGATTTCTTCTCTTGAGTGTGCAGGTCTCCTCACGATGTTTTCATTCACCGAAAAGTCAATGGTAATGATTTTTATCATTCGTACATAAATAACAAATAACAAATTGGAACTCGTTGGCACCAGCCAGGATCGAACCCAGACCTCGATTGTTTAATGACTGATGCTCTACCCAAATGATCTACCATGGCTGCTGATAAAGTATAACACATATAAACTGTCTTGTCAGTGCAGTCAATGAAGTATCGATATAAATTATTTAAGTAAGGGTTGCTTTAAAATCAGAATGTGTTGTGCAAGTTTAACTAAACCAATTGGCAATCAGCACTGGATAGTGATTGCCTCGTACCATTACATTTAGACTCTATAAATTTACGCGTAAAACTATCAGACCAAAACTTCACTACAGGTCTAACGTATAACTGAGTCTGTTCTGAGGTATGGGAGCGGTATGGGAGGGTGTGTTTACGGAACAAACGAAACCCGAATGACGTTATGCGTCGTTTGACATTCCGTAAATAAAGGTCGCGGGGAGCAGCTGAACGCAATGGGGGATATATATGTTTATCAGAGGTTGATCCCCGGTTTTTGCTATATCACCGCCGCCGTGGCCTAATGGATACAAATTTTAGTAACAACCAGGAGGTCCCAGCCTCGACTCCCTATCGTTACTCGATTTGGTTAGTGCTAGGGCACTTTCGCTGTCCGTCTGGCTAGCTACCACCATGTTACTTAAGTCTGCCATCAAACAGCAGTGTTAATAGCACAAGAGTGTTCCGGTAGCGAAGGTAGCAGAGCCAGCGCCTTATTAGTTTGAGGATAATGTCATTATGTATGTCCAGCAGTGGGCTCGGAGCACGGAGGCTGCGCGGACGCACGCTCACTCGTCACGTGAGATGGAGGCGACGCCAGGAATGCCGAACGGCCGAATTCGACGAGACGGCTCGCGGGCCTGTCGACGCCATCTGGCCGCTAGGGAAGGGACATGATCGACGGAATTTCTAATTTACTTGTCGACAAAAGTTATGTGTGTTACATATATTAAAAATCATTATCAAATAAAAGTGCTTTTTATTACCACTTTTAAATATTTTCGTCTACTTTTTTTACAACATTAGATACGCATAAAAAATCAACACTTAACCATAATAAATCAAACAAAGATGGCGTCAATTAAATGACATTTCACCTTTTCCACTTAGTACAAGAATGATTTTGTACAAAGCACTACTTAAGTGATTTTATCAATATTTAGAATTTCAATTTATTTGTAAAAAAACATACAAAGTACTTGCGAGATTAAAACGTACAAATTTTTCATATATGCTCTTCATTAGACATATGACGTATGTCAATTGACCTACCTATACTTAACATAATAACAAAAATTAAAATTTCTGTCAATTGTTTTGACTGCTCGATTCACCGTCATATTTTTATTCATATAACTAAAGTATATGCGATATTGTAATTATATAATTTTATTGGATAATTACTTAAAAAATACGTAATAACAAAAAGCATAAAAATAAACGTATCCGATGCGAGCACTCAATGTGTCATTTGGCTTCTTAAAAAAAGTTTTTACTGTCATCAAATCTTTAACCACTAAAACTATACAACATTTATCGTTACACCCATCCCATCACTACCAAAAAGCGCGGCAACATCGCCATCTCGCATCTCTTCCTCACCCCCGTCACTATTATCCCCTCTCTTTCCCACACCGACTACCTTATTTAAATAAGAGTCAGCGTGGTGATAGTACCTGAGGGACTTTTTGTTCAAATTGCGCCTTTATTGTCTTTGTTTTAGGGTTCACATGTGTATCAGGACAAAAAAGAAGGTTGGAGGCAGGTTATCCCGGTGCCAGTGATCTTGGAAGACAGTCAGGTTAGATTTAGCTTTGCCGGAAACGTGGACCAACTTTTTGATTGATTTTCGGTTTGGCCTTGAGCTGGTATGATAATTGGGTTTGAATTTTTATCGATGTGGGTTTCGGAAAACACTAAATTAGGCCAATACAATATGTATAAAAAATTCCTTGAAGCAATAAATGAATCTGGAGATCAGTTGATTCATTGACATCAAATTATATACTTCTCATCAGAAAAATCAAAACGCCTTGCAAGTTTTTGTTTTGTAAGGATTATCAGAAAAACCTATGAAAATTTTATTTGAATTTAGAACATTAACATTAGGATTTGAAAACCTCTTATTGTTCACTATTAAACGACATTTGACATATGTCCTAAATATACACATTTTTCTGATGAGAAGTATATTTGTAACAAAAGGGACGTTTGAAAACGTTTTAAATTGTCAAATAAATATAGTTTTATAGACGTACTCTTTGTGTTTTGATTTTCTTATTAAAAAGTGTACTTAGTTCAGTCTGGGGCTCCATACATTCACGGAACGACTATTTTATTTTGAGCTTGATTTTTCAATTTTATATATATATATATATAAATATAATATATATATTTAGAGAGAAAGAAAAGAGTTTATTTGGCATAGAAATGTCAAAAAATATTTAAATACATATTTCTATATTATGAATGCGTGCTATGCTGTATTATAATATTTATAATGCTATCAAAGTGCCGCCAAGTACCATGTCAACAGCACTCTTGTGTTCCGGCATTCAAAGACAACATACCCAGTAGATCTATCTCAGAAATAAGAGATTTACTGAATTTTATCTACATCCTTATCAGGTGCAATTAACAATCGTGTCGTTGTTATTCGCTCTGTTTGGAATAATATTAATCTACAACAGAAATAAATACTAATGTTATTAATGGCGAATTGAGTTTGTTTTCTTGTATGTTTATTTGTTTGTCTTCCTACATTTCTTACATGAGAGTCAGAAAGGTTGGATTTTTATAGGATTTGTGGAAGAGTTGGAAAGGATGTTAGGCTGCTTTGGACAAGTAAGTCCCTTGGAAAACTCAACGTGAAAATCGAATGAAGAAAACTAGTTATATATAATAAATGTTGTAATTGTATTGTGGAAGTCAATTTTTCTCCAATTTCATGCTTCAAATAGTCAAGCCATTTTCAAGGTTAAGATTATTTAGCTAGTAAAAGTTTTATACTAAATTTTACCATAATCTTTTGAATAAGGATAGCTGGCTTTGTGCAGTAAGTCTGTACCTGATAATCTAAATATCATAGTGAATCACTCTTTTCATTTTTGCACACTATTTTAGTTTATATATTTTTCAAAACGCCATATAGGGACCGTTAGCTGCGTAACGGCTATTGCAGATGACTATAAAGTTGGTACGATGATGATATTCATTTTGCGACACTATAATCAGCTTTCCTAATTTTCAGTTATTTTAAAATTCTATTTTAAAAGATAACGTCCAAATTAATTGTCTATTGAAACATTCTTAGCGAATTCCACGTAAAAATCTAAATTTATTTAGAGGAAATAATATAAAAGCTTTTCCTCTCTTTCATTAGCTTTTCTTATCTTCATAACGCCTTTCCTAAAACGGAGGTAGAATTAATGACGTCACATATATTTAACAACTCATTTTCAACATTTCACACAAGCAGAATTTCTTTTACCTTAGCCTAATCGGGTGTATCTTTAAGAATTTCCACGCCAACATCACTGACAAATCGCTTCAGAAGCTTAAAAGAGTTATTGCTTACCATCTTCTTTGCTAAAACACCTATTAAATAAGTTATATACCTGACTGGTATGAATTACTAGTCATCCCTCAACTTATTTCCAGCTTAGAGTGCATGTTATAAGCAGAAATAACATGGATAAATCTTTACTTGGTTACAATAATCGAATCATAGCTCGTTGATGTCTTTTGTATGGCTAAAAGATCACTACGCATGATAAACTAATGTTATGAATGCAAAAATGAGTTTGTTTGCTAGTATTTCCTTTACGCCTCAACAATGAGCCAGACTGACTTGATTTTTTGTATGAGAATAGTTAAAGGGTAAGATAAGGATACTGATTATATTTCATTCCAATCGTACAGATGGTTCCCATTGGATAATTTATGAAGTAGATATACCTATAAGGGCAATATTTAAGATTTGTGTCGAAACGGTGGAATATCAACAAAATGGAATTCCGTCATTTTATTCTGGGCTCTATTCTGATTTGTAATCATCATCGTCATCAGCCGGGAAACGTCCACTTCTGGACATAAGGCGCCTTGGTATACCGCAATGTCTGGTTCCCAGTCACATGTATCCAGCGACAGCGACGAGCTGGGTATTGAACCCGCACCTTCCAGATTACCTGTCCAACTTTCCTCTCGAACGACGAATCCTAAGATGTTTTCGTCCCTTTCTATCAAATGTAAAAAATAGATAATTAAGTAATCAAACAACCCTGATATCTAAAGTGATCCTGTATAAAACTCAATATAACGAGACAATAACTTAGCTCCAGAGCTAAGTAGAGTGTGACTTACAAGTAGTAACTTAAAACTGCGGTCGGCAAGTAAACGTCTCGTCGCCTCCGGAGTGTTGTAACTTGAGCTAAGTGTCAGTAGGTTAGGGGTTAGTTAGACACAGCTTAGGTTTAACTTACTACTTTGTTGTGCTATTTTTATTGTTGAAGTAAGGAGCTATTTATTATTTACCTTCAAATAGGATTTGTTCAAGGGCATTGTAAACATGGTACCATATCAAGAGTATGTTTATTTGTGTGTCCTACCTTCTCGTCGGAACGAGGTGTCAGAATGGCTAGATTTTCAACCGACTTCAAAAAGGAGGAGGTTCTCAATTCGACGCGTATGTTTTTTAATGTATGTTACGCGATAATTCCGCCAATAGTGAACCGATTTTAATAATTCTTTTTTTTGTTCCGTAGAACATACTTCAGAAATAGTCCCATATAATTTTATCGAAATTGATTGATCACTCTTTGAGAAAATCAACAAAAACCAAATTTTTAAGGCAATTGAAGTCGGTTTTTAATTCTTTTTGAAGCTTTAATTATTCATAAAATCATCAAAAACAAAATACGGTTATTCTGCCTCTCAGAGTGAACATTTTAGGGGATGAATTTTGTATAATTTTAGGGCAGTTGAAGTCGGTTTCTAGTTCTTTCTGAGCATGTTAATTATTAAATTTATGTGTAGGGATAGTTGATGAACCGGAACAGAACATAGGCTACTTTTTATCGTGATCTGCAATGTAGTTCCCGTGGGATACTTTGCGAAATGTACGCGGACGAAGAAGAAGGTTTCCGTTTCTTCATTGGACCAATCTGTCTTAGTCAAGTTTTAGCTACACGAATATTTAAACGAAATATTAATGTTCCTTTATTTATTTTAACTAACAGCAACATTATCAGTCGTAATATAGCACGCACTTAACTTAAACTTAACTATTACTTAGATTAGTACACCGTCCAGAGCCGTTATACAGCCTTAATAGTTAAATTAAATTTTTGATTAGGCAAGCTGTTAAAAGTTAATGCATTCGAGTTTAAGAGACCTCGCAGTGGGCGCATGGCAACCTGACATAAGCTAAAATTTCCATGAGAATTTGAGTATTGATCGTTATTTAAGAATCAAATAGTCATTATGATCTTCATCAAAACTAAAACATTGCACTGACATAAGCTTCCCTACGAATAAATTATAAGACATCACTACATGATGCGTCACATTTCCATTCATAATTACCACACTTGGCAGGCGGGTTGGTTATCGCAATAACATGTAATTCTGACGACCTCCTTGACAGTATCTCAATGAAATCGTATTTTATGGTCAGTTTAAAAAAACTTTGATCATGTAAATATGGCATACAGTTGTTAAACTTCAGATTTAATTAAATTAGCAATATTGCTTTGAAGTGAATACGTAAATAAAATAAATCTTTTTTTATCGAGTCACTAAGTCACATTATCCCAAGAAGTGATATCCGCCCCCGATTGTTTAAATGGATAAGAATCCCACATAATCTGGCCCTTGCTCCATGGAGTTGAGTATCTTTTGAATATTCTCCTCCGTTACAAAAAATGAAGAAGATAGATCAAACAGAGTATCATTTACAAGAGCATCAAACAAAAATTGATGTCTATAAATAGCATGTTTTTCCCACATTTCAAATTGTGTACAAACTAAGTTATGCGGTCCCAAATAATTTCTAATTGTGTGTATGTCCAAATCGCACTTGACCCAATTTTATGACTCATAAATATTTTATTACTATAATATTTCATCTTATATATCTAGACTAGCACCAATTAATTTTTTAAATACATAAATTTTCGAAATAAGAATTTGAATATATATTTATTTTCCGCGAGTTGGTGTATATATGCACGTATGGCCCAAAAATGAAACTCAGTATTTTGTATGCCATATCAACATTTTCGTACAGCATGACTTATTCAGGTCTAAATGACAACTTTAGTCCAAGTTTAACGATATGCCAGAGGCAAGCCGAGACCTCCTGGTAACAAATTCCTCAATACAATTGTCAAGTTGCTTCTAAGTTCGTTCTAAGTTATATTTAAGTTAGCGCTAAGTCACCCCAGAATCGCGCCGTGGGCGAATACTGGAATAACTTAGAATAAACTTGCGACCGCCCGGGGATTCGCTTGCGTATTCTAAGTAAGATGTCAACTGAAATACAAATATACGCGAATATTATGGTGAAGAATCTAAGTTCCTTAGACTTCCTACAAGAAGGATGGTAATGAGTTTGTAGTATGTAACTACTCCCATCGTGTATTTCAATGTGTATGTGATTCTAAATATATTCCCTCTATTTTGGTCATTTTACATTATTTTTAACCCCGACGCAAAAAGAGGGGTGTTATAAGATTGACGCCAATGTATGTGTGACTGTCTATCTGTGGCACCGTAGCTCTCGAACGGATAGACCGATTCTTATGTTGTTGTTTTTTATGAAAGGAAGTTTTCTTGCGGTAGTTCTTAGCTATATTTGGTAAACATCGCTTCAGCAGTTTGGAGACTATCCGCTTATGCTAGGCATTTTGGGCATAAAATTGATTTTTAATGTATATTGCGTATGTTTTTTTTAAATTAATTTAATTTACTTGTTGAACAATATTTGACGTGATTTAATCTACCACCACTTTCAGAGATGTGACAGAGACAAAATAGTGAAAGAACAATTCATCCATCGTTAATTTAATAAGAAAAAAAAACAAGGGTCAAATCATGAAGGAAAAAGATTATCGCCTGCATATTTGGGGGCGGGCGGCACAGTAACATATTTAAAGCTTCATGGGTAAAATGATAGTTGTTTTTTGCAAAATTTTCTAAAAGCCTGATCACAGCGAAACCTTACTATCCCTAAAATCAGTCAAGCGTGAGTTCTCGAAACAGCGCGCCCGCTATATTAATACGAGGAGTAAAGTTACTACACTTGATGCCGAGATTAGGTATAACATTCCTTATTTATTTTGCTGTTAAAGATACGGAGAAAATATATCTACATCGGACATTGCTATCGTATTAAAAATAAATTATTGAGGAGAAACGCTCTTTTGAAACGAAAACCGAGATTGACAAAGAATTTACTAAAATAAACTTCATAAGAATCTTTACGTTTAATGCGCACGCAATATGTTTTCAGAAAATGATTTATTACTTCAACATATATGTTGTTTATACAATACGTTTATATACTGTTTATACAATACGTTATACAATTTATTATCTATAAAATTTCTATCGGGCTATATTTTAAGCAGCTATATGATATTATATAAAAACAGTAATACAACACGCTATTTATTCTGACTCACAAAGATAATAAATAGAGGTAAGTCAGGAATCCATATAAAAACATATAAAACTAACAGACACAAATTATTAAATATTATTGACTATTTATATGTTCATATTATACAACGCTTGGTGTATTTTTGAGCATGTATGTGGAGAACGGGTTTTGTTGAAATTTAAAGCAAAAATTGTGATTATTAAAAACTATAAAATAAATGCTTTTCTGTATATAATTATTTCATTATCATGACTTATATTCAATGAAATAATTAATAAGTTTTTACTAAAAATCAAACTCACAAGCTTTTAACAGAGACCAGCCTGCGTAGGTCAGAAATAATCCTACGCGAATTCTTCATCGGGATCAACGTGCATGCTAAATTTAATCAAGGTCGGTTTAGCATTTTATACATTAAAATTCAACCAACAGATATAGCATAGCATAGTTATGTTGTTTTTTTACTCTGCCAAACCATAGGAGTTTGAGTTTTCAAATCTAAAGGTAGGACTAAGTTTGTCCGCAAGTGTAAGTGGTTTAAAATATTTTCGGCGGTCCCGCATCGCTTGAGGAACCTAATCTTAAATGTGTCAAATTCTGAAACTGGAACATCGTTTAGAAGAGAATGCAACCAAAAAATCATATTAATAATTCAAGGCTAGGCTTACATAGTGTACTGGAATATATTTTTAAAACTATAAAATATATGTCAGTAAATAGTTTTTTATATTCTTATTCAATTTCTTTCTTGTGCAATCAATACGATTTTTTGTTTGTTTGTCTATCTTGTTGTATCTTGGTCTATATTGTTGTATATATATCCTCTAATATTCACCTACTGGGAACCGATTTTTTTATAGTTCTTTTTTTAGTGTGCAGGTTCAATTAATGTCAAAAGCTGCTACCACAATCACTGCAATTCACTACAGACAAACCTCACGGCTTACGAATGTCTTTGAATGAATGACACCATAGATCTAATATCAAATTGTTCGTCAAATTAGTTATATTAAATTACGAAACTTAATCCAAATTGAAATAAACATCGGAATAAAGCCACTAAAACTTTACAATCATAGTTAACGTACAACGTTTCTCAGCCGAGTATAGCTAATATGATACCCCATAAAGCACTAGCTAGGTATCACACACGCTAAAGTAACTGTAAGCCAGGAACGCGGCTATCAGGCATCAGCACATCTGAGCGCGCACAATAGACCTCGGTATGTAATCCATTCTCAGCTACGTTCTACGTTCTGACCTGCCCGTTGTGAGGCCTTCGCACGTACTAACTGGTACCATATTTACAATGGAAAACAATTACAGTGTAAACTCCATGTAACGTCACTCGATTTAACGACAAACTCCCTAAAGCGACGACATCACTTGGCTTTGGTTGGTTTAGCTTGTCGTCCATACATTGATACACTCTATATAGCATTACACCCACTCTCAATAACGACAACAATTAAATACAATGTAGTAAAAAGTAATTTTTAATTTGCTAAAATTAGTAGAAACTGTGCAGCTGTGTCCGTTCTTCTGTCGCTTTATTATCCTAGTCCGTAATAAACTCGTCTGTCGGCGTCATACACACCGAACATTCTAAGAAATCCGTTCTTTTGTTTACAAATTGTGATTGCTTGCACGGGTGTACTGTTGTTAGTTTCTACATTACATACAGATTGTTCTTCTATCCATTTAACGACAACTCTCTGTAACGTCATAATATGCACAGTCTCTTGAGTGTCGTTATATAGAGTTTACACTGTATTTTAAACTTGGAGAGTGCGCGCAAGAGCTACACTTTTTGATTCCGCCATCGCTATTTAATTATCGATCTAACAGACGAACCGCAGGGCTCCACCAGTACATAGTCGACATCCCCATGGCTCACACTAAGAATTTTGCTCCAACTTTATCATGCGTACAGATTTATTATTCGTACAAATAGAACACATGCTCGAGAGCTCCATTTATGGGCATGGTCCCCAGAAAACTGTCAGCGGTACAGCGGTGTTCAGTGGGATGAATTCTATACTGCAGTCGCATGCAAAACCTAGTTGCAATATAAAGGTGCATACACATTGTCCACCGCATTCATTGTAGCATGACGGTTTTAACCTCGCGTGCCTCCGATAGAGATCGGTGGCTTTCGCAGCTATGTCAAGCCTGTCGCTACCGCCGCGCCGGTCAGTGTGCGAGGCGCTTTATTATCATGACTGTCCTAGGGCATTACTGTATTTAGAGATTCTGGTTGTTTTTAGGGTTCCGTACGTCAAAACGAAAAAATCTCCGCTGATTTTATTTTCTTCCGGATTCACTATATTTTGTATATTGTTTATCCATTATATGTATTTATTTATTTTTCCGCCCCAAGGTTGTGTGTGTGTGTGTGTGTGTGTGTGTGTGTGTGTGTGTGTGTGTGTGTGTGTGTGTGTGTGTGTGTGTGTGTGTGTGTGTGTGTGGCGACCACGTACTGGTAAACGTGTACCAGGCCGTCCCTCTACTAGATGGACCAAGGACCTAGTTAAGGTCGCGTGGAGTCACTAGATGCAAGTGGCTCGGGACTGATCAATGTGGCATACCATGGAGGAAGCCTATGTCCAGCAGTGGACGTTTCCCAGCTGATGATACTGTATTTTCAATATATATGCGTAGAATTTACATCCTAATGAAATAGTATATCTATAGTTAGTTCGATTAAGTACGTACTTATTACAGTTTAAACCATTATTTGACAAAAACTATATATAGAAATCAACGATCTCACACCTAAATCACTTCAAGATATCATACTTCAATATCTTACACATACCACTATCTCGGCTATTTATCTACATATCTGCAGTCTATAAAGTGGTAGAGGGGAAATAATTAAAAGCAGACTATGAATGGCGCACTAAATTGTGAGGCATTGTGCGCACGCGCAGTAAACTGTGGGACGTGACGTAGAGGTCCATAGCGCTGCGCGGTAGTGAGCGTTGGGTGAACTCTGTAGAACCACGACAGATATACCACCATTTTAGGGTTCCGTACCTTAAAAGGAAGAAAAAGAACCCTTGTAGGATCAGATACAGCCATTTATTCCGTAAAATTAGCTTTTTTATGTTTACAAACTTAACTTTGCAATTGAGAGCCATACATCGGGTATGTAATTTAGCTGCAAAATAAAGTTGGGGTTTCAATCAGAATTACATTTTCGGTAGAGCATTATTAGGTGCATTACCGTACCTATTATTTATGATTTTCAGTATGCTTATTATCCATATCCTGTACGGAACCCTCGGTGCGCGAGTCCTATTCGTACTTGACTATTATTTTTATCAAGATATGTAGTTAAAGGGCCGAAAGAGTACATAGGTCCGATATTCCGACAGATGCTTTTGAAGTCTACGCAGATGAAGTCTGGGGGAATCGCTAGTTTCAAATAAATCAATGCAAATTTTCTGTCTGGTTTCCCTTCACCACTTCGCCCTACTTAAATAAATTCAAATACCTAATTACATGCAAAATTTCTATACAAGATATACAACCAAAGTCCAGACTCAAATGTCGATAGTCTAGGCTTTCTAGCCTCGGAGCTAGACGATATTGCATCTCATTAGCTTCAAGCTAATCTTGCTATCAAGAGACGCAGTTACTCTTTGTCATGGAGCGTTTATGGGGCAATGGAAATTACCGCTACAGCTGGATTTAGGTTTATGGCGGCAAGCTTTCTGACATAGTTTCCAAATATTACTTGATGCACAATTGGCATTCGTAGTTTGATCATCATTGAAATATTATTGTAAACCACATCAAGTACAAGGGTGCAATTCACTAATTACCAATTCTTACAACCTCACGGATGTCATTCGATATTGATCTTTTTTGCCAAGACATCTGTAATTTGTCTGCTCTCCGCAAATTGTGGTTGGTATTTGGTTTAGTTTAAAAATGTTAAACGTAAAAAAATTCAAGTCGCGAGTTTGAAATAGCAGTGGGCATTGCCCGTAAACATGTCTCTTGGGGCAAGGCGGTTCTAGAATGGAGATATTGGGAGGAAAAACGTCCCAGAGACAGGCCACATTTGCAGTGGAAAGACGACGTCAAGAAAGTTGCAGAAACAATTGGATGGAAACTGCGCGGGACCAATATAGATGCACAATCTGGAGGAGGACAAAACCAAATTGGTCGAGAATAGCTTAGAAGAAGCGAAGAAGATTTATGATTTATATTTTGGGGATTTATGTTTTATGCTATTCAAAACGAACCATCCATGTGCGAGTCTGACTGTCTTGGCAAATTATTAAAGTTTACAAAGATTTCAGTGAAAACTGCATAATACACCATTATTCTGTAGTCAACTTGTCGGCACTTTTTTTTTCTCACGGCAACGGCAGTGCGTCATGGATGTGAAGTTCCATCAATAGGTGATTAGTAAGTTCTCAGTGCTTGCTTTGTATTTCTGGGAACATATTCATGGCTATGTTCATATGAATGAGAAATTGTAGACGACCTAGATTGCTACGCTATGACCTAATGACAGATAGATAATTAGCACCTACAACACGTTTACTGAAAAAATGGACCACACTAGCATGTGACTCCTTCCCGCGCCTCCCCGCTTACCTCCCCGCGGTCGTCCTGTCGCCTCAGGATGGTTCGCATATCGTCGCAGTGACGTCATTGATGCCAGGTCCAAACTTATAGTAAACCGATTGTAACTTAAATATACATAGCTTGAAGTATTATTGTAAACGCATCAAAAACAGTTATTTAATATTGGATACGTCAGTCTTAAATCCTAATGAAAATTATGACTAACAATGAATGAGTTGCGGCCATTTTGCGGATTTTCATTGGAACTAATTCCTGACACTGGCGACAAAGATGATTCTGGACATTATTTGACAGTAGCTCCCTTTGACATACCCCATATATTCCTGTTTAGGATTTCACATTCTTGGTTGTGTATGGTTGTTGTCTTGCTTATGTAAGTTACAAAATGGTTGCATATTGAAATCAATAGGATTATAATAAAAAATAATTTTAAAAATTATACTATTTTTATGAAATTCGGTATAAAATTCGATCAACATATGACAAGACCTCTTGGTTGCGGTTCGCTTTTATACGAATAATCCTTAGAAATCCTTAATTGAACTTTCATGAATCGTTAGAGCCGTCTCAATATTCAATTAAAGACGATCTTTATTACCCAGCCTCTAGGTCACATCCTATGTGGTCGCCATTTACAAGAGCAATATCTAATTTTCCGCCATGACTACCTTATATATCTAGTTTTTACCTGTCGCGTTATGGCCCTGTTTACAGCATAATACTACCTTATTATAAGAGAAAGGCGATTTAAAATAATTACGAAGTCTCCATCTATCGCCAGGTACACCTTACTACCGATGTAAATGAGACAATCCTCTCCCGTTATAGATTTGAACCAGTAATTATTGATTTTATGACAAACCGGCATGCGATTCTGGTATTTATGTTGTTGAAAACTGGAGTAACTCCGTCGTAAATCACAGTTAATCGAAGGGACCTGTTCTACTTAGTTGTTGGGCATAGAATTCAATGAAAATCAATAGTGTGTGGAATAGAACAGGCTTTGGAAAAATGCTGTAGACGTTTTAACTGTGTGTAAACCTATTGTGGAGTATGGATAAGGACTGTCGGGCTATGAAAAGCCTCTCGTGATCAACCGCAGTGTAAATCTGCTAGTTTCTATTCTTCACGTGTAGATATCATTCAACGAAAAATTTCAGAAGAATTAAATTTGCATGTAAATTAGATGTTTACTGATTGCATTTTATATGGAGCATGGGAGTGCCTAAGAACTTGTAAGCTAGACAAAGGCAAAGTCGTTGAAATTATTAAAAATTTTAATAGTCGACTAAATAATTCCGCTGTAATACATGAATGGCCGTGAATCGCGACGTTGGACTTTCCAGGGAATTGCCATATGAATCACACTTGGCAGGTAATAGCATTGGCATGTTATTCATACATAGGCAGACCATCTCATGTCATAGTTTATTCGATTTTGTAGTGCGATTTTTTGCGATGCTTTCCGCGTTTTCACTCACTAACTGTTGATAATAACATGCTGTAATTTGGCCAAATTTAAATATATACTTACTTAGACGCTTAGCACACTTGTTTAAACTACTAAAGCGCATTAAAAGTTTGAAATATACAAAATAAATGAAATGTGATTCTTCAATGTACAAAAAAACATTTTCTGATGAAAATGGGCAACTAAACCAGATATACGCAAAAGTCAAAATTATCCCTTTAGTCGGAACATGGAATATGTGATCATACCATATCTCATATCATATCATATATGTGTATCATACACACACTGTCTCGTGTGTCTATGGGACTAAACGTCAGGTTCAGAGTGTCAAATGTTCTGTTCATCATGCTGAGTCAGCGCCATTTTCCGCAAAAAGCAACTAATTATACATATAAGCACGAATGTATTTTATGTAAATTTTGTGGAAATAAAGATTTTTATCTATCTATCTATCTATCTAAATGAGTGACAGTTGATGAGTAGCACTAAGCCCGTGGGCACCGCTGTGCCCGTAATATGTGATTGACAATGTCGTATGGACCGACATAGTCACATATTTCACACGGTTTTTTCCCTTATTTTCTTACATACAACATGACCTTTCTTCTTTCAATATCTATCATTTTAATTTACCATCCTATTCTCACTTCAAAGGTGCCGCAAAATGAAGAAATTTAAATACAAAATTTTTTCGCAAACAATGCACAATCAATCATAAAGTTGAATGCTGTTTCTTCATTGAGTGAGTTGTAAACTAAGATTTTTTATGTTTTACATACAATTCATTCATGCAACAGAAATTAAAAATTATTTCTAATGACGATATTATATCCCTTTGTACTCTCTCTAAAAGCTAAGTTCTGTTAAAGAAGCCAGTCGAAGTATAGTTGCGTTGTAAACACACAACGGTGTTACCAGACCTTATCGTCAAATAGTTTTTTGTAACACTAGGGTATCTCTGATATTCAGTTAACTTGGTGGTAGGGCATTTTCTGCTACCTAGTAGCTTGAGGCTTTTGGGTGAGCACGCTTTCCATTCGATTGCCTTATCGTAATATAAAAATTGCTTTTTTATATTAACAAAATTAACTTTGCAGTTGAAAGCCATACATCAGGTATGTAACTGAACTGCAAAGTTAAGTTTGTTCTTCAATTGGATTTACATTTTCGGTAGAGTATTGTTGAGTGCATAATTTATTATTTTCAGTATGTTAGCAATTCACACTGTGTACTGAACCCTCGGTGTGCGAGTCCGAATCACACTTGACCGGTTTTTTATGTACCACTTGACCTTAATCACACCTGATGGTAAGTGACGATGGGATCGAAAGCATGCTCACCCAGAAGCTTCAAGCTAAGGCATTGTCTCCTTCCCAGGCGGACATATAAAAAGTTTTACCACCAACCTAGCTTAGTACCGATAGTAATCGAACCCGGAACCTCTGGATGAACACGAACCTTGTAGCCACATAACTACTAAACAAATGCATAGAAAGATAGATATATCGTGAGCTTCACTAGCACCATGGAGCTACTTTCAGTCTAATAGCCACATAAACACCGCCAACAAACGATAGCGAAGTGACGTTTCCAAGACTTCCTACAGAAGAACATAATTATGGTGAAACTTAATAAAACTCCACGAATGAACCCGTTGAAACTGGATTGTTGATAATTGTGACCGATGTGAGAATATAATCTACTACACTCGGTAGATGTGGCATAGCTAGAGCAGACATGAGTATGTTTTTTCTGCGGTTTTAATCATAATACTATGTAGGGTTCGTAACACGAGCAAAACAGGGCCATCTATAGGGTACTAGTAATTTCTTGAAAGCAATACCAGTCATACCCGTGAATTCAAGAACGTTTTGATATTGTGATCTTGCGTATTATTTAAATGCGATTAACTTTGTTAGTAAAAATTGGAAACTAATATAATTCAAAAAGAACTAAAACCCGACTTCAGTTGCCTTAAAAAAATAGTTTTTGTTCATTTTCTCAAAGAGCGAACGATCAATTTTGATGAAATTTCTACCAAAAAAAAAAAATATAAAAATCGGTTCACCATTGGCGAAGCTATCGCGTAACACACATACAAAAAAACAAACGCGTCGAATTGAGAACCTCATCCTTTTTTGAAGTCAGTTGATAATTTTAATTTGTTGGAGCCCTCACAAATTATTACGAGTGACATATAAAGGCATTTGTTTTTTCAGGGTGTAATAAATGTGAAAGTTGTTGTTGTTTTACCACTTAGCGCCTTAACGGCTCAGCCAATGGTGATGATATTTGACATGCATATGGCCTATGACATTGGCTCCTTTTAACCCGACCATTCAAGTAGGTTCCCATGGGATACTTTTGGAAATAGACGCAAACGAAGCCCCGAGAGCAGCTAATAAACTAGTTATGTGACAAATGTAGCCTTTCTAAAAAAAAACAAGGTAAAAATATTTGTACTTTTCTAAAATGCCTTCTCCACGGCACTCGAGCTGCGTTTATGTTCCCACCTCGCATTCCAGGGACATACCACGTGGCGGTAATGATAGAAACTAAGCCACGTATTTGCACACAAAAACTGTAGAGTTGCCGCCGATGCTGCGCTGACACACATTTGTCACACCTTGACGTGCGCAGGAGTTGAAAGTTGAGTCTAGTTTATTTAGCTACCTAGGTAGAGCTATCACTTACACAAATATAGAATTGCAGGATATCCTAGGTTTAGTGGGTAGAAAATTCATTAAGATCAAAAGAGTTTCATTTAAATTTTGCCGCTTTGTAAAGGGTTTGCGGTTTAATGATTTAAGAATACGCAAGATTAAAATTAAATGAAGATCAATTTGGTATTGTATCGACGAATTGATACACAATGTATAGATGTACACATGTACAGGAGTCCGCATATAGCATTCGATCGAGTGTCATGTCTCCTACAGAAGAAACATATTTATAACAAGCACCGCCCTCTACATACTTTTAAAATTTCGCTGTCTCAATAATGCAGTTTAATCTGTCTTAAATTGTACAGTGCAATTCATTTCACACAAGAAGTGCCTATAAATCGTTAGAAACTCACAGAACTGAGTAATACATAAATAACATGAATATAAAAAACTAAAACGCAAGCCGCCGCATTGACAAGTCAATCCAGCTAAGCTGAGCACAAATTACTGCCAATCAACGCCATAAAAGACCATAGGGAAGAAGCTTGAGGTTTTCTAGATTTCTGTGAAAGCACACATCCTATTGCGCTGGCGATGCTTCGATGTTTAAAAAAGGAATGTGTTAACATTAACGCTCATTGGGAGAAGCTGGTATGGTAAGGCACAGTGTGATTTATTTATCTATCTATATATGTATATTATACATGGTTGCGTTTACGTATAACAGAACTGGAGAAAGTTGCCAGGCTCATCATTAAACGTAATAAAATT
The DNA here is from genome assembly GCA_910589575.2 of Carcina quercana. Taxonomy (NCBI): domain Eukaryota; kingdom Metazoa; phylum Arthropoda; class Insecta; order Lepidoptera; family Depressariidae; genus Carcina; species Carcina quercana. Next base: position 1,068,870 of record OU342434.1, on the reverse strand, counting down.
TTCGTCTAAATATTTTCCTCCAGGAATAACACATAAAAGAATATTCTCATTATGTCCAAGCTATCTGACGTTTGCCTATAAGCCTGCCAAACAGCAGAGTTTCTGCATTTTTCGTCTAATGTCTTTTTAAGGAGAGTTTTTTCCACAGGTCTAACCCATAACTGAGACTATTCCTGAGGTATGAGAGCGGTACGAGAGGGTGTGTTTACAGAACCGCTCCCATACCTCAGGAACAGACTCAGTTATGCGTCAGACCTGTAACAAACATGACAAAATATTTGGGGTAAATATAATTTTATTTATTTATTCATGTTTGCATTATTTACTTAATCCTCGTGCCAGGGACGTGTTCTGTAGACGGACATCATAAATGAATAAAAGCTGTAGTGTATTATATGTATGTAGATCCATCCTCACGGAGGGCATGATAAAAAACCACCCTTTGTCCTAAGGTCCGCCATTAACACGTTCGTGATGTGTGGTACAGACGATGATAGAAGTGCTTTCATGGAAATTTGATTTCGTCATTTTTAGGACTAACAAAAATGGGGTTCTTAATTCGACCAAACCTTATTTATGTAAAAAACAAATAAAATTAAAATATTTTAGAAACTTAAAGTAACAAATAACATTTAAAGCTGGAACTTCCTGTTAGCCATACAAATACTTATGGTAGCAAGAGCCGATCTTCCGCTGTATGTATTTTACTATGAGTGTAAGTTATTCGATACATGTGCCAAATTTAAGCCAACGTAAACACTTCTTTAAAATTAAATTTTAATAGCGCAAAAGTGTTTCCATTTGATTCTAAAAATAATATTCCAAATTACAATTTGGGGATGAATCATTTTATAAAAATTTTACTTAATCTTTGACTAATTTAAATGAAGTATGTAAATTATAGTCTAGAAGAAGTTTTCTTTTTTTTTGTTCCTTAGTTTTTTGTAACGCATTCATTGTTTTTGTATACCTTTTATAATTTTAAATTTATTTTCAGTAGTGTGAGGTGTTAACACTATGTTTACTATAACCAAAAAACCAATGGTTATAATTTTCAATATTAGCACTTAAGCCCCAAATAACTAAATGAGCAATCAAGAATGAGCTGCCAGCGCTTAACGTTGGTAAACTAAGAATTCTTATTAAAAAGTTTAAAGTTTCATAGTTGACTTTTGTCGTCGACAGTACATTCCTAGGCGTAAGCCTGGAGCAACCAAAACTTCTTTGAAAACAATTTTGTGGAAAAAATCACCGGTCAGGTATGAGGACCGCCTTCATTTCCGTACAAAAAAAACACGTCTCGTCATTTCTGAAGTCCCGCGAAATTGTATAACGATGATGTTGTAGCTTTGAGAATGTTTTTATAAATCCCGAGATGGTTTAAAAAAGTTTACACTTGATTTAATTTCGGGCGTAGCGGAAGGTTGCACGGACAAAATGGCGTTCATTTTAACCTGAAAAACGTGATGCTGTCTTGATGTAACTAATAAAGATTTTAATAATATATTCGGGTTAATAATATTAACAAATACCTGATGCAACTAATGGAAATAAAACACACTAATCCATAAATTATTTTCAAGTTATTTAATAATATACATTAACTATAGGTATTTTTGCGCCCGCTGTTGAAAATAGCCTTCCTGAGGCTACAGTGAAAGACTACGACTTGCTACTTCAACTAAGCTACGAGAGAAAGAGCACGAGACATAGGGGTACTTTCGTCCCGGTAAAGAGTTCCCTTGGGAATTTCAGAAAATGAAATGAAAAATGAAAGAATATTTATTTTCTTTTATATGATTACCTTAACGATACAGTTTTTGGGACACTCCTTTTAAGTTTAAAAAAAAACAAGTAGAGAGAAAGCCAAGTAAAGGAAGTCGCGAGCAAAAGCCAGTTAGCTATCACGAGTCAAGACATAACAATGTTTCTTTCTACAAAGTCGCCAGTTTTTGAACAATTCCCCTCCTATCTGATGTTGTTTTCACGAACAAAGAATAAGGTAGTTCCCACTGAACAAACGTGGATTATTTCCCACAAAAAACTCTCGCACCAAAACATACATAATACGAACCGATTATAATGACAAATGCGTTTTGAAAATACGCGTAATTAAGTAGGTAAGGCAGTCGAGCTTAGAGGGACGGCGTAGAAAATAGTTCATCATGCAACGCCCTCAAGCATCACAGCACAGGGGAGGAGTTAGGCATACCCCCTAGACTAGAGGGTCATCGAAGCCACCAAACAGAGCGACAATAATATTTTGGCGTATACCCTCAATCGTAACTACAGTGCCGCCATGTTTTCAAAAGAGACGGTTCAAATCTGTAAAATAATAATAAATAAACGAGAAGTATAAGATTGTTCGAAAAATTCTAGAATTGAATTTTACAAAGCATTTTTAATCTAAAAATTTCTGTTAATTCATACTAAGTGAAAAACGTGAAATGTCATATCTGTTTAATTTCAGAATCTTTATTTTTGGTTAAGCGTTTGCTTTGCATAGATTTGTAGGTATTTATTATTTTTGAACTTAAAAATGGTAATTAAAACACATTACAGTTTAAAAGTTAGAAATGGACAAAGTACAGGGGATGTTTTGAGCACAATTGCCCTTCTGCCAATATCACCTACGTCTCAAAAGGTACTTGTCAGTCTGTGCATATACTAGACGTCACGATGCCAAAATTAGGTTAATCTTCATCGCTTATATCTGCAGGCGAAATTGCTGTCAAATAAAAGAGAATTTCAAGAGATGTAAATAGCCCCCACTGTAACTTACATCTGAATGCCACCCCGTCACGCACACAGTCAAAACATCATCCGTCACACATCCTAAACAAAAATGGGTTTCGGACTTGACGATTTTATAATAATACCACATAATACCTTAGGGAACTCATACACGCTCGAGAAAACACACCTGAGACCATCTTATTGGAGAAAGCTTAACAGCACTGGCTATTGTATAGCAGCCGGATTTCGAGGGCACGTTTTCGACTTTACGATGCCATAATTGTCATCATTTTATTATGATACTAAAAAAATTTGTTCATCAAAAGAGCGGATAACTTTTACTTTTATTATTAATTAAGATTGTTTTGTTCGTTTAAAATTGATAAGGATGTCACATTTTAAAACAAATGGTAGGAAACATTTTTTGTCGCAGTTACATAATATGATTTCCAATGTAAAAATAACTATTTTAGTTTAAATTTAAAGCTATAAAAATGGTTATTATACGTATATAATAATTATACATAGTTATATTAACAGATTAGAACATATATTTATCTATAGCATAATAAGCCGCCTTATTGCAAACGAGGATTTATTCTATAGGTGCCATTTGTATAGGTATATTTTTCATAGAAGATATATCAAAACTTGAACTCAATCACACCTGATTTTAAGTGACGATGAGGTTACGACACATGTTTTTGATAACATCTCGTTGTCAAGACAATACCTAACCCTTAAAATGCGTAAAATTACCGTCTGATTGGTGCTAAAATTAAGCTCGCGCATACTCAATAAAACACAAATTCCTGTAACCATTTCTTTCATCCACGTATTAAAAACCAAAGAAAAAAGTTTCCTCTATTCGTCTGAGCCTACGCCCATCGACGTACTTTTATTAGGGTTTCTTTGCATCTCATTTAAAAAGTTTCCTTTCCTTTCTAGAAATAGGGCCGACTTTAAAGGGACAGGGCACACTGGACGAAGGTAGTAATCTGTAAGCTTCATCAATTATCTTTAGACCGGAGTTAATTACTTTTATATACGTTGCCTTTATAGAGCGGGCAACTATTTTTTTATAGCAACGCTGGGTTCGGATACAGCTGAGTCCTGATTGTTTCTTGGTAATTCTCTACTCCATGCCGTTATAGTGGCTTTTAGAGTTTTATTAGGGGGTTCGAGTGGTAATTTCTCATAGCAATCAGGGATTTTATTTGTCTTTTACTTAATAACAATGGTCTTGACTTTTATCGATTATAAAGTTAAGGGTTTTTGGAGTAGGAAGAAATTGCAATTTGATGTCGCAAAAACAATATGAGTAATTGCTATTATGAAGTATCAAAGAATATTAAGCAATGCATTTTACAGGGATTCTATATATTGGGAGATTATTTTAAGCTGTAATTTGAATACTGGAAAATAATTGATAAGTTGAGCAGAACTAGAAGGTAGAACTAGACGGAATTGTTCATTCGCCTTGATGAATCGAATACTGATCCACCTCCATCAAAGTTTTATACTTAATTTCTGTTGCCTAAATCTTTTAAAATCTCATAGCTGGATTTGTGTAGTAACTATCTAAAAATAGGGCATCAGATTGTGATGTCGCGAAATGAGTATCATTAACATAAAACTTCACAGTGAATCACAATTTTCATTTTAAACACTTTTTTAGATTATCGTTCAAAGCGCCATCTATGAACCATTACCTGTGTAACTGCTATAGTAGCTACCTTTATAGTTGTAAATTAAAGATATTTATTTCGCGACACTACAATTTCATCTCATATTTTTAGGTAATTACGGATCAAAGCCAGATATTCTAATTAAAAGATTATTGCTACAGAAATTTAGTATGGAAGCATTAGGAGAGAGATAACGTTAAATTCTAAATTTTTAATTCAAATTTGGAACCGTTGACTTAGACATACCATGGTGGAGGCTTTACCAGTCCAGGTTTTCTGGTGGATAGTAGATCAATTCGGTAATTCAAGGGTACGAAACTTTGCTTTGATAAAACTCCAATTAAGATAGTTTATATTTATTTCTAGTATTAAAATTTCTTTATAATCCAGTTGTTAATCTAAGCAATTGTCAATAAAGAACCTTTGCGAATATTTGCTGTAAACAATTTATTGCGTTTATGCGTTTACGAGACATAATGCGCGGTTCCTTTGAGAGTCCAGCCATTAGCTCTTATAAAAGCCAACAATGTATGCCAAAGTTATTAGTTCGATGGTTTATAGCTCTATGTTTGCCTTAAGGTGCTGCTACATCAGAGACTTCAACAAGTCATCGATAAATAAAATCAAATGAACAAAAGTCTATGAACACTTTAAAAGCATATAATAATTGTTGTGGGTAATTGTAAATGCTAAGTGGTTATGTAAGTGAAAACATTTTACATTAATAAATTTATAATTGACGTGCATCCCAAAGCACCGAATCATCTTACTATTCAGACAATTAGAAGATTAGGCCAGCAATGCTTTAATTAAACTGGTGGAAGTTTAACAAAATTATTTTGACAATGTCCCCACTCAAAATCGAACCCGAGACCATCCACGAGCAGTGCGCGTCTGAATTTATATTCTCATAAAACTGTGCCATGGAGGCCGTTACAACCCATCTTAATGAAATTTGACACAGGCTATAAGTGACTAAAATATTATTAAATTTACTAAATCCCCGCAGATTACGTCGCAGGCGGGAGCTAATAAAATTATTAACAAAAGCTGTATGATAGCCATATTTGTATAATTTTGACATTTGTTCTTTGGGACATTCCACAGTACCAAACTGCGAGCGACTCCGATGTGGCAGCAGCAGCGCTAGCGCAGGCTTACCTTCAAGTTTTTGCTACAGCTCATTATCATCATTATTGTAGATTTAATGTGAATTTTATTTCTTTATTAATATATAATTACACATTCTACTCGCTGTGTAACAATGTACTGAGGGTGAGTATTGAACCACTACTTTTAAACTTTCAGGGGTTTTGACCGCGATACATCTGCAGAGATTTCTAAATGTATCACACTAAACCGGAATAAAAAGCAGCCTATGTGAGAAGATAATCCATTTATGTGTCAAATCCAAACCACTTAAACCGTTTATGCGTGATCGAGACAGAAACATTCAAAATCAAATGTCACATGAACCTCAACACTTTTTTAAAAATGGGTTTGCACTTGGCTTTTATCTCAACTCATGCTAAGTGTCAATCAGGCTGTTGGATGGTAAGTGTGCGCATCGAAGCCTCAAACTAATGAAGCACTGTCTATGCTTTCTTTCATACTGGAACACAACAGTGCTATTAAGTCTGCTATTTGGCAGCAGACTTACGTCACATGCTAGCCAGGCAGGCATAGAAAATGCCGTACCACTAACAAAACTGAGTACCGACAGGTACCACCACTGGATTTGGAACCTGGGACTTCTGGATTGTTTGTCGACTCGGTTCAATTGAGAACGGATCCATTGATTTCATTTTAATTATGTATTGCTTGTCACATTCGTATTCGCCGTGTGGTCTCAGCTTTATAATAGGACCACCCCAGGTCACGTCGTAAAAGGCGACTAAGGGAAAAATATTCTTGAGATGGGCTGCAGCATGCCTAAAAAGCTGATTATGACAAATCTTCTCAGATTCAGTCCGACATATCATGTCCAACAGTGGACTTCACAGCCGACCCTTAGCTATTATTATAAAATAGGTTATTGTAGCCAGGCTCATATATAGAAGATATAGCGGTGAACTTCAAAGCCCGAATTTTGAGACCAAATCTCCTTTATACCATATCACTTGCAGGTATAATCCGCCTATTTTAGAAATTTCATATTAAACCAATTATACTCTGACAATAGTATTGTCAAATGATAGGGATGCGGCAGAAAAAAATGTGACCGTCTGGCGCCGGTACTTTGTACCTGCTGGGAGACAGTGGTGCTCAAAGTATTTGAAAGGTGTATAGCGACAGTACGGTAGCCAAACGTTGCTGCTTGGAATCCATCCTATCTTTGAGACAGCAGCATTACGTGGTACTGATGGCCATGATAAGGAGGATGACATCGTTAAATTGTATTTCGAACCGTAAAGACAGAAGAAAGAAAAATATATATTGACGCTAAAATCTGACAAAAATTATCACTTTAAAGCGTAATATTTCGCAAACCAATCCCTGAATCAAAAATTAGTGTTCCTAGACCCTCAACATTTTTAAAAGACCTATTCAAAGATCGACCCCACACAATGGGGACGTGGAAAAAAAATTCATCTCCAAGTTACGTGTATGCGAGCGCCCCAAAAAAATATTTTCCAAGATTTTATTCTACCACTTTGTCGGCGTGATTTATTTGTATACCCTTACGAAATTACAGCTTTCCCTTGTTTGACTACGGAACCCTAAAAAAAGTAAAATTAATTGACAGTAATAAACAATGAAGAAATAAATATATTTGTTTAGTTTTCGCTGCGCCGGCCGCCGCAACGCTTCTACGCGATTCTCACGGCTACACATCAAGCTATAATTTCCAGTATACGCTGACCTCGCATTGAATGAAATCCCGCACGACACTAGTTCATTTTATACCGGAAATGTATAGCTTGACCTGTAGCCGTGCGTACCTATAATAGTTATATGTTATTTTATATCGATTAATTGTTGAATTTATTGCACGCACGTCTAAACCAAAGGAAGTCCAAAATTGTTACAATACTCCAGTGATCAAAGTTTAGTATAATTTCATTTGGGATATGATGTTGGTATGGTTTGTTGTTACGTTTATGCTTGTGAGATGTTTGAGCACCGCTTGGTCCATTACGACATCACTACCTGCCTACATTCGGGTGCACGATAGTCTAAATAATTGCAGTTATTACGTTGGGACCACTGCCTGCGCCCAGGTAGACGATGCCATACTTATTGTTACATTACAAACATGTTCCCAGCGCGGGCAAAGCCAAGGCAAATGGTAATACAAAAAAATTATGAAAACATCGTAATCAGCTGGCATAAGTAACTGTTGGACATGACCCTTCCTCACAGATCGCCATGTCTGCCCTTCTATTAGGACACACCATGCTATAATGATCACGCACTGGTGATTGCTGTACATCGGTAGATGCTGTCAATCTCTTGGATATTTGCCCTTAATCCTTTATCGACACCCACGGAATATTAAGGCATAATCTTTTATAACATAATAGCTGGATTTGTGCAGTAACTATCTAAAATTAGTACATCAGATTGTGATGTCGCGAAATGAGTATCATTAACATACAACTTCACAGTGAATCACAATTTTCATTTTAAAACACTTCTTTAGATTATTGTTCAAAGCGCCATCTAGGGACCATTAGCTGCGTAACTGCGGTTGTAGCTAACAATAAAGTTGTAAATTAATTAGATTTATTTCGCGACACTATAATTTAATCTCCTATTGTTATATAATTACTCATCAAAGCCAGCTATTCTATTTTAAAAGATAATACAACATAAATTTTGTATGGAAGCATTAGGAGAGGGATAACGATAATATTTATCCCTTAGTCCTTTTATAACGCCCAGGGAATGTGAATATTGTTTCCCTTAAGTCCTTTTTCAACACCCGTGGAATGACATTTAGTGTGGGAATGAGAGGTACATCGAATCTTAATTCAAAGTGAAACTCTACGTCTAAAGTCTAAATTTCAAAATTGTGTCTAAATTATAAATAGAAGACTATTTCTTAGAATAAAAGAAATATTAAGTTTACCGACTGAATCTAATTGGCCTCAATTAATTTATCAGTATTTGAGCAGTAAAACAAACAAAAACAAAAAAACACTTAAAATAGAAAGGACATATCTCTAGCAACATGAATGTATCCGAAACATTAAAATTTTGGTCGATTACAATTGAAGTAAATCAATATTCGATAGATGTCGCTAACGCATCTGTTGGTACTTATCATGGTGAGCAATTTCCAACCGGTAGCTTAATTGGCAAAAAGTTCCCCTTGGACTGGCGTGAAATGCAGGTTCGAATCCGACTCGTGACGAAAAAATTTCACTATGTTCAAAATGGCCCTGAATATATAAAATCTGTACATACCATAATTTATTCGAGTTCAAAGACACTTCCATACCTGCAAAAGAGAAACGATTCATTAACAAACGTAATCAAATCAGAATATATAAAAAACCAACAGTACCTAAATTACAAAGAGAAAAGAACTAGACACACGAATTTTGATAGAAAATAACATCCGAAATAACACAGCACTTTCTCAAACGGAACACCGTGTCGACACAGCGTTACTTGATTAATATACGTGTGTTTTGATGGACATTTAATATCTTGGGTTCAGACTTATAGAAAAACTAAACAGACACAGACACGCCGCGCCGTTTCAAAATGGAAGTCCTTCCCACCACTGACAAATATTTCTTCATTTCAATTACCTCAACAAATAAGTAGTTAATTCGTTCAAAAATAACTTAGGAACCAACTTCATCTGCCAAGTACCAATAAATTGGTTAAACAAGATTTAGTGATTGATCCTCTAATTTTTTACTTTTCGAAGTGAAATATTTTCTTCGCAGTGGAGTTTTTGAATCATAAAGATTAATCCTTTTAAACTGATGATGATACTCGTAGTTATAGATTGACATATATTAATGAATTTAATGAAAATTTTATTAAATTGAGTTGATTGACATGTTATGTCAAACATTGATGGTGATGAAATGCAAGGTAGATCGTGTTTAATATTTATCATAGTCTAAGTTCTCTAGGAATCCCGAGCAGGGATTCAAATAAACAGCCGTCGTTTCTGTGCCGTGGAGCTAAGTGTTAAATAATAGCACCGATCCCGGCGCGGCTCTGCTCGGGTCAGACCTGTACTGAAATGAAATGATGCGCCTGCGACGACATCAATCTTACGCTTAAGAAATACGCATCGCTCTAAATGTCTTCGTTACTCAAAATATTTTCCTAATTAGAAACTGACGGACGATTTTACGAAACAAATGAAGATTTTTATTACAAAATTTTATCAATACAAACTTACCTTCAATCAAAATAAATATTTTTTTTAATATTTAAAAAAATGTTTTGGAGCTGCGCATTGTTTAGGATTTTAAAATATGTCGCAATTGTTCTCGTTATTTAAAATTTTTAGAAAAACAGTGTATATCTGCTGTGCAGTTTGGCGGAGTAATGAATAGAGTTTATGTACGCTGGAGTCGAAAAATTTGTACCCACTTTTGTACCATGTCATATTCACCTTTAATTGAAGTTTCCCTCAAAACACTTCATAGCAACACGAAAGGGTGAATATCACATGGTACGAGTATACAAGTGAGTACATATTTTTGTACTAGAAATAAAACTGCTATATTTTTGTACCGCGTTAATGTACCACAACAATTGTACTTGCAAATTTGGATCTCATTACTACGTGAGAATACAATGTCAGTTCCCTATAGCTATTAATGTTGCGATGAATCTGAAAGCATCAAGCGGCTTGTTTAAGACGCCCATTTCACCAATCAAAACCAACTCAGAATCCACTTAGCGCTGTATCCTGCGCAATAATGCTTCAAACGCTCACAAAATACGTATCAAATTATATTTAACTATGCCACAAACAATAAAACGTACAAATCTGCATGCAATTACTATTGCTACAGTTGATTACGTACCAACATATTTAGACCCCAACAAACTTGAAATTTACAAAATGCTATTCAGAATAAAGAGATCTGATATAAATGGGAAGGTATCGATAGAGCTGTACAGCCGTCAGTCAAGTCGCAATTTGAGAGACAACCGAGGTCAGAATGCTGTGAATAAAGAACGATACGATGTTCAGACGTGAATCTTACAAAGTGCTTCTAAGAGGCCTTTCCGGAAAGCTAGAGCAATTTTATAGACACAATGGGTTTGCGAAACCACTTGAGCTAGATACTTGAAAATCAAAACAGATCCATTTGACGATTCAGAAAACCAACAGGAACGAAACTTATATTATATCTACGTGTAACATATCATCATCAACAGCCTTATATGTCCCCGCTGCAGGGGCTCAGGCCTACTCTCCTACAGAGAGTGTATGTGACATAGTCCACCACGCAGGCCCAGTGCGGATTGGTATACTTCACACACAAACCTTCGAATTTCTTCTCAGGAATGTGCAAGTTTCCTCACGATGTTTTCCTTCAGCGAAAAGCTAATGGTAATGATTTTTATCATTCGTACATAAATTCCAAATAACAAATTGGAACTCATTTGTACGAGCCAGGATCGAACCCAGACCTCGATTGTTCAAGGACTGACGTTCTACCCAACTGAGCTATCACGGCTTCGTGTAACAAATACATATTTATAAACAGCATGCCAGCGGGCATCTTTTTCTGTCTGCTCGCGGTAAACTTCCAAACTACCGAACCTAATTTGCTACTCGTATATTTTTACCGTTGAACAGTTTAGTTCTTAAGACAAGCTTCAGTTTTAAATTATTTTGTCAGAAAATTCACCAACCAGTTCAAATTGATTCATTATTTGATCATGCAAAGCTGGGCCAGATCATCTACTACAGCTACAAGATTTGTTTCGTTTCGGATTGGATGAAAATTATATACATCTGAAATTCGGAAGTTTAGCGGGTTTCAAATCGTAGTTTCTTGTAGTAGGTGCTTGCAAGCAAACCAATAAAGAGCCTACAGTCTGATGACCTCATAATGATGACCTACGTAATGGCATCAACAAGTGGTGCAAATGAGCTAAGCTTGAAACGTACTTACATTGTATCTTACTTATATATTATGTAGGTACTGTGAAAGCCCTTTCAAAAGCAACGATCACAATAAAACTTAACGGTACAACGCTATGTTATTGCCTTTGTCTATATCCATGGATGGGCTTGCTCTTTACGATTGAGAGTAACAGGTGAAATATTTAGGACAAAAATACTCATAACAAAATCAATATAATGGAGCTGTTAAAAGATACTCGTATTGTAGAAAGTGTTACGCCTGAAATGACTCATTAGTTTTTGGAGCAAGAATAATGCATACGGTCGCTTTTGTTTGAACAAAGCTCACTGATTTATGTTGGGGCAGTGGTAAGATGCGACAACGCCAATATGCGATATGTGCTCTCCAGTACGAAAATATGTATCCAATTTTTCACCACGTGATATTCACCTAAACTCAACATTGTATAGAAACAAGGAAGGGTGAATGCGAGACTTTCGGAATGTCGTGATTTGTTATTGAGTGGGTTTTTTACTGCTCAGATCAAGTATTAAAAGTCCACTACACATACACAAAGATTGGAATATGCAGAGGGCGTGTTCCACTGAACACGCATGAAGGCACCAAAATGCATCTGTATCAATTACACGTGTGGTGTATTTTTGCTCACTTCGCGCATAATTAGACGAAGTGTAATACGTACATACCTTACAAATCAGTGTACATATATTGTTGAATCAAAAACATCAACGCGCACTTTTCAGACATTGAAAATTACAATATCTCGTTTATTTAACATTATTCCATATTTTGTGGAACTTTTGAAAACTAGAAGTGGCAAAATTCTCAATATACGTATCCCGTATTTATGTCCAGTATATCTACAAGTGCATCGAATCCATTCTCCCCGCAACGTTATCGATAGATCTCCGATAACTCGCTGGTTAAGCTTCGACTAAGCTAATGTAAGCAAATCTATAATAACAAGCGTGAAACGGCTAGCCCTTGTTTACTCTCTAGCGGGCTATCTTAATCCAGTACTTCGACTGGACGCCCACTGCTACTGTTTGCAGGGTAGTGACACCATGCTTTGCAAATTGTGGTGGATAATGTCTACCTGGCTAGCTACCACCATGTTTCTGAAGTCTGCCAACAAACAGTATTGTTAATAAATAGCACTGTGGTGTTCCGGTATAAAAGCTAGCAGATCGAGCGCCTCATCAGCTTCAGGTTTCTGGGTGCTAACGCTTACCATTCCAAGGCCTTATTGTCACTTACCATCAGGTGAGATGGAGGTCAAGTGCAAACCCTGATGGGTTTGATTGAAAAAAGTAGATTTCTCAAATTTAGACATAGTTCCCTAGACACTTGCAACGCTCAAATATAATGTTGAAATAAAATTAGAAAAAATATAGAAAGAGAGCATATAATGTTTGGTTGCTGAATTGCTTCTTATTGTGTCGTAGCCAGAGTTGCTATTTATATAAATGTATCGACCCTAATGTCGTACTATTAAGTATTCTGTATCAAGACTAAGGATTCCTTACAGCGAAGTCAGTTTCTAAAAAGAGTATGACAATGTGACGGAGGTGTATAATACATCTGCAATAAACGTAATAAACCAAACTAAATAAAGCAATCACACAATTTTGAATCCTCAACTCTCAATCCGACCTTGAAGGCTTCAGGCCCTAAGCCACTTAACTTGTCTCGAACAGTTTGACAGCCTTAAATCTCAACCCTTTAGCAACGACCCTAAATACAACACCGGTTTGACACGAATTAGTCCTGAGGCAAAAATACCGCAGTCTCAATCACCTCGAGACACAGAAGTCTTTGTGGAAATACGACGGATATGACGGGAGATGCCAAGTCTATACAAGTTGCACGGCTGAGTACATTGACGTATATTTGTTTGACTATGCTCGAGGATCACTCTCGCCTTAGAATCTACAGAGTTATAAACCAGTAGGAACTTTTACCGTTTTGCTATTCACTTAATGAATAAATGAACTAAAAATATCTATGAGAAACACATCGTTAGCTATGTTCTATTACTTATTTTCACATACCAAAAGGTGACGCTTTAATTACGTTTTGTGCATATCCATTGTCCATGGAGGTTCATTTTACATAACTTAAAAACTACTGTATCAAGCAAACTTCGTACTGAAACACTTGAGAAGCTTGGAAATTTGATTCTTTGTCCAGTGATTCAGCAGAGGATAATAAAATCTCACAGCAAAATGCATGTGGATGCTGTTGGAGCTGTCACACGCGCGACTCATAATCACGTATGTGTCATTTCCATTGGTGCGAAGTAGATTTCTGTGTCACAGTCTCAATCAGTTTATGGTCACCCTGCTCACCTAAGCAAGCTTCTAATATTGGCTAATTTATGAAAGTCAAGTTGAATGAATTTGAACTTTATTTCATAGTGTTTCAGTTCAAGTGAGTGGACAATGCAAATTAGGTATGGTTAGATAAGCTAAAATATTATGTCAGTGTTATTGTTGAGATAATCGAGAATAATTATAATTTGTATTAGGAACTGTCGATTGTAGTATTTGTGTTAATAGTGTTAGTTTAGCTGATTGTTTGCAAGTTATTATGTTTTGCGCTATGCTTAGATCCCTTTAACGTATTCTGGTCGGCGTAAAAAGTTTATACAATGTGTTGAAGCTGGTCCACCGCTTGAGCACAAGTTCGCCTGAAGTTAAACGACGATATGGCCTGAAATGCTTAGCAAATCTTCATTCTCTCATCTTATTGTGTAGGTTATAAGGTCAATGACCAGCCTCATAAACCCTAGTGTCAGAGTTGTTGAGAGTAGAATAACTCTTCATTGAAAGACTCTGAAGTTTCATTTTTAAGGGAACACATAAACTTGTAGGGAATACCGTAGTTTCGCCGTAAGCATGATGAAAATTCAAGCAACTAGGGCTCTTTTCAATACTCGCTTTGGTTTGTGGTGTTCTTATTTCAAACTTATTTTAATAAAGGAAGTTAGCCGCGGCTGTCAGTGCCAGTTCCTGCTCGCCTGCACGAACGTCACACCGATGCGCTATCGCCGTGACGTATGCGAACCTCTTCCAAATTCAAAAACTAAAGAACAGCCAGTTGTAGTTTGGTGAGCGAGTGCCACCAGCGCCGATCACAGCTACGGTAAACTGTTGTTTAATCACAACGATCAGCGGAGCGTCGTCATAGATCTGGCGAGAGTATAATTTATTTTAATTAACTGCCTTCGCCGGCTGACGTGGGCGCGTGATGGAGGAGAGACGGCAAAAAACGAGCGCCGTGGAACCGGGCCGAGAGACAACTGGGTCTTAGAGAGGTTGCTTAATTACTGAGTTTGTTTACGTGAAACTACTAGAGGATATCGTCTGGTGTTTTCTAATTCTGTACAGCCCAGTAAGTTACTTGTCATATCAGCGACTTTTCATAGAGTGAATTCCTGCTTTTAAACGCAATTATTATTCTGTGATGTTACATCACGGAAATCCGTAGACGAACTAAGGTCACCGACATAGCTCGACGAGTTAGTGAGCTGAAGTGCTCGCTCGCTCGAAGAACCGATAACCGGTGAGGAGTAAGGTTCTCGAGTGGCAAACACGTACCGGGAAACCTCTAACGGGCCGTCCCCTTACCAGGTGTACCGACGACCTGGATCGCTGGATGCAGGTGGCTCGGGACCGGTAGATGTGGCGTGGCATGAAGGAGGCCTATGTCCAGCAGTGGACGTTTCCCAGCTGATGATAATGATGTTAAATGATGATTTAATATGTCATACTGATCCAGTCAAGTAGCGCATTTTCGCTGTTCAAAAAACATTGTCTGACTCAACTTTTGACCCCATTAAAGTCACTTTCCCCTGTCCAATACGTCGAGTTAGTCGTTAAACAATTGCGAACTGCAAAATCTCGTCCGAGTGAATGCGCTAGGTCGCTCAGACAAACAAAAAGGGAATAACAAGCGGACGACAGCTCCGGTTGTATTTATGATGGGTCCGTATCTTCGTCGCCATCGTGCGCCCGCGCCGGTCGCGCCGCGCCGCTTGCGCTAGTGGAGGTGACGTTTGTTTTTCCTGAGGATTGTATTAGTAAAGAAAGATACAGATAGACGTACTCCATGCAATTGTTATTGAAGTTGATCATATTATCCTTCGAAACCTGAGAGAGAGGTGCCATTTTCTGACGAGGAAGATTTCCTGTCATTACATTTATTAACTGTAGGTGGAGAGGTAAACAAAATCGAATCGTTGGCTTGTTAATTGAGCACTAAATTTAATATTAAAAACTTCGGCATATATAGGTTGTTGCCGGCGTATGCAATATGCACAGCTACCTACGTTCCCTAACGACTACATAGCTGGATTTACAATCAAATAAAATTGTAACAAGCTAATATCTGTACATACATATTGAAGGAAAATTTAAATTTGTCTTTATTAGAGCAACAGAAGGCAAAAGATTTTTTAAAGAATTTCTATATGTGAGTTTGTGCACGTATCACGTGAAAACTGTTGCATAAAATTGAATGCAGTTTTCTTCTATGCCTGACTAAAGATTTAACCTAACTTCTACTAAAGATTTAACTTAATATCTAGTGCATATTTCATATTGATACGCTGCCTAGAAGCCGAGTTATATCACATCACAGCAAGGCATCAAACAAGAAAACCAAATTTTAACAAAATACGAGGCTTGATCGAATATACATGGTACATCATATATATATAAAAATGTAGATGTACCTTTATTACCAGAAAATCTCTAATAGATTCGTAACGGCCACGCTGCATCAAAATGTCCGCCACACGAGGAATAAATGTGGAACTAAATAGTTCTTCATTCGTTAAAGTTTCAAGCAGAAACAATTAAAGTTGTAGATCTGAGAACGAGTCACAGTAAGTCATGTTAAATAACACCCCTTGTGCTAACAACTGCGAGGCTATGATTTATATTATCTCCTGTCATCGTTTGTACAAGCAGAGGTGTAGTTAACAGAAGACACATTTATTGAAATTACGTATTCATGTTTGTATTTGTTAACCGACTCACAAAGCACAGGGTTTCGTCTATCTACTTGTAAGATATACTGGGGCAAAAGTCCTATCAAAACGCAATTGGTTGAGACCTTGGCGCTTTATCATACTCGCAGTCAAATCAGAAACATTTTGCTTGAACTTCGTTGTATTTTAACTAAATCGAGCTCATTTTTAGGGTTGCGTAACTGAAAAGGAAAAAGAACCCTAATAAGATCACTTTGTTGTCCGTCTGTCTGTCTGTCAAGACACTTTTTCTCAGGAACGCGTGGAGATATAAAGTTGAAATTAATATTGAATACTCAATTCTGCCGTCCCTTGCATCTGTAAAAAAAAACTTATAGGTCAACGCAATAAAAAGATATAGCTGTATTTTAGACAATTTACATACAAAATGCAAGGGAACGAAAGCCTATAGGGTACTTCTCGTTGACCCAGGTTCCTGAAATTTGGCAAGAATCAAGGTCTTACAGCACAACCATAGGAATAAAGCTGAAAAGCAGGATTTTCTATGATAACACGGTAAAAAAAGCTTATTTATATTTACAAACTTAACTTTGTAGTTGAAAGCCATATATCAAGTATGTAGTTTAGCTGCAAAGTAAAGTTGGTTTCTCAATCAGAACCTATTATTTATGATTTTGATTACGTTAATATTAATTAGTGTTGTTTGTATAAGTATCTGTCAGTTAATTATATTTGTGTAGCGCTGCGTGCAAATTGTTAAAATTTGGTTAGAATAGGGGCTGGCTGAAAATCAGTGTTGTGATTTTCAGCAGAAAAGCATAACGGGTACTGAGACAGCTCCTGCCACAGAACCTTCTCATTTTAATGTGTATTTATCGTTTTGTGTTTGTAAAATGTTTGAATTAGTTTTATATATATGTGTGTGTGTGTGTGTTTGTATGTGTAATTTGTCTGTGGCAAATAAATGGTTTAAATGGTTTAATTATTAATATTCTGTATGGAACCCTTAGTGCGCGAGTCAGGCTTGCACTTGGCCGGATTTTTTATGTTAATGATACACAAAACCTTAGGTTTCACCTGGATGACTTTAAGTGACCCCTTCATGACCACGTGACTTCAAATATTACAATACGATAAATAAACAACCGCTGTAGGTTTCCTTGTTCATTTCCAGCAACCACATCCAATGTTTATCACAAAATTATCATTTGTCATTGTGGCCGTTAAAATAACAGTATAACACTGCCTCTTCCGCGTCCCCTCGGTTACATCAGCTATGCGTCTGCGCAGCGCGTAGGCATACAACTAGCATAACTTGGCGGGAGCACGCGCTTACTACGAGAACTTCGTTTTGTTTACAGCGAGGACTTCTGGTTTAGAAAAGAAAGAAAGAAAGAAAATAATTTATTCCAAGCTAAAAATAAATACAACACGTAATGAGAAGAAAAAAAATACACACACACATGACATATACACAAAATAAAAACAAATAATTACAGCAAAATTAAGTTAGCTTGGAAAACGGCACCAGCTCAGCCCGATGCTGTGACCCAAAGACCACAGCGCTGATTTTCAGCTGATTTTCAGTTTAGGAGTATTGTGGTTTGTTCCACCATGAAGGGGAAAAGTCTAATCCTGAACAAAGGTCTCCTGTGTGTAAGCTTGCTTCTAGCGGCGTCCCACGACCTTTACCAGGGGCTCTATTTTTGATTCGCTCGTGACATAACTTCGTCGCACACGACTTAAGTCACGATCGACTACGAGTAGCATGAACACAAATTTTATCCGTTTTAAGCAGAAAAATAAAACCGGTAATTCATGCAAGGAAAACGGAACGCAAAGTTCATAGAACACAGTTCCTACTATTGATGTCAATAAGTGGTAATGTCAATGTTCGACGATGACGTTTAGTCTATCGCTCGCCTCCGCAAAGAGACCGACCACTCGTTGCAGAAGAGCGATTCAAAAATACCAAATTTCATAAGTCGAACGAAAATCAGTAGAAATCGTGAGCTCGTGGCGCGTAGAGCGAATCAAAAATAGAGCCCCTGGTCCTCAGTCACTTTTTGTTGAATCAGGATAATCGTTACTTATTTCGGATTACTAGGGCTTAACATACAATCTATCCTTAATACGAGTATATCAACCGCCTGGCTAGCTACAACCTTGTTACCTATACCGCGAAACAGCGGCGTTAATAGCACTGCTCCGATATGAAAGGTAGTATGGCAAGCGCCTTATTAGCTTGGAACTTCTCGGTGCAGGAAATTAGCACCCAACGGCCTTTTTGTCCTCCTCCTCCTGGAGTGTCCTCAATATAAGGGCAGTGTGCCGACAAACTTCAGAATTTTTCTGGCAGACACCGTCTTCCAGTATGAGGTTGGGTCTATAAGAATGACGGACGGAATATGTCTTTAAAGATGAAATTCACGAAAAAAAATGTATAAAGTAAAACATTAGTGGATACCGTGGTCCACAAAGTTACCCATAATCTTATCCAAAAATCACGTCTATTAATCATCCCATACGAACTTTAAAAACTCTTCTTAATTAAAATGCATTGATTTGTTCGCTAAATTATTTATATAAGTATTTAGAAGATCTTTCATCGACATCATCCACTGTTGGTTCTCCCTCATGATGGGGATTCATCATAATCATCACGATTGGAAATGATATTCAAGGTGACGAAAGTCACCAATAAATATTCAATAGTCAGCTACTGTATGTCAAGGCGCTCTATTGAACGCCTACTCCGACTTCCATGGGATGATATGTCGAACCTTTGCAATGAAAGTGAGTGACTGGATATCGGTCAAGTGCATCCACTTTGAAGGCAAGTATGTATGTGTTAGAAGGCAGGTAATAGCGTGCCCTTTACATCTGATTCTGTAGATAAATAAAATGATGAATAGCATTGCTTTGGCTTTGACTGAGCTAAAGTTGATAAATTTATAACAGTACTGCGGCATCCATACCAGTTTATAAATCAAAATGACTTTTTGTATAGCAATAGTCGAAGGATATAGGCTATTTTTATCCCTGTTGAACAAATAGCTCAGGAATAATTTCTTAAGTCCACGCATGAGGAAATCACACGCAAATGCTAATCTATACTCATAAATGTGTATCTTCAAGTCTAGCTTGAATTATATTACTTAAATATAATATTAATTTCGGATATAATAATAATTCTCTTTAGATATTAAATATCTAATGGTATTTACGGACCGGACTTTTACCACATACCTCATCCTCTCGTTCATTCAGAAAATTACACTCTTCGCTTTTTAAAAAAACTTAACCTTTTGCTTGCTTTGCAATCCATCAAATATTACCATATAGTAAACATAGGCCACGTTGAATTTATACAATTAACTTTAATTCATTGATTAATAATCGTTTGGACAAGTCTATTGTTGGACATGAGCCACATCAGTTGACTGTCCATATGCGATAATGACCACGCTTTTCTT
This sequence comes from Carcina quercana, assembly GCA_910589575.2. Lineage (NCBI taxonomy): Eukaryota > Metazoa > Arthropoda > Insecta > Lepidoptera > Depressariidae > Carcina > Carcina quercana. The sequence goes on along the minus strand of OU342434.1, from coordinate 1,048,901 downwards.
CTTCACTAAAAGCTAGAAAAATTCCATTTATAGGGGGGAAAGCATGCAAACTACGGCCTTGCCGATTTCTGCGCTAAAACATCTACAACCAAAGCAAAACCGTTTTGTGGAGTTTTACTAGACAAGGTATTTATATAGTTTGCAAACAAAGCCATAAATAAGAACAATCAACATGGCCTCCACTGGCAGACAGACCGGCGCGCGCGCAAATTGTCGAATGACAAGAGTTTCGTAAACAGAACTCCAGTTTGAAGTCATTCAGAAATTCTCAGCAGTATTTATTGTCAACAAATGTCAGTTATATTTCCTCGGTCTATTTTAATCCTAGTAAACGTACATTAACTGGTTGACAAAGGTCTCGTTAATCGTGGCCGTCGTGTATAACGAGGGATTTCTACATTTTGTTTATTATTGTTTAACTAAAGTTTGTTGCAATCAAATTGAAACAGTCATAAACAAATATCAAAACAAGGCCTTGACGACCTTAAAGTATTTCTAAGCTCAGTGCACTAGTAAGTTTTGTGGAATGATGTTTGTACTTGTTTCTATGAATGAATGAACTAAACAATAACACATTGCCGACCAAAGTCGCATATCTGGAGAGGTACCTAGCCTAATGTAGCTAACAATTTATAAAGCCCGTACCTACGTACAGCAATATTCTAATGAGATTCAATCTCCATTTATCAGTTCAATCCATATCGATGCTAGCATTAGTTAGACCGATAAAGTCCCAGATTCGGTATCTGTGTCTCGCAAATCGTAGGTAGGCCTTGTGCTGTCGTCCCACTAGCTCACCAGCTGGTTTATTTCATAGATAACTTGCTCTGTGTGCTTAATGCAAGTTGTATTGGCAGGCCTTTGGATTGCTGTGTATCAGGCCCGGTATATGATGTGGTAAATATTTGTTACGTTCGACAGTGTGGCCACAACACGGATCTCAATAAGCAGTGGTGTCGGGGTCGTTGTTATTCACATAAGATGCGCTACTTCTAGCTTACGTGCCGTTTATTGTCATCAACGGCCCGAGCATGTGTTATTATTGAATGCAAAACACTAAAATAAATGTAGAAAGTGTGCTTTCTTGGAAACAAAATGGAACGAGCTATGCTCGGAATTTCTCTACGTGATAAGGTCCGGAATGAGGAAATCCGTAGACGAACGAAGGTCACCGACATAGCTCGACGAGTCAGTGAGCTGAAGTGGCAATGGGCAGGCCACATCGCTCGAAGAACCGATAACCGGTGGGGAGTAAAGGTTCTTGAGTGGCGACCACGTACCGGGAAACGTCTAACAGGCCGTCCCCCTACTAGATGGACCGACGACCTGGTTAGAGTCGCAGGGAGTCGCTGGATGCAGGTGGCTCGGGACCGGTCGATGTGGCGTACCATGAAGGAGGCCTATGTCCAGCAGTGGACGTTTCTCGGCTGATAATGATATGCTTTCTTGGCTGCGACTGTAAATCTTGCCTAAAATAGATTTTTATGGCTCGTGGTGGCCGCTAAAAAGTCGAGGGCACTACTGTAGCGAATGGCTGCAGTGGCCGCCACCAGTATAACTTCTTGTCGCTGGCCACCTGTGGCTTAAACCGGTATCTGGTTACCTTACCCAGAAAATATGTTACCTACAGAGAAATGATGTCAAAGATGCTAAACAAAAATTACGTCGATTAAAATACAGGTAGAGTGTGCCTATCAACTAGCAACGCAGCAACATGCTGAGCTGGTCACCTTTTTAAAACTTATAAATTTTGTTTAATATGTTTCTATTTAATTTTAAGTTGTTCTTCTTTATTTATTTTTTATTGAGTGTGTGTATTAGTTTAAGGCAATTAGGTTTAACCAAAATTTGTAATTTTTAAATAAATCTTTTTTCTATTCTATTCTATAACTAGATGCTTTTGGCGTCACTGAATCCATCGTCAAAGGCCGTCAAGTCCATAAACGTGTAACAATGCAGTAACGCATGTGAACACCAGTGTCACTTTACATGCCACGTGTTTAGATTAAAATAACAATTAAGACAGAGTTATTAAAACTTATAATCAGGTAACAGCTCCACCTACAGTTTGTGCAGTTTTGATTTTGTTACGTCTTGATGTTATGTTTTTAAAATGGCCGTTGCTGTACGCCATTTTGATTTAGCAATCGTTCTTTTTGAGTAATAAGTTTTGTTTTACCTCAATTTCTGTGAGTCTTCAAACAAAAATGCAAGAAAGACATGTGTGGAGTTCTATTGAAGAGTCGAATCAGAATAATCAACAGATTCTGATGCTCAAAAAAGTATGGTGAGCCACTCTGCTCTACATTTGAGAAGAAATTAAATGTCTGCACAGCTTAGGGTTGCCAATCGTTCTGTTTTTAGGGTTTTGAAAGTGTCCAAGTTAGGTCCTGTTTTGTGTGTATATATTGAAGAGACTACCATAAAAATAGTAATCTATTAGTTGAGTTTCATTGACAATATTTTAGTGTTAACTGACAAGATGACAAAATCAACTTTTGTGTATATGGATTTTGTGGATTGAAAAACGCTACACTGCGACTGCGCTGTCTATTAGTTACCTTAATACAAATGCCACTTAGTCTAGTCTAAACCGTCAGTTTGCAATTATTCAATACTTAACACCGAGGCCTTCGGTTCAATTATCCGTCTACACACAACTTTGCATTGACAAATAGCGTTTATTGTTGGTTTAGCAATAGCCAGGGATCGCCAATAAGATTGGTAAGTAATTATAGTAATCATTTCGTGTGAAAATGATCGATTGGAGCCTTCGGTGTTTAACAAGGTGATACATTAACGAATGATAAATATGCTAGAGAGAGAGACACGTTGGCGCAATCTACTCACAATCTGAGCAAACAACCTAAATGTTGTTCCTTGTGTCAAGCTTACAAACATGAAATTTGACAGATAGGTTTATTTTACAGCGGGAAAGAGCCGACCCTGCTTAGAAGAGGAGGCGAAGGGGCAACGGAAACGTTCGCCCTGCAGTCCCACCACCATAGCCACGGCTGTACAGAGCTGGGGACCGGAGACATACAGAGTTGGGGCTCTGGATGTCTTTTCTTGATCCCGAGAGGGCGGCGGAAACGGTGTGGCTTTGTTTCCGTTGCGAAGAGATTTTAAAAGGTGGCACATCAACCCAGGAAGTGCGATATGCATAGCGCTAGGGGAGCACTGGAGGCGTTCCATTGGAGGACCCAGAGCTCTCGGACATGCGCAGCGGATGGCCACCGGAGGGGTGTATTAGGTAAAGATCCTACATAACCCGGCTCTTCACCCAAAGAGCCGGGTATCTTTAAAAGATTCCACACCTTTCTTGAACTTGAATTCACCAGAACACTTTTCTTGCATCAGGACGCGCTGCATTTTTTAATTTGATAGCGGATATAGCGGAAATTCTCACACACTCACTTCAAGCAATAAGTAGTGATGCCCAATCTATTTCAGAAACCAGATAACACGACTTTAAAATAGCTTAGCATCAACAAAAACGATTCAATAAGGCTTACATTGTATCCCAGCAAATAATCTATGGGATCCACTATTCTACAATAAAAAACAATGACGTGTCGACTGGACGAACATGCGCCTTAATTATGTACCCCTGGCTCCTAGCGAGGGGTATTAAACCTTCGGCTCGAGATATAAAGTTAAAATTAAAGCGGGTTCGTGTAATAAGCTTTCTAAAAAATGATCTCGGCGGGCGTAAGGTGGAATGTGGAACGCGCGTGAGACTCAGTTCGAGATTGGGTTTAGGAAATGGTGTTTTAGATTTTGAGAAATGGTTGATGTTACCAGCTAACAGAAAAGAGTGGGATTATGTTCCAATACGAACAGCTGGGTCCACTATTGGACATAGATAGATATCGAACGGGTTTTCCATTTTACAATAATTAAATTTATAGTCGGTCGCAGGGAGTCGACGGATGCAAGCGGTTTGGGACCGGTCATTGTGACGTATCATGGGGAGAAGTATTGATCAGCAGTGGACGTTTCCTGGCTGATGATTATGATGAAATTCATAATCCACTATATGATTAATAAGAAAATTTAAAAATATTGAATATAAAAATTATACAGAACGTCTGAACTCATAATGAATATATTTTTTAAGAATGTTACCATTTTTAGCTCCCGACGCAAAACGATTGAGTTTTGATGCGTTGTTGTTTTTTTCACGTGAAAGCAAGTTGCCTTGCGGAGGTTCTTAGCTATATTTGGTAAAAATAGATTCAAAGGTTTGAAGAGTATCAGCTGATGTTATGCAATTTCGGCGTAAAGTGGAAGCAATAATGTAGCATTAAACCATAGGTCTCCCCCATGACACGCCACAACCACCGGAACAATAAAGGGATAATGTTCCAAACAATTTTTACAAATGATTTTTCACGTAACTCAATCTTAAATTAATTTCGAAAAGGACATGACGAAAGAGTTTCAAAATTAGATTTTGGTGCGTTATTTTGTTAATGCGTGAATGAAGCGTCGGTGGCGCAATGGATAAGGCGCGGACTCTCAATCTGAGGGTACCGGGTTCGGATCCAGCCGTGTACCTATGAGTTGTTTTTCAATTCAAGTACATTATCCGATTGCTTAACGGTGAAGGAAAACATCGTGAGTAAACCTGCATGTCTGAAACAGGCATGTGAAGTCCGCCGATCCGCACTGGGCCCGCGTGGTGGACTATGGCCCATACACTCTCTGTAGGAGAGTAGGCCTGAGCCCCTCCAGTGGGGACATATATAGGCTGTTGATGATGATGATTTTGTTAATGCATAAAAGAAGTACAAAACTACACACTTTCGTTTTTTCATATTATAAGTAGTGTATTACAGACACTCAGTTGAAGATTTGACACAAATTCTAACATCCTCATGTACGCAATGGTAATATATAAAAAAACAGTATATTTTTCTTACTGGACAACACGTGACCTCTACTTGTCGTTTTTCTATTTCTTAAAACTAATTGCCCATACATAACTAAATTGCATATCCAATTCAATCGACTCTTGCGCAACCTCTGACATTAGTAGGCTACTGATACCGAGATCTATTTGTTCTCTCTAGATCCAATCTATAGATCTCCAAGGCTGCAACGTGACCGAATCTATGCTATTAAAGTAGCTATAGTGAAAGTGCACTGACTGCATTTTTAAAAGGAAGTTGAAGTTTAAATCTGTCAGAGATAGAACGGACAAAATCATTTCGCTTGTGGTATGCTAATTTCTAATGTAACCGGAAAGAAGGACTTCTGAACTTTTAAAGTTTGAAATAAATAAAGATACTTATTTTACAATTGGGCAATCATATTTAGCAATTCTTTTATTAAACACTCCAGACTTACTATAATCTAATCTTATCGTATTTTTTGTTAGATATAGGAATGTCACATATATTTATTTTGTGGACGAAATAAACTATGAAAATTAATTTTACAGTCTTGAATATAATGATGCGAACCTTAGGACAATATTAAAAAACATTTTGGTACAAAATACTCCCGATTTTAGTACATTACTTTATTGGAAAACTATGATGTGGCACTAAAACTTTGATATTTTTCCAAGTTGTATGTTTTCTTGGAAGAGAATTTTTGTGCTACCATCATACTAACCGCAAGCTTTCACGCTATCAAAGAGAGCGGTTAATTTTGGCATCAATTTTCAAAAAACGAAAACGCAGGTTTAATCTATATATAAATGTGATAGACCACAACCAATTGTTATTAAATTTGGCACACACGTCCCTATGGCACGTAAGGGACATTAACTTGCAAAAATGTATATGGACAATGTCTAAAATCGACACAAACAACTCACAGACCAAAGCTAGACTCTTCGGACAATTAAAATATGTATGTATTATGTGTGAATCTTAAACACATTCACGGCGAAAGCAGTAATTGGGTTAAACGAATTCGCGTCGAAAGTTTTGCATTTTAATGTGAATAAAAGACGAATGAGAAGTATAATTTAATTCAATACACACTTGACCTTGCCGGCTACCTGTTTATTTAGCATTTTCAAACGTTATATCGAGATTCGAATCAAGATTTCCAGGTTGTTTTCTTGATAACTTAATTTTAAGATAAGATACTCATAATGTCAAGGGGGACGTATAAGGAACACATTAGTGTGACGAATTTCTTGACTCCGTTTCTATATATTTACATAAATGCATAAACAGTTTGGAATTATTTCCGGACGTATCCACTAACTAACCTACTTTCATCAATTTTTGGGAAAATTTTATCAGTATGTCATTGTAATAATTTTTACCATGTTTGGCAATACAAACCTTTGACTTTCTTTCTTAGGGTTCCATGCCCAATGCGTGCCCAACGGGGCCCTTTTACTAAGCCGCCATTGTAAGTTCACCTATCCGTCCGTTCACGACTTTTAATATTTCTGCTATAAATAAAAATCTTTGACCTGCTATAACAGTAAATAATCAAATTTTCCCACATACAAGAAATTATATTTTTTCGGTATTTTTCGCTCAATATAGTTTTAAATATAACATAAGTGCTGTGGAGGTTAAAAACTCTTCGTGTGCAATTCCAACTCAAGCTTTCTTTGGAAAACATAAAAACTGACATTATTACAACTTATCGTGAGTCTTATGTTTCGAAACAGGACTATTTCGATTAAGCATAGATAAAATTCTAATTAAAACATAGCTTACTTTTTATTCGGTAAAAAAACCATTTTGCCGGAAGCAAAGCAAAGTCCAATATTGATACAAACTTTTTCCCCCTAGTAAGTCTGCCTTAGGTTGCCTCAAACTGACGCTATTCAGGATTAATTCTTACCAAATGGTCAAATGAGGGCCAATTGCAAACACTGATTGCTGGAACACAATATTGAAGAGAGGCTTGTTATATGGATTGATTCGAAGGAAACCGAATAAAATAAACTTGAAATCTCTACTCCCAAATACTTTCTATATTTATACATCTATAGATGACTATCTTACGTATGTTGTACCCGAGACAAATGACATCTAAAACGATAGAGATTAAAACCTTCCGGCTTAACTACACGTTTCTTCATCAATTAATAAGCGATCATCACCTACTTCAACCTTTCTTTACCAATTAATTGGTAATCATTACCTATTTCTACCTTTCATTAACAATTAATTAGTAATAATTACTTTCACACCTAAAATAATCGTAAATAAGTTACAAAGCGGATCACTTTCTGGCGCCAATTTGTTTATAGCTTTAGCTTGGAGAAAGTACCATATCTGGAGTTATGATCAGTAAGTTCTGTGCTAATTGCTTCCAATTATTTTAATTAATAGTTGAGAGCTAGTGTTGGCTGATATTTTCAATTTATTAGTTTACTTAATGGGCAATTTTTGACGTCTTAATGGAGGCAGTACGAAGGATACGCGGAAGCATTTATGACCAGTGAGTGGTTTGATTCTTTTTGGCGATTAAAAATGAAGAACTCTTTCTTTGCTGACTTTGTGTTAAGGCTGATTATACAGCGGGTCAGATGGAGTGGGTAATAGACAGACAATAGCTCAAGAAAGGCTTTGATCAATTTACGGGAAAAATATTCCGCCAGTTGAAACGGATATCTGACAAATCACAGACACCAATAACAATCGGATTAGGTCATTCCTAGATTCAATTGAGTTTGATTATTTAATATTCGAAAAAGAATCAAAATACGTTTATAAGAAGCGTATTATCGAAAACTCTTCCTTAAATCGTTGAAAGGAAAAAGATTGTCGATTACTCCATGATTATAGTATGTTAGCACATACCTAGTTTTCTTCTAACACCTGATGAAGACATAAGCAATGCGCAGGATTCAGCCCGTGGACATTTGCAATTTTCAAACAATTTTGCTCTTCCTGAATTCCCGATTTTTTAAAACTTGGAACGTAGTACAAACTCACCTTAAGTAAAGACGTAATCTAGAATGGTGTAATCTTGCATAATAAATAACTTAGTAATTCTAGCCTTAACGATAGCCACGTTGTAGCGATCAGGTAACACCGAAGCCGGCAATTTCTTATCACTGCGCATATATATATATGTATATATATATACAAAGAGAATGCTACATTTGAGAAAAGTTTGAAAATGCGAATTGCGCAAAATTGGTATGAAATCAAGTGTCGTCACTTGTTTATTTCACTCTTTAACTCCCTGTGCAGTACACATACAAACAAATACGTTTTTACATGCAATGCACATACTCTGAAAAATTATACTGACCTCCAAAATATTTAGCTATTCCGTAAAAAACGAGATGCCTGACCGCACACTCGAAGAAACCTTAAATTTACAAAATATATAAATTTTAAAATTAACTACCCGTTTTACAAAGCTGTTAAACAGCATTGCAGAAGCTCAATGCAGCGTATTAATTGCTTGAGGCCATTACACATTTTTCGACGGTCATTCTTCATACCAACCGGATAGTTTACAGAAAATAACACCGATTGACCCAAAATGGGAAGGAAGCGATTAATTAACGGCCAGATTTATAGCTTAATCCAACTTATTTATGTTCATAAACTGTTTTAATGTTTATTTTTTATCGCATAAATTAATCAACATATGAATAACTTGTGTACATATTTGTTTAAACATCGAAGACACGTGCATCGTCGAGCTATATACTCTTTATTTCATTATCATTCCATTATCAGATGGAAAACGCTCACAGCTGATCATAAACCTACCCATTATGTGCTACAATGATCACCGTCTGGGACGCCACTCTGTGTTAACTGAACATGATGTTTATTATTTAAAAAAATAATTTCTCATGACTAACGACACAGCATGGCATAAGGTCAGAACGGCAGCGAGACAGACCGCAAATTCAGAATAATAAATAATAATAAATAATAAATAAATGTTTTTATTGGCAGGCATAAAAAACCATAAAAAATACAATTAGACTAACTTACAAGTAAGTACAAGTATGTACATGGCATAGCAATAGCATGGTGTTCTTTTATTATTCTTTAGTCGTGAGAGGCAAAGTCCATACGTCCTTCTTGTTACTGCAACCTTTAGACATATTTTGACAGTCCCCGATCCCTCTCCAAGACCAAGCTCGGTCATCGAGCGATACTGTGCGATGTGGCAGTGTGGCCTCCGCGGTGTCTGTATTTGCTGTGATGGGCATCACAGCGGCAGAGGATGTGGATGGGCGTTCCCTCATTCTCCTGACAGAATCTACAAACCCTGTTGTCGTTCAGGCCCATATACCTGAGGTGTTTCTTTAGCTTGCAGTGACCAGTCCGTGTAAGGGTTCTTAGTTGCCTACAGATGAGCTTAAGCGCCTCGTTTCATGGTGGTAACTAACTAATGAAGATAGGACATTTCCCCTAATCATCAAGAGCGTCCAACGCCGAATTTAGGCCAGGCTATGCCAAAGCTGCTTGCATCCTGTTAAAGTGACATTCTCCTAAGATACTGAGAGGTAGGATCATAGTTATATCACACACACACGCTCACACGCAGAAATCCCCCTCCCCCCTAAATCTAAGTAGCACCTATGTATTTGTATTCTTAAATAAGTATAGGAAGAGCGGGCCTCCTAATACATATAATAATAATAATAAAAGGAGTGTCCCAAAACTGTAATTTAATGTGAATGTGAAGAGAAATAAATATTTTTTCATAATAGGAATCATACCTTGGACCTCTGGATCATAAATACATCGTTTAGAGAAGCTATTCACCAATCATTCACAATCTGATTGATCAACAATACGAGTATTCGACGAACGACCATTTTGGTCGAAACGTTGTTTTTATTTCTGCTCACGATTAATTTACATCAAACACAAACCAAAACATTCGCAACACCTAATCAAACCGAAACTAGAAACGTAAATCCGAACCATTTTTAATAATCCACCACTCCAGCGAAAGTATCCAGCGTTTAAACGTAAATTACCAAAATAGTTTAACAGTCGAATAAAAACATGTCATGCGATAGTAAACTTTAACGTAACAACTATAAAGATAGGTGTTTATGAAATCGAGCGATAAAGTTGAGTTTGTTTTGGTGTAATTTGCATACTAATGGCATTTCTCCAGCCCGGCCGGTGTCCATCAGAACAAACCTGATCCGAGTTACCGTTTTGTCGTAAAACCGGACGATGCTACCTAAAACTTGATAATGCCACAGATTAGTCTAATAGTTCGTTAAGACGTTTCACAGATTTACCACTCATTGAACTTCCTATGGACTCTATCTCGTAAATAAATGACGGCAAATCAATTAATTTTTAACAGTGACAGTAGTGGAGTCAGAATGCTATAATTAAAGGAAAACGTCTGTCAATTTGACATGTCAAGTAAGATAGTATATCTGTTAGTTGTCTTTACGGCATGATAGGTCTTCTAGGAGGAAGTCATGTCTCATGTCCAATATTGGCCTTATATAGCTGATAACGACGGAGAAAGCAACGAATAAATTGAAACAGTTATTATCTATTATATTCTCATTGGTGACGTCGGTTATATAACAACAAGCGTTATTGTAACAGCCGTGGTTACTATTTCTGTGACTTTCATTTTCAACCGACTTCAAAAAAGGAGGAGGTTCTCAATTCGGCTGTTGACATTGTGAATTGATTTTGACGATTCTTTTTTCTTTGATAAAGCATATTTCAGAGCTGGTCCCATAGAAATTTTATCGAAATTGTTTGAGCGCTTCTTGATAAAATAAAAAAGCTTTACCTCTAAGGATAAAAATATATATGGATAGATAAAGCAGTTGAAGTCGGTTTAGGTTTTTGAAGTGAAAACTGCCGCGTTAATCAATTTTTGGTAGAGGAAAAACGTAAACGTATTTCGTATTTCTAAACATCTTACAGAAGATTCAATAAATAAACTTGTTAAAAATATTTTATTTAAATGTACCCCTTAATTACACATAGCTTTAACAAAGGTTAAAGAGCGTGATTATTTTCAATTGATCCCATCGTATGTTTGATTTATTAATACACTGGTTATAAAAATAATTATTGCTCAGAGTGCCAATAAATGTGAAAAGCAGACTTATGTTAATAATTTAAATTTATAAATTATTTAATTTAAATAATTCAGTGTGTAATTGATTTATAAATTTAAAAAAAAGAGCACAGCTATCAAAACAAATTTTAGTTTTCACTTCTGTGGGCAATCCTTATGACTGCTACTGGTTTTTTTTGACGCACCATACATATCTAAGTATTAAATTTCGTTTCACCTTCTTTCAATCAAAGTAAAGGTTCACTAGAAGAGGTTGATAAGATGGATAGGGCATCCTTTTGTTGCCAATTTCCACGGAATAGCTACGCTAAACCAACAATAAAACAATGGCGGCCGCACCTCAGCTGATTGGTTGGTTCTGACGTCATATTGACATTCTTGCCTTAATACGCTGCAAAATTAAACTGTGACATAATTACAAGCCAAGCTAAAAGAACTCAGGCATTCATAATTTATTCGTTCGCGATATAGTAACAATACCGAGTCCAAAATGTTATCTAAGAGTAAATTTAAAGAGTAATTTTTATTGGTATATTTATAACGTAGCTACTTCATATTTGTTCCAGTCCACCCTAAGTTACTACATATAAGCCCCGTCTCACACCTACTGATTCTGAAGCAAGAAGCGGTCCAGACCGTCCTAGATAGATCAGAACAGAATCGGTAGGTCTTTGAAGGCGGTAACAATCATCAAGTCATCCGCTACGTGTTTGGTACCACTCTCCAGTTTCAGTAGAAAGTACTATATCTAATCCAATTTGTTCAAGCGAGGTTTTTATCTTCAACAAATTAGTGTTATCTTTCTTATCTAAGAGCGGAAAGGATCCGGAAAGATGTGGCGTCAAGGAATCCTGAGTTAAGCCCATGGGCGACAAAAAATAGGTTCCGGTGTTACATTCATATTTGTTAAGATTGAGTAAATATTGCTGTGTGGTTTCGAATTACATACAACTATCCCTTATTCGTCCGTGGGTTCCAGAGAGGCAACTAAGGGTAAAATGCCACGGGACCAAGCAGCTGTTGAATATATTTTGGCCTTCGTTATCTGGAGAACTCATATCCTGAAGTGCAGGTGGAAGTGACGCCGAATAGAATTTGAAACTTGAATTATAGCTTTTGGATAGAGTGGCGGCCTTGCTAAATCACTTATATCCTTCTGCGATCACCAATTCATCTCAGACACATGAGGTTGCGGCAGATTGTCTCATTAAGAAAATCCGTGGCCTAATTGTTACACGGTTGGATTTACAATCCAGAAGTCCCGGGTTCGATTCCCTTTTTAGTATCTATCGGTACTTCGTTTGGTTGGTGTTAGAGAATTTTCTATGTCCCACTGAACCGTTGTGTTCCGGTATGAAAAGTATCAGAGACAACGTCTTATTAGTTTGAGGCTTTTGGGTACGCACGCTTTCTATCCTACAATCTTATCGTCTGCTTTTCTCATTTTAAATTAGTCACTGACATCTAATAAAAGTTTACTTCTAGAGGTCAACTCACTTATTTGACATTGGATCTTTCTCAAGTAAGGTCCTGTCCTATATTGATTTATTAACAACCTGTCAATTTCTGACAATAAAGTAAAATTTCGCTTTCCTACGCATAGTCCCGTCCCGTTGCGAGGCGACTTGCGCGCCACCTATCGGTTGTCGCTTATAACTGTTTTTATCGTCTCGTTCATTTATTTATATTTGTATACACTATCAGCGATTAATAAAATAAATTTGGAAATTCTACACAGATTAACTATCAAATAAAAAACTAAAAATTATTTAAACTCAAATGAATTCCATACTTATTTAAAACTAATGAAATTTATATTATTTATTTCGTTGTTAAAAATTATCTAAACTATTAGAATTTATGTTGTAAGTTTCTCATTAAATAAGCGACAACCTTAAATCAAAGACGCCATTAAAGAGGAAGCAAACTTCAAAGAAAATTTTAAGGAGCATTAATGAAGCCGATCCGGCAACGACGCATTTTCATCTGAAGTGTAGAATTGTTTAAACTATTCTCACCATTGCTTTAAGGCAATAAATGAAACATAAACATCTTAATATTTTATTTGTGCCTAAATATTCTTTATTTATTAAAATGTACTGACAAAACTATTATAAGTATTCATATTATGCTTTAAAGTAAGTAAAAATAACATACATATTATTTGTTTATTTATTTATTTATTATAGTTTACCAATTATCATAACAAATATCAAAAGATGTATTCGTGGACCAAAAGTTTCTGAGCTGTTTGGAATAAAATTTCCATATTTTCTGGCGTCACTTTTTAAAGTTTGATTCAAAATACTTTTTTGTCAATAATTATCGTAGCAGAATTGTAATATAACCAAAAAATCACTTGACGACGAAATCCACAGCGGGCGCAAGTTGACATAAATTTCAATAACCATGCTTTTTAAACTGAAACTAATTTCAGAACGGATCCCGAATTAAAATGCGTGTGGTCTACAAGAAACATACAAAATGCTAAAATCGTGAATAAAATGCAGAAATAATTCTGACAGCGAAACTAAATATACCAACTAATCTCAGGCGTAAATCCTTTTTTGTTTTCTTTGTTCCGTGAGTGCAAAATATTTTTTCAAGCTAGCAACATTATCCCTAATTCTTATTGACAGCGCAGAGCCCAGTGCCACAACCAGTGCGTCGCTTAGAATTATCTTATTTGGGTCATTTAAAAGTCCAACGATCTCAGCTTAATCCTTTTTATTTTAATTCGTCGACTCGCGCATTTGCATATTATCAACGCAATCATCTAAGGAGGTAGGGCAACAATTTAGTGAAATATTTGCCGATGAAATGCTAAAGGATATCGACCCAATACAGATTTCAATCTGTACACGAAAAAGAATCTACACAATCCAAGCTATTCACAAGTGTTCCGAATCGTGCACGAAAAAATGCCTTATCGGGTTCTCTTTTCGAATTAGGCGCGCAGCAGTGGTGCAAGCGTTCAGAATTATGAATATTCAAATTAATTAACGGAACGCTTTAATCATGCATTCAAGGAAACTTGTTATCGCATTGAAACCACTTTTCGACTCGTGTAAATCAAAATTTTTAAGATATATTTTATTCGTCTGTATTACAACCGAGCTCGTATCTTTGGGTGTAAAGAAATTCCCGCTAATTTTTGAAAGAGGAACGAAGGAATCGATTGCATACAGCATCGATTCGTGCGGTATTTTTTTCTCGATCGAACAGTTTTGTTTCATTTATCTGTTGTGTGATTGTTGGTTGCGTCGAATCGTTTGTGAATTTATGATTTAATTGCACGTTGTACCTGGCGGGTTCAATGCACTTTAATTTTACAACAGTGGCGCTACTGTAGTTTTCAAAACGTCACAAATAATTATCGTGCGAGAAAGTAGCAACGCTCTTTGCTGTTGAGATTAGACCACCTAAGGTGTCACGTTCTCGTTCTTTATTCAACTGTCAAAAAAAAGGATGGGCTGATCGTAGACTAAGTTTTTGTCACTGAAGATACAAATTTGAAAAAATGCAAGTGTGGATAATCCACAGATACTCGTATTCTCATTTATTAATCGTAACCTATGTCCTTTTCTGACCCTTTAGCAATCACTGGGTCAAAAATAAAGTCATTCTGACTCTCTGTTTCGAGTATAAAGACGGACAAACAAACAAATGCACTGTTACTCACAATATGATATTAGTACATTATGGAGTGTGGATGCTTCTATAGTGAGTGTCATCTCTAACCTTCATTTTTCATATTTGGAAGAAAAAAATTGGCTTCAAATAATCACAATGTTGATTTAGATTCTACGGTCCGGAATAAAACTGTAGTATAGTTCACCGGCGTTCATTCCTTGCGCCCGCGCATCCCGCCCGTCACCGATCGTTAGTCAAGCGTGCACGCGCGCCCAGATCGGATTATGACTCGCTAAGCTTAATTCCAATTAAGAAGTCTCATGGGAACTTTTACAGATACATTTCTAATTGATTAAAATGTGAAGAAAAACGTGTTACGTTGTGTTTAGAGTACGCTTTAGGTGGTTTAGTGATTTGCTTATAAACTGCACAAGGTATCTCCGAAGTAATCAAATCAAAACGATATAATTATCATTAACATATCATTTATTTAGGTAGTCCCCATATTGTTTTATTACTTTTCATGCAGAAACATTTCAAAATATTTTCAACAAGCTTACTTGAGCATATTGATCCCTGCTAACACCTCCAAACCACTTGAGTATCTTCAACTTGAAAAAACATCCATATTTTTATATAAAAAAAGTGTACGGTAAGATATTGTATAGGTGAATGTAATTAGAAACTGACGAGCTGGCTGCAGACCAGATCGTACACGGATACTAAAGCTCTACTTCTTTAAATCGACATCAAAAATCAATCACAGCAAAAGAAAATCTCACATATTTAAAGCCTTAAATCCCACAACATCTCACTGTACCCCATCACACAGCCTCGGCTAGTATGGGGTGCATTGCTCCTTATAAGATTAACAATACTGCTAAAGCTGTAGCGGGAGACGAGAAGAGTACCAAAAACTCAGGTTTACTCCTTCCTTAGGTGTGATTCTCGTCTTCTCAGCTCTCATACCACACACCCTCTCACATCACACACGCACATATCTTATAAGTGAAATGTAATTTTTTTTAGAAAATAAATACTTTTCAGTATGATTATTATTAATTAAAAAATGGAGCCTTTTATGGGAAAGATCGGTCTATTTGACGATTTAAGCTACCACTAATAAGGAACATAAGCCACTTCCTACACTATACGATACGATTTTTTCAGATTTTAGACCCCCCCCCCCCCCTATAATCATCCTATCGTCATTTCTTAATGACCCCCCCCCCCCCCCCCCCCTCCTTCTCCCAAAATTGACGTCATTACTAGTTTGACAAAACATGATAAAACATTGCAGATTTGAGAAAAATAGGGTATTATATGATTAAAACACTTGGTTATAGAATCACCTTTTATTATTTTTACTTTGGCAATTATCATTGATTTATTATAACTACTTATCTTTACTTTTCTTTGGATAACTCCCACGGAGTTTTCACCCATTCTTTTAAATTCATTAATTATGTAATGTTGTAGTTATTATTTAAGTATTGTGTTTATTATCAATACATAGTATAAAACAAAGTCGCTTTCGCTGTCTGTCCCTATGTATGCTTAGATCTTTAAAACTACGCAACGGATTTTGATGCGGTTTTTTTAAATAGATAGACTGATTCTTAAAGAAGGTTTATATGTATAATACATGTTAAAGTACCACGGGCGAAGCCGGGGCGGGCAGCTAGTATTTTACTAGGTGTGCTGGAAGAAATTTCTTTTTAGAAATAATCTTTTTGTACGTGAAAAATAAACTATAAATAAATAAATAAGAATGACGTCAATTTCGAAACACCCCCCCCCTCCATCTATCATTTACCGTCA
This sequence comes from Carcina quercana, assembly GCA_910589575.2. Classification (NCBI taxonomy): domain Eukaryota; kingdom Metazoa; phylum Arthropoda; class Insecta; order Lepidoptera; family Depressariidae; genus Carcina; species Carcina quercana. The sequence continues at coordinate 1,032,425 of OU342434.1, read as the reverse complement.
TCCGCAGACCAACCCCCCCGCCCCTAATTTAGAATGACGTAATATATGGACGGCCCCAATGCAAAACCGTGCTTTTTGGTTTATTATAAGAAATTTATTAAGCCGTGAAAAGATACCCAGCTAAACCAAACCGTGAGCAACAGCTAGATTAGATTCTAAAAATAGGACACGAGCTTCCCTAACCACTCGGAAAAGCTTTTTGAAATAGAATCTCGGCTATAATCTTCTCTATAAAATATGCATTTCTCCAGATAATCTATTATACATAAATAAATAACTGCCGAGAGAAATAATCAATTTCTCACTGTGCAAACATACAAAAACACGCGAACTCTGTGAGCGAGCATGGCGGGCACTATCTCAACCTGATATGCTTCAGAGCATAACTAAGGTCCAGGATTCTATTCCCGGGTGCATTAAACAATAGAAGCCCATTATAGAGAGTTAGTGAGCTTCGAAAAGATAGTAGATGCACCAGATCTATGGTTTTTATTAGCCTCGTTTTTGAATAATGTTCTAGAAGCTGGCCACGTAGTATTTGTATTATTTTATAATTGCCTAAAGAAAAAAAAACATGTGATTAAAACATAATTTAGAGATTTGAACAGATCGATGTATATCCAATCTATAAGTAGATACTGAACCGATGTCGCTGTGGCAGATAGAACATTTCAGGTCTTGTTTAATAATAATAATTCTTTATTTCGGGCAAAAAAAACCATAGTCATAAATATAAACCACAAAAATGCATAAAAAACTAAATAGCAACACACAGAAAACACAATAACAATACAATATAAAACAAGCTTTAAACAACAGTTTAGCTGCTTCTGCTCTACAGGGGCACACGTTCCTGAAAAGTTATATCTGCCTTCAATTTTAGCACAATTGGTGTGACCAGGGGCAAACATACAAGTTTTCCATAAACAGTATGTTTTGATAATAAATTTATACTAAAATTAAGGACGTTATCCTATTCAAGTATACAAAAAGCTAAATTCTTTTTATAATCAAATGTCAGACCAAGGTTTACAAAAAGTCTAAAAAACTTCGAACACGAAAATTCGATCAGACGAAAGGATCTTAATTTGTAAGTTTATTTTCTTAATAACCAATTTAAAATGTCAGCTCTAAATACAATGTTACATTATAATACCATTTCGGTAATGTTATTGCTCTCGTATTTAACTCGACTTCAAAATCTTGACAAATTTTGTCGAAAACTTTATACGTAATCCCAGCTATTTTGTATTTTTCTCAGTAATTGAAATCAATATCGATTTTTTGCCTTTAATCTAAATATAAATTGTGATATATTATAATACCCAATTGGGGACCTATCGGTTCTCTACTAAGTCTGCCGCCAATACAGAAGTGTTAATAGCACTGTTGAGTTCTGATATAAAAGGTAGCACCGTAGCTGAACCGGGAACGAAATCCGCGATATCCAGATTGTAAGTCCAAATTTCAAGCCGTTACAGGCCATGGAGGCAGTTAATGTTTTAAAAACACTAAAAGCAACACCTAAAGAAGTTCGATTCACATACAATTATACATGCATATGGTAGGCATAGATATGTTCTGTAAGACGTATAATGCTCGATTTCTGGGATTTACGATCCGATTCGTATTCTAAGCCCTCGGTTTATATCTTCATGTTTCTGAGAACTATTCTTAAAACGTAAGAACTGAGTTGTGATCGTTTCCTGTAGTATTTCAGTCCTAACGTGTATATAGGTCTGTCAGTTCGATGGAAACGTCACTTTAAATTGTAAGTGTCGCCACTTTACGCGGCAAGTCGTCCTTTACAATGTAATTACACGGTTTGACCTTGTCTGATGACCAAAATATTTCCAGAATCAAACTCCCAAGCAAGTAACAGACTCAGATAATGACCATTACTTTATTTATACCGGTACATATATTTTAAATTCAGAAGTGGGATACATACTGAAGTCCACACAGAAGCAAGAGTTAGTTTTCCTCTAGCGTGCTCCTTCCATCAACATCAACAGCCTATTTACGTCCCCTATAGGGTCTGAGGCTTACTCTCCTACAGAGAGTGTATGGGCCATAGTCCACCACACGCGGGCCCAGTGCGGATTGGCAGACTTCACATGCCTGTTCAAGACATGCAGGTTTCCTCACGATGTTTTCCTTCACCGTTAAGCAATCGGATAATGTACTTGAGTTGAAAAACAACTCATAGGTACACGGCTGGGTTCGAACCCGGAACCCTCAGATTGAGAGTCCGCGCCTTATCTGCTGCGCCACAGACGCTTCTGCTACGCATTCTGCGCCTTCCATACTTAGTTTAATTTTGTAGTTACTATCTTGAAACGAATATCTGTGTTTGTGGTTTCTTAGATTCTTGATTAAATGCACAGTTTCAAAGTTACACGGACTAAAGTATTAAAAAAGCGATTAATGTACTTACAGTGTATGAGGTGAGGTACAAGACAAAGAGACAACGATTGACAGTAGTGAGCTGTCAAAATGACAGTTAACTTTTATAAACAATTTGATGGCTCTGGGCTCAAATTTTCCAATGTTCAACAGATTCTATCCATTAATTAACGAATAGACTCCTTTCTAGGTATCAAGTAGGTAAAGTCACACAGTAAAGTTCAACTGCCATTAAACTTTAGAAATTAAAAATAAAATTAAAAAACTTGAAAATAGAACGCCACTCAGGGCTGCCACCACAATTCTCATTAAGCGAGCACACTGAACGGTCGCTCGCCATCCATCATTACGCGGCCGTATACGCGGACAGCCCTATAATTTCCCCCCGTCTCCTTCCCTCCTCGCCTCTCCCTCAGTCGTCCGCGTAAATGCCTTGGCTTTATTAAAAGAAGACGTCCGTCGGAACGAAATTAGTTTCAACGAAAACGTAGTACTACTTTATTAACACTGTTTAATTTTTAGGTCGATTTTTCTTAATTATTAGTTTACGCCGTCAAGAATATATCCGCTTCACGTAAACAATCTTTTTTCGAACTAGCAAGACCTATGTTGATGCGATAAAATATTCAATCAAAGAATGTTTTAGCAATTTTATTACAGTGCGTCATTATAATCAAATGATCCAATAAATGATGTAGCCGTAAAATATATTGAATGGACTAGAATGGCTTAGGTATTTAATAATTACTTCGACTAAACTAACGGCTTCCATATTTTGTTGACAATGAACTAGGTCAAAGAATAAGCAGTCTTAAAAATTATGTTGCCATTTGTTTTATGGTAACATTTGTGATAGCTTTGGTGGTGCGGACTTGGGTTGGGTAACTATATTTCACAGTAAAGTATATAATATTACAAACAATTGAACCGTCTGGGTTACATGCTTCCATTCTACAGTTTTAGCATCAATATCAGATGATACTCTTGATAATTGAGATATCAGTGTGTTTGATTCCAGGAGACATACTATGAACTGAATTACAAGCTTGATTTTGAAACCGATTAAAAATGTGAAATTTTTTGTCTTGTGGATGTTAGTGACAGTATACGTTATTGGTGAAATATTAGGTTTGTTTTCTGACATAATTTTATTTTATTAATATTTTTCATTTTTTACTTCTAATTTTCGTATTTACTAACATAGGCTATGAATATACTAACATATAATGGATTTTTTGTTCTGAATTAAAATAATTTGAATTTTACGCTTCTGAGCAGTACAGTACAGCAACAATTTAAGGTTCTCCCCGTATAATTCGATCAGGCATATTTCGTGCGCGGTGTGTGATTGGGGAGTATCTGGCATTGCACTGTAATTGACGCGGGGATTCGGTTCTTGGAATCAAAAGTACATTGCTTTTTTTTAATTTAATTTCTAAATACACGTTTAGAAAATGTGAAGTTTCCTTGAATATAAAACCATTAAAAGGTAAAATAAATATCATTATATTACATTATTTAGATTATATAGACACGGTGATAGTAGAAGTAAAAACGGTTTTCAAGTTATTTTAACACATCTATTCATATCATTTTCATTCTATATCATCGAATCCACAATTCATTTTTTTCCCTAAAAACTTTACAAAGCCAATAAAATGTCCAGAAAAAATTATAATCTACCTACACAATGTAACCACAATAATTATAAATTAAGCTTTTTTTGTATTTATTCATTGGAATAACTGAAATGATATTTTGAAAGTCGGTTCATTATTTCATGACATTTTAAATGCATTTTATGTGAGGTGTAAGTGAGGTCAACGATATTTTTTCAAACGCAAGTTCTTTTCTCGTTCCAACCATAATACCATTATAACCATACACCATAAAAAGTATAAGTAGAGTGTATATTCAGAATACTTACTAATAACTAGTAAACTATTTGTATAAAACAAGTATATTCACATTAATTATCTTCCCCATATGCGTTAAGGATTCCACGCCTGACCTGGCACAAGTCTCAAACGTTAGACGCATCTGTTCCAGTCGAATCCATAGACTATGATTAGCTGAACCCATGCACGGTATTTAGTAATCTTGATACTTGGCTAAAGAAAGGTCAGAGATGAATAAATTACCGGATTGTTGATAAAACCATTGATTGTTGAACGTTTATTCCGCTACCGATATTTTGATACATGGTACGGTTAGTAAATTAGTTGAAGCCAAACTTTTTAAAATAAATTTATGAACAAAAGTATGTAATTACTTTCAAGAGAAATCATCTCTCGAGAACCACTTGACCAATCAGGATAAAGTAGCTTAAGTTCTTTTCCCATCCTTCTAATATTATTATTTATTTTAGGAAAACCATCAGCACAAATATAAAAACAGGTAATTTAAAATAAATACTAGGAGGCTAGTAACAGGTGCTAACAAATACAATTAATATAAGTTAACAAAGACTTAAAAAAGCAAAGGAACAACATACTATAAATTCACGCTTACTATAAACAAAAAACAAAGAAAATTTTTAAAATTATAAGACACATATTATGTAAATATTGTTGACTAAAAAATATTATCTGTATTCTAAGTCATTCTTGTGACGTGAAGGAGTGACAAGCAAAAAAACTTGTTATGTTATAGTACCACGGGCGTATACATCGAAAATCAGAGAAAATACTGTTATACTGTTTCCACTTTTATTGTACTCTTGATCAAAAAAGTATATATTGATTAAAACATATTAAACAGCAAATAGAAAGAAGTGTGAACATTCCAGTGTACCCCAATCTATTGGAGAAATCCCTCTAACAACGTCAACTGTAATAAATTTCATTTCACTTGCACAAACCTTACTGTACTACATTATAAGGCACAAAATTATATATATATTTAGTGCTATACTTTTACGTGATTAATAAGAATAAAAAATCTAAAAACTTTTAACTCTGAACCAATGTTGTTTACTCGTATAGGACGGAGACTTTTCTGCTGACGGCACCGTGTTCTAGGAACAAGGATTAGTCCATGTTCATGACATAAGATAAATATCAAGCTACCAATATACAGGTATTTTGTTACCAATATATATTGGTTTACTGGGAACTTGCTTCAAATACCATGCTCAGGGTAAACATAAATAATAAAATTATTTATTTTTCTATATTTCATTACGTAAAAATATTAAGTGATTTTGCATGACACCATAGCATTATATTATACTCTTATATTCACCAATGAACTTATATTTAAATGAAAATATTTCAACATCTTGAGCTTGAGCTGTGTGGTTTATGGTATCAGTCAAAGGTATGCGTGAATCCATCAGTTCGATTTGTCTATGGACAAGTGCAGCCTGAAACCAACTCCGGCGCATGTGAGCAAAACCGTCCCGGGTGCATCTACCATACGTGACCATAGCAGGTTATAGACAACACAAAACATTGAATAACTTTCGGAATACCTACACAGGTTTAATTACGATGGTTTCTTTCAGCACACAGCATCGCCAATGATTTTATTAAATTATTGGCACTTAATTTTGTCAGAGAGTTTGTATCATCAGCTTCGTTTATGATTTACAGAGGTCAGTGATCCAAAAACAGTTTTTTTTGCTATAGTAAATTTCATATTTTGAAAACCAATTTGATGCAAACCTCAACAAATCCAACGCCATTTTCAGAAAGTATAGTAAATAAATATGTAATTCCCAATTCGTTCTACCTTCAATTTTTTTTAACTAAACAATTACCTGAATAATAATAATGTAATACAAAAAGATGCTGAAATAACCTTCATATACGCTTGAAGTTTTAGTACCACATTGCGATTATAAATGTCAATTATGTATTGAATCAAGCTTCAGACGCCAGCGTAATCGCAAAATTTTATTGTCGATGCCGTTATTGGTTTTAATATCTTTTGGAATAATGGCGGCGGCGGTTAACATGAGATCGGATCAAATAAAAGCTTTGTTGAGTCTCATTTTTTGAGGTAATGACGTGCTAACATCGGCATCGACCGGTTGTAGTAAAAATGTAATACTACTATTGGAATAGTCATCATTAACCAATATTTTTTCTAAGTCTTACCCAATAGCTGTAAAATAAGGTAACTAAGAAGATAACTTGTCATACGCCTAATTTTTGCTAAAACGTTTTGCCTAATGACTCTCTAACATCTAAAATGATTTATAGGAATAATAATAAACTGCCAGTCTAAAATAGATAAATCACAAAGAAAGGGGATAGTTTAATGACATATTTAGACGTAAAAGCAGAATGGTTTTAGATGGTAGCAAGTGTTTTTGAATGAATTTATTTACTTCCGCTTCGTACTCGAAGCAAATACAGTCCCATCACAATTTACATCGCGTCTGCAGACACAGATCATGCTGTCTCTGATATCAGCACACTGTCCCTTCTTTAGATGTACAGACAAAGTAGAGTACGTCACTATTTCATAAGTCAAGTTTGTTTTCAACAGGACAGTCTCAAACACCACATCCGTGGGATTCATCACGTATAAAACCACAAAGTACTGCTGACCAGCGTAAGTGAAACTATGGACTCTTCGAACTTCCTTCAAGGACATCGGCCTGCAAAAATAACACGGTCTTTTTGGTACTATAGTAGCAGCTCTTTGTTCTATATAATGGACTGCCACAGAAGAACTATATATAGCTTCAACTGATTCCAGTGACAGCTTCTTCATTTTAATACAGGAGCACCAATGTGGAAGGATTCCAGCATCAGCGCAAGTTCTGTTCCCTGGCATTTCCTCGAATATGCTTCTACATGAAGGACATGCAGTTATGCCCTCAGCGTAGTATTTTCCTTTGCTCAGTCTCAAAATATCCGCCAATGTTAGATGCACATCGTAGGGTGAAGTCAAACGATGCTGATTACTGACCAAGTTTCTAAATTTTATAGGATATAGCTTTTTAAACGTGTCTGGTACAGACATAAACAGCATTGGCAAACGTGTGTCGATGTAAGAATAAATACCATTACCAGAGTCGTAAGTGTCTCTGCCAAAGTTAAGTCCATGGTCGCCATTAAATATGAAGAAGGTATTGTTCAGAACGCCACTTGACGCAATGCTTTGAAAGAATTCCACCAAATGCTGATCTAAAAGCCTCGGTGATTGTTCGGGATCGTGACTGTACGAAGTCAGCCAAGAGAAGCTGAAAAACGGTAGATCTTTATATGTCCTTGTAAAGTCAGCAATATAATTAATAATCTGCTTAGCGCTTGGCATTTGTCCCACGCAACGGGTCCCATTTATGATCCTCTCTCCAAAAACTCTTGACAAATCGTGGTCAATGTATTTGGTGGAGAACGTGGCGGCTTGATTGTCTTCTAGGTACGCGGTGACGTATCCAGATTTTCGGAAGTTGTGCCAAGCGAGATCCGCGGACTGATGACCGTTTGAAAGTGTATCTCTTATCAATGCTCCAATATTTGGAATGGAGTTGAAGCCTATCTGAAAGGATATACAAAGTAATGCTGTATCGTCATATTTACATCGAACTCCTGGATGTTTACTTTTGGTCACATAGCTCGAAAAACGGATAACCGATGGGTAGTAAGAGTGTCCGACGATCACGTGGGAAACGACTAATGGGCCGTCCCCCTACTAGTCGCTGGATGCAGGTGACTCGGGACCGATCAAAGTAGCGTACCTTCGCGGAGGATAGCGTACATTTCCTGGCTGACGATGATGAATTTTCCCAAGTGTATTCTATATAACACTTGGTCATTGTGAATAAGGTAGGCTAATGTTTATATATCACAGGAATTCAAGCTCCCAAAAAATTAGAACAATATCATGAATTAAAAGAGCAAAATCTATACAGTGGCGTTTCGTTTTACTGGATTGTTGACATTGATCGATTGAAATTTGGCAACATTATTAAATTACATATTTACATTTTAGACAAGTGTTATAAGGCTTAGTTCACTACTTATTATTATTCAAGATAAAAAGCACATTACTAACTTTATTATAACCTCTAAATTCCAACCAATTGTTTTTCCTGAAAAACTCCACAGTTTTCATTAGCGTCTTGTGGGCTCGTAACCTCGACATTGTGTCCAGTCCAAAAAACACCACGTTCCAATACGGCTCGCTCGCTACTCTGACAGGTTTTCTATCAACTTGATTGACATACATGTAAATGTCCTTGTATGTGTCACTGAGACCAATCGTGCTGCATTCAACCAACACATAGTCAGCTTCGAGTTTTGTTTCATATTTGTCTTGGAAACTTGTGCAGTAGCTATAGTTATTGGGAATAAAATAATGTATGTTCTATAAAAGAATTCACACAAAAACATAACAATTTCAATGTATTAGTTTTTAGCGGTGGAATTGTCTAAATTTAAAAACTCACCTATCAAAATTTCCAGGTTTAAATAGTTTGAACTGTTCCAACAACATTTCCCTATGGAGAAAATAAAAAATCAATCAATGCTGGAGTAATCTCATATATATAAAGCAAAGTCAGGTTTGTCCGAACACTTATAGCGCGGGAACGACTGGACCGATTTTCATGGTTTTTGATTTGATGTATTTGTCGCTGTGTCGACTAGCAGAATAACTATCAAAACATGGGCTAAATTCACACAAAAATTCATTTCTTCATACATTCACAATGTAACAGAAAGTTTTAACTGACTTGATTTTTGTAGAGGAATAGTTGAAAGTCCAATGAAGGATAGGCTACATTTTGTACCGATCGAACGAGCGAAGCGAACCGTCGACGGCAGAAGCTAGTAAAAAATAGAAATTACACTCCGGGGGGTCAGAAATAAGTTCATTGTGGCTCGTTTTCATATTGTAACTACCCGATGTCTAAATGAGTAAGGGGGTGAGGAGATATATGCGGCAGAGTTCAACAATCCACCTAAGAACCGTTGATATCCCGGACATCGTTACTATGTATCTGTAAGTCTCATTTCTAACATAGAGCAACATAACATAACATAATACACGTCATCGTTCTGTTCAAGATGTGATGAATGTAATTAAAAGTGTCAATCAAAAACAAAACTTGCTTGGTGTTGACGTCCGAGGAGTTGAGCTGGAGATAGCAACACTTGTCAAATTTTTTGGCTATGTTAAATCTTATGGTGTTGCCCCATAACTTCTCAACGAACACATGCCGCGAACCACAAGACGCCATTGATGGGGCACTATATTTAAAGTCAAACTTCGGAATGGAACACCCTTCTGTGTTTATCAGGTACTCGGTGTCTAGAAAATATCACAATATCTTGAATAGTTTACATGTGAAAGTCGATGAATGATATTTGTATGTTGGTGCACACATTTACAAAATATTCGATGCCCGTGAAGTGTTTCCATTTTATAAATTTTGAATTCTACTTAGACGACATCGTTTTGTAATCCAGCTTAAACAAAACACCTCACTGACCTTCAACTCCAAAACTTTCTCGTTTATTCTCCCATATATATTCAACAAAATTCTTGATTTTGATTGTAGAAAATTTATTAATCATAAAGCACTGATAAATGATAATTATAGAGCAAACGACTAGGAACTGGTGGAAAAACTTCATGGTAAGTATGCTAGGGTACTCGGTATGTTTGTGCGAAACAATGCGATTATGATAAACCGGAGGATACTCTAGTAATAAATCTAATTGGACCCTAATTTGTTGCACACTTCATTGCAAACAATATGAGAAAGTTATTATACATGGTCGTTGTTAGTTATTTTGTTTGAAGTCGTTCAGAATAGCAGGTTGAAATGTTTTCTTTTAATTTATTACACATCAAACAATTATATATATTTTTTGAAAAAAGTATCTGTAAATAACGAAATATTCATTCAAAACCATACAGTCATTCAATTATTATTTTTAGACTAGAATAGAATACTCTTTATTATGGAAATAGGTGGTGCAATGTTGTTGGATTTGATACATTCCTAGAATCCCTATTTATCTACCCTACGGCGTAAAATAATTTATTATTATATTATTTATATTACAATATCTTAGTGAAGTAATTATTCTACGGAATACAATATTATTACTTGTCAAAAAAATTCAGAATTAATATTAAAAAATCTTGCGCATTATAAATACAATTCTTAATTAAAATGTCATACAATCTGGTTTGAAATAATTTCACATAAAAGATTTAATTTTAGATATTTTTTAAAAGTAAATAATTTTACCGTATTTTAAAAGGATATTTGTTTAATATATTGGTCGAATGTATCAGCATTAATTTTATGTACAAGAGCACAATCTCTAAAGAGCAGTAGTAAGTCTTCATCCCATGCAGCCTAATAATAGAATCAACAAAAACTTGCAGTATCATCTGTGGGAATGCATCTAGAAATGCATCAATCTTTTTGCTACATAAATCCTACAGCGAGGAACAGACATGCGCAGTACCAACTTGAAAATTCATGACACAATGAGTAAAATTTCAAAGTACGAATCACTCATTAAAGTGGGGTTTTGTTTGTTCATTATATAACAGATTTTTCTAATTTTCAACCGTCTTCAAAGTGAAAAATCTTAATATTTTAAATGTAAAATAAGATTGCACTTGATGGTAAATGATGATCAGGCCGTTGGATAGTAAGCGTATGCACCAAAAAGCCTCAAGATAATGAGGTGCCAGAACACAACAGTGCTATTAACGCTGCTGTTTGGCGGCAGACTTAGGTAACATCTTTATAGCTAGTCAGGCGGACATCTCCGTCGTTCGAAACGCATGTAGCGTTAGTCCAGCACAGGCTGGTTTTTATTCGTTTACAAACACAATATTCAACAAAATAAGCCAGTGTTCAATTTAATTATTTAATAGGTCATAAATTAAGAGAGAAATTGTCACGCAATCGAACAATCAGATACTACTAACATAAGTTGATGTGCTATAGTGGCAACACCGTAAAAAAAATCCAAGCCATTTTGTGGTCCACAGACCACACAACGTAAACAGTCTGTATCGCGCCATCTTTTTTGTTAAGAATAGTTGTTCTAGTGCGTAATGCAGTATTAATTCAATGGAAGTAACTGGTATAAATAATATATGTACCTGTACAATAATTAACCAGTTGCAACAAATTGTTTCAATAAAGCCTCCGCACCGTATAGGTGTAGGTCTGGTCGGTCATCAGTGACGTCACACTTTTAATCAAATAACTCAGATTTTTCATGACAGTTTATAATATTAGTTTTAACAGGATTCCACAGATCAAAGTTGCATACTAAATTTATGTTGTCATAGTCTTTTAAAATAGAATAACTGGCTTTTAATGTCGCGAAATGAGTATCATTAACATACAACTTCACAGTGAATCACAATTTGCATTTTTCACACTTTTTATTATTATTGTTCAAAGCGCCATCTATGGACCATTAGCTGCGTAACGGCTATTGTAGCTAACAATAAAGTTGTCAATTAATTATATTTGTTCGCGACACTATAATTTAATCTCCTATTTTTAGGTAATTACTTATCAAAGCCAGTTATTATATTTTAAAAGATTATGGCAACAGAAATTTAGTATGGAAGCATTCGGAGAAGTATATCGTTAAGATAAAGATTTAAAAAATTTAAGACTTCGCTGTTTGGTATTGTACGAAAGGGATGAACTGTTTAACTAAGATAAAAGACAGTAACAATTTAACCGAACTATATAATACGACCGATGAAACATTTTTTATTAACAAATATCGTGAATAAATGTTAAATTTATTTTCATCACCTTCATCACAGAAAACAACAAACAAACAAAACTCTTCACTACGGTACGCCATAATGAGAGAGCTTATCCAACGAATCTCGCTTGTAACTGTCAGAATGTATTACGGGTTTTATACGGCACGACAGATGTAAGTACAACTCGTCAAGGTGTTGTGCTGAATATTTAATTTGTTAGTTTATTATTTTTAATACTAGCAATGAACCAAGTTTCTCTTTAAACTACTAGATGCTACTGGTCAAAAAGAACAATTAAATTTAGAACAAAAAATATGTTGCCAGTTTTGAAAACGCTCTTTTTATTGCCATTTGGGCAAGTGAAATTACGCGAGCAAATAAAAGCATCTGAGATGCTGTAATTAACTTCCGATTGAAATCAGAAAGCGCATACGGTTCCTTTTCCGTTTTCATTAGAATTCATTGAAAGTTACAGATAACAAACAAAAACTTACATTACGCGATCGACTTGCGTGAGAAATGAAGAAAACTAGTTCTCATTTCTGTTGCTAATCATTCACAGTGAACAGTTTTTATTGAGTTTATCAACGTTTTCACGCTCAACCACGAGTATACGTTATAATATGTAGTTACGTAACGCTTGTGGATGCACTCGCGTGATATATGGTTCATAACATCGTTTCACGGTTTCATGATTTCAAAAGAGAAACTAATGAAACTGAAATCTCATTCAGTAGTTGATGTAATTATCCGTTAAAAGGTGTTACATAAACATCTATAACGTTGTTAGACATTTCAAACAATGTGGCAACACTAAATCAAATGAAAAAGTCTGTACTACATTCTATGCTTTACCGTTTGTAAAAAGTTAGTTTCTCGTGTCGTGTCAATGACCCAATTAAAATACAACTGGCTACTAAACAGCCTACATAAAACTTTGAATTCTAACTGGCTGTCAACACCACCATTACGCGACAATTCGAAAAAAGAACTCGAATTCTTTCAACAACATAAAATCTCTATAGTCAATATAAACGAAACATTAAGTTTTTCCACCATTGACGATGCAAAACAGAAACGAGATAGAAACAAAGTAGATCCATTAAGCTTTTTTTATATAGAATTAATGTGAAAGGCATTGGTTTGCTCACGTTCGCCCTCATAAATTTATTCTCAGTTACATCATTAGGAATCGCGTGTCTGCAGATCGTAAGGGAACATGTCCTTAGGTGTTTAGCGCTATTTTAGTTTTTCCCGGTCGAATTTATTGAAGAGCATATGGTAATTGATATTGCGTGCATGCTGATTTAGAGGCCAGTGAAAAATGTATGGTGAAAGGATATCGCAGCGGGTAAGATAGGTTGACCGGACTAGATAAATGAGCGATTTGCAAATGTACTGTGAAAATGTATTATTTATGTATGGGTGCAATTACCTGAGAAACGACTGTGCGGCTTGACAACTCAGTGTTTAACACATTATTTTATGATTGTGCATAGCTAAAAGAATGAATTAGTTTGTATCACACTTAAAAAATATGTTCGTTTAATTTTATAGTTTACAAAGTGTTGGTGGAATAATTCCTTCAAATCCACGCAGGCGAAGTTGCGGGAAAAGCAAATTTGAATTGAAAATCAATCTTTTTTTTAACATACTATGGTTTGCTCATACACTAATAAGTAACGTTGGTTTTTGGGGCTTGAGTTTTGTTTTTGTCTGCGTGTGGCCATTTTTATTACATTAAAAGCGTCTTATTATACAAAGAATATATTTCCGAATACCTTTCAATTAGGTTTGATTAGTATCAGATATTTTTAATATCACATTATGTTCACTGCGGGTTTTAGCTTCATTTTAACCTTTTGCTAGGATTCTAAAATAAGACAATAAAAATCGATACGATAAGGTAGACTAGAAACTTATATACAACTCGACTACTGATATTCAGCCTGTCCCTGAGGTACTAGCTAACACATAGTATAGTATAGTATATATATATAATATAGTATAGTATATATAAATATGCGAAAAAAGTGTTTTTGTTGCTGAATCGATCGTGATGAAATTTTTCACGTACTTACGCTATCTACTTACCTATATACGAAGAGAGAAATCTTCTACGACAACGACAAGGGTCGAATACGATAATTCTAGAAAATCAAATATTGTACGCTTTTAAAACATTACTCTATGTCTACTTATAGCTGTTTTTCCCGCGGCGCCTACGCAAGCGGTAACCACGGCAACGCGCACGAATACAAGATGGCTGCCATGCTTATCACGTTATTGAAGATGCTCGCTTAATACCGCTACTGAACGATACTAGAGTACTAGTAAAGCGGGCCTAGATTAAATACCATACTCGGAGGGTATATTTTAGTGGATAAAGGAAATGTATTTGTAATTACAGGCAATTCTAGAATAAGTATAGGCACTTAGTTGTGCAGATAAACTGTCGTGTATTTATTTTTAATACTTAATAATAAGTACATTACGTGAAGTATTTATTCAGAATTACATATTTTATACATTACTATTAAAAGGGTTGTGATGCTTGATTCGGTGACAAATCGGTTGCTATTTATATGGACTGTCTACAAATGACTATCAAATCAAATATTTATTTATTTCCACAAAAATAACACGTTAAAAATTTTGACGTAAATAAAACAAAAACAAATATACCTTTTCGTTAGAAAAATTGTTTGGCTTTTAAGTTTGTAAACTAAATTGAGCCACTGCTGCCGAACTAGGTGGAACCTGTGCTCTTATCGTATTAGCCTATTTTAGTTTAAGACAACATAAAAAAGACAACAGAAAGATATATAAAGTACATACAGGCATGGTGTTGTTCAATTATAAACGATGAATAAGTTGTTATTGTGGATGATGATGTTGGTGGTGATCCTCTCTGTGTGTATTATTCATCCATACTATGATTATAAATTGCTTGTTTATTTGTTTCTTTGTCCTTCCTCCACGTCGTAACGGAGATTAAAATGACTTGATATTTTGAATAATGATAGTTGAAGGTCCGGAAAAGGACAAAGGGTACTTATTATCCCGATCGAACCAGTAGTTCCCGTGGGATACATTCCAAACTCCACGCGGACGAAGTTACGCTCAAAAGCTAGTGTAAGAATAAGTGTAACATTTAGAAGGTCTAATTTCCAAGACACACGACAAATATCGTCAAAAAACCATAACTTTCACAGATAACTCTCACTCGGCGCAAACGCATGTTTTTTCGTAACAAGTGTACATTGAGACCACAATCTAGCTGCAATGCAAATAGCACACAACTTTATACCATAACGACGCTTATTTGGAAAGTATACCGCAGTACATTAAGCACAATCACGGTGATAGCTTTCACGGTGAACTCTTGCGCATTACCGCATGCTCTTGATCACGCTTCATGAGCAAAAACAAAACGCTCTGCAGAGCAAACAGACATCAAGTGCATAGCTAAAAGCACTCTCTAGCTAGAGCATTATATACTTGTCACTTTTTTCGTTTGCATCGATCAAATTCAATTTTGACAAGTGACAGCTTGAAATCACTTTTTTGACATTCGAAAGCTTTGAATTTGAAACACTGTCCGGTCCCGAGCCACTTGCGACTGCCTGTGACCTTTACTAGGTGTCGTCGGCACTTCTAGTAGGGGGACGGCCCGGTGCATGATTCCCGGTACGTGGTCGCCACTCGAGAACTTTTACTTCCCATCGGTAATCCGTTATTCGTGCGATGTGGCCTGCCCATTGCCGCTACAAATACGATGCTGTAACTATCTACTCAATACAAAGACGGAGCCCCAATCGTCAACAAACGTCGCTAGCCAATTTCCTATCGCTCTATTTGTACACAATACTTAATTTAATAACACAACACACCTACGCTGCAATTTGTCCGTCCGAGGCTGGCTTTGATTAGTGCTATACGAAATAGATACACGGAATTGGTGCGTTCAAATTTGGAACTGTAACGAGGACAAAGCCTTATGGAAATCCCTTCGCGAGTCGCATTGTTTAACCTGGCAACGTGGTGATTATGGCAATTACACTTGTGTAAATTCCAAAGTGACGATCGGTGACGTAGGTTCACGTCCAGCAGTGGCCTTATGCAACCTATGTATGATGTAATCACGTTTTTTTGCTTTTGCAGGTGCAGAGAGTCTCTCACAGCAGTGCTGTTTGGCGGTAGACATAGATAACATGATGTTAGCTAGGCGGACATAGAAAATTGCTTACCACCAAGCAAACCGAGTGCAGGGTACAGGATCAACTGAGAGTCGAACCCGGGACCTCCAGGGTATAAGTCCAGGCATGCAGCACTTAGAGCAAGGAAGCGATTATGATGATTTTTAAAGCAAAATACTACTAAAAAGTAAAGGCTAGATTTAATTAAACTACGAATTGAAATCAATATTTTTATTGATTTTACTTTACGTATCGACACAAAATCCGAAGATACGTCATTTTGCTATATTTACGTAAAGCAATAAGGTTATAAAAGAGTGCGCGTCACAGATCGTCACCTGTCATTGCAGTATCGTTGGATGCGTGTGCGCACGACTTAGCTTTGACATTCAACTTCAGCGATTGTGCATTGTCCGCGTGCGCTAACTGATGACTTCGCCAGGAGTAAAATGTAAGGGACATTTTACTATTGCCGAATGTCTTAAATAATGGATGGTTTTTCTTTTTCAAATATTGCGTTACAGAAAATGACCTTAAAATTACTACTAATATTATAAATACTGTAGTGAATTTTTGTTTGTTTCTCACGACGTAATGGAGAGTCAGTGTAACTTGATTTTTGTACAGGATAGTTTAAATACCGGAAAAGGACATGGATACTTTGTATCCTCTTCGAACAGGTAGTTCCCGCGTAATAAATCCTGAAATCCACGTGGATGAAGTTGCGGATAAAAGCTGATAATAAAATTTGATGTAACTGTTTTTCATTCTACATTAACTGTTATACCTCTAGTTCAAATCTACACAACTCTGTTAATAATTATAACAACAAAGTAAGTTTTTACGCAAATTCTAGATGTTTTAAAATCGTGTCTTAGGCTATGTCATCAGCTTTATTGTCATCATCAATCATCAACAGCTTATATATGTCTGCAATGCAAGGCTCAGGCCTACTCTCCTACAGAGAGTGTATAAGAAATAGTCCACCACGCGGGACCAGTGCGGATTGGTAGACTTCACACACACCTTCGGATTTCTTGTCAGGAGTGTCCAGGTTTCCTCACAATGTTTTTCTTCACCGAAAAGCTAATGGTAATAATTTTTATCAATAAATTCCCAATAACAAATTGGAACTCATTGGTACTAGCCAGGTTCGAACCCAAACCTCGATTGATCAAGGACTGACCAACTGAGCTACCACGGTACCCTCGGAAAGCTCTATCGTAATAATAGTAAAACAATGATAAACAATTTAAATGTTTGTTATTTATGAACGCAATTACAGAAGATACAAAGAAACAAATTGTTTTTAAAATTACCCAGAGATTTATATACTGACTATTGTACTATCAGAAGACTTATAGCTACTCCACGACAAACGCAAAATTTATCGACAGTATTGTCCATCATTAAGATGCGCATAATAGCAGACGGTATGCGGGCACGCAAGTCCACGACTCCCAGCTGTTTATGCGTGAACAAATCGAAATACGAATCGAAATAGCCTCAGCTCATTTTGAAATAGGAACACGTCCGAATGCTCTTTATAGCCAGTGGTGAGCGGGCGCCGCCGTGAAGCCGCCAAAAGCTTATTGGTCGCGTTAGGCGGAGGCTCATTGCACACTGCACTCTAGCGGTTGCCAGATGGGATCACACGAATATCGGGCTTTTAAGATAACTCCGATATCAGATGTGATTACTTATCTGCTCAAGTTGTTTTGATATCGAATCTCTAGAGATTAATCGGTACAGTCTGTTTCAGTTTAATAGAAACCAACCGTAAACAAACACCAAATCAATAATGTGTACTGCATTATTTGACAAAATAAGTATTTTTAAACTGAATGCCCTAAAATTTGTAGACAATTCGTATATGAGTAAGTGTTGTGGGACTTTTTACTGAGATATCTTTACATTGATCGAAACCAACCTTATATTGTTTCGTAGCATTAATAAGCCATAAAATTTAATAGTCGTCCTGCTAATACGTATTTATATAAAAGGACAGAAGACAGGAAAAAGTAGTCTATCTACATGTACGTCAACAATGTCCTTTCCCAATACCTATTTAAAATAACTACTTCACAAAGGCAACTACACAAGTTGTATTTTAAAAGATGATAATAAAAGATTTCGTATATTGAACTATATTGTTTCCAATTGCCCTGAATTAAAATAAAAAGCGTTGCCAGACTCCTCAGTTCTGGCAACCCTAGAACACTCTCGCTGCGCCGGCGCACTGTTTAATTTTCAATTTAGATCGCAATTTGCGATGCGCGCGCCACACGCCCAAACTGGCATCACTGGACGGATAGATTTATAACCTCACCCCTGCAGTACGTATGAAACATACACTGGCTGCAAGTATGCAATCCATATGCTGTAAATACCGATTAATACTCGTAATAAGGTTTTTTGATAATATTTATGTTATTAAATTAGGACAGATGCGTAATAAAAGTACGTTTATTTTTTTAATAAATATGAATAAAAAAACTCAAAGACACACTGGATGCAGGTGGCTCATGAATGAATGATGGTACCATGAAGGAGGCCTATGTTCAGCAGTGGACGTTTCCTGGCTGACGATGATGATAGAAACATAAATAATAATAAAATCATGTAATATATCTCCATTTATTAAGGAGTGGAATTCCCTCCAGTTCCCACCTCTAAAAGCTATGTGAGACTTCGGTCAAAAGCAAGCCTATACACTTGAACAAAAATGATATTTGATTAATTGACACAGAACCCATATCAAGCAGAAACCATTGAACAAAAAATCCTTTGTAGGTAATAAATAACTTTATACTTAACTCCCATACCTTTGGCATATATTAAAAGAAATTAACTCTCGTAAGTTACGGCCCAGTGGGAAGGATGCTTCTGATAAGGTTTAATGAAAATTGGGCGTTTTTTAACGAATTCGTCAGCGTTTGCGCCGTTCGGGGAGATAAGGGGAATTGATCTGTCCGTTAAAACTAATTGATGCTGTTTTTCGCGAGGGTCTTGTTTAAACTTGAAGTGTTTGATTTGCGTTGATGGATTGTGAACTGTGGGTAAAGAAAATGTTGTTTCGCCTTACTTTCAAGTATGTTGACTATTTGATACTCCTGAGATTATTTGCGGGCAACGGAATGAGATTAGTTTCTCTTGGCAACCCCAGAAAATGATGTAAATATTCAAAATAACCTCATCTTACACCCTTTCTCTTTATATACACGGCTATAGAAATCCAGGAACAACTAAACCCTGTGTTCATTTCTGCGTCGGTTAAACAACGTTGGCAACGTTAAGACATGTCATGCCCTAGAGACACTCGTAATTTTTTAAATCATTTTTTACATGTTAAAATGCTCAATGAATTCGAAAGAACCCAGTTTAGTTCGTATAATAGTAACATCAGTTTTGATACTGCGTTTTTCGTTGATATTCAGTGTAGTACAAAATTAAATTCATGAAAATAACCTCGAAAACAGACCAAAAAAAATCAAGGAACCAGTTCAAATTTGAATCAAATACAGTAATTTACACTTTCCTAAAGTATTACGCGTGATAAATCTTTCAAAAGCGCTCAATAATAATAATTCCAATCATGACCTCGGTAATATCCCTCGTCAAATTCATCATGCACCATTATTTGCAACTATAAGCTTGCAACGTCTAATCAGGGCGGTCTAACACATACTTAGTAGTATTTTCGACAATAACTAGACGCTTAATTTGGAGTCTTGATCATCTCACATTCACCGACACTCGAAAGTTCACTATAATTCCAATCAAAAATCACAAATTGCAAGCGTTCACGCCACCAAAATTGCACTTTCACTCGTTTAAAACAGATCGCATACTTGATTTATAATAGGAAATCGATATTTTTATAGCATGTCTATGATATATGATCGATTTCAGTCAATGGTTTTACGTGATTTAATTGGAAATGGCATGTAAGTATAAAAGCTAAACGTTTTTAGGAAATTAATACTGTGGGAGAACTTTTACGAAGTAGCCCAATTGGTGGATAAAATTTATTGATTAATTCGGAATCGAATTATATTATGATCTTGAAACTGGTTGAAATTGGTACGTATTCTAGAAACACCAATCCCAGGTTTTAACCTTAAACAGAATAATAATTTTAGGATGCCATTAAAGGTCGTCTTGTTTTACAATCAAATAAAATAGAGGTAGAAGCGTAAACGAATACAAACAACTTACATTCGATGATTTAAAGGAGCATATGAATAAATTAATACCACAAAATGCGATAAAATTCATAAAGTAAACCATAAAATTTCATAATTAACAAACAATACAAGCCCAATACTCATTGTGGGTTATTTTCGGGCACGGTCATCACGTCATGCTGCCCCATTCGCATTTGCTCATTCAAAGGTGATACGTTTTTAATTCAAAATTCGAACGCGTCAAAATGCTTTGTGTCCGAGACGTGTGACAGGAATCACTAAACGCTAATATAAATAAAGCCAAAAAGTAAATCACTTACCTTTAGAATGCAGTTGCCGACGGCCTCGCTCTCTGGGACGGTGACGTTGTAGAAAGACTGGTCGAAGATCGGCTCGTTGTCGTTCACGTCGAGGACGGTCACCACTAAGGTGACCATTGAAGATAGAACAGGGTCACCACGATCCCTAGCGATCACTGTTAACCGCGGCATTGGATTCGTTTCACAGTCCACTCGCGAACGCGTTGTAACCAAACCTGATCTCTCGTCGATCGCGAACCACTCCGATTGAGGAGTTGGCAGCAAAGAGTACCGAATCTCAGCATTGTCTCCTTCATCAGCGTCAATAGCCGATACTTGTACGACAGGGGTGCCAGGCGATGCAGCCTCTGGCACGCTCGCTTTGTATTCATTTTCAACAAATACAGGAGCATTGTCATTCACGTCGGTTACTTTGAGACTGATAATCTTTGACGCGTGAAGCGGAGGAGAGCCTTTGTCCGTAGCTACCACATTCAACGTATATGATGATCGTGATTCGCGATCTAAAGGCAACGCTACTACCACTAAGTAAATTATGTTGTCGTGTGTGCGCAAATCAAAATGTCCATCACCGCCGCTCAAAGTAACATTTACATTAGAATATTCCGTTTTAGAATCTGGATCTTGTACGGATATTCGAGCCACAAATTCGTCTAACTGAGCCGATTCAGATATTTTTGGAGTGGCATCATCGCTTAGAAATATCACGTCAATCGTCGGTTGGTTGTCATTTACATCTGTAACTCTTATTGAAACGAAAGCTGTAGTTTCTAATGGTTGAGCACCTTTGTCTCTCGCAACTATGACCAATTCATGAAGTTCCTTGGTTTCAAAGTCAAGAGCTTTATTAACGGTTATTTCCCCAGTTTCTGAGTCAATTTTGAACATGTTCTCTTTATCGCTCTGTCGTCTGTTTATCGAGTATTCGATCAATCCATTTTCACCTGCATCGGAATCTGTCGCAGACACTCTAAGAACTTGTGTTCCAACTGTTGCGTTTTCTGGTATCATAGCTGAATAAACACTTTCTACAAACACCGGTGGGTTATCGTTAACATCTAAAATTGTAATATTTACAGTCATCGTCCCCCTCAGCGGCGGAGTACCACCATCTAACGCTTCTATGACAAGTTCGTAATGATCCGTCGTTTCTCTATCTAGGAACCCATTGATTTGAAGATCCAAATAGAGAACACCATCACGTTCCCTATGTGAGGAAAGTCTAAATGCGTTATCGGTATTCCCTGATACGATATTATACCTCTGAGTATTAAATATACCTAAATCCTGGTCTTTGGCAGGATTCAACTTCCTTTTAACATCTCTAGGAGTATTCTCAGAGAACTCCACGTTCATGACTGGAGTAGGGAACGTAGGAGCGTTGTCATTCTCGTCTGAAACTCTAACTACAACTCTGATGTTGTCTCCGGATGCAGGTATAGCGACAAGAGCGTAATGATCTCTGTTTTCTCGGTCTAGAGGCGCTCGAGTTCTTATTTCTCCGGTGTGAGGGTCTATTTTGAGGTCGTCGTTGACAGCGCTCCCTGGGACCGGTACGATGGTGTACGGAGGTGCAGCGTCCGGCAGCTCGTCTCCCAGGTGTCCCACCAGGGTGCCTGCGCGAGCGTTCTCGCGGACAGTGAACTCTCGGACATGCTCGGACGCCGCCGAAGCGACTCCGAGGAGGATGATCACGCGCAACATGGCGCGCTCTCCTTTTCACCGCACGCACATCGTCACTGTCACACCTGAAACAAAGATTATTACAGTTAGTGTGATAAAATAACTACGACAAATGAGATTTTCTAAGAGTTTTGCCTGAATCATGTCACACCACGATATTTGTTTCAAGGTTGCGTGGTGCGAGGCGTGAAGGTCGGTCTTCTGGCCGAAGTTCGTGGTTTACCCCCCTCCTGAGAGAGGATAGCGACTAACACCACCAAAGCAACATGAAAGTACCTTAGTAAATAAGAGTGATATATAAGTTTATACTTGAAGTTTATAATTATTTTAATGTATAACTATGGGTCTATTACCTGATATTAAATAAAATAATAATAACTACAGCTGAAACCGTACGGCTGTCAACTAAGGTCATTACACATATACCCCCAAAGACTGTAGTGATTTCATTATAATTTTGTTTATAAAACAAGACATATTAAAAGCCACGAGATGAATTTTTAAAAAATATCACTAACAAGCTAATCCATTTATCAACAATAAATAGCGAAGTTCTTAGTAAATAAGCCCTTAGCTAGCTAATAAGCTATTTGAAGCTGTTCTAAAATCAAGCTAAGACACAATGAAGTTGGCGAAAAATTTGGTTTTACATCATAGTTGGGGAGGTGTACTTATCAAAAATTGCATAAATACAGCGAAGTGCCATGAGGAGAACATAGCCAACATCCTAAAGTCGTCACTTATCCGAGAAAATCGTAAAATTAAACAACCAAAATGTAGTTTTACTTCCAAGGGCTTCTTATAAGTAGCCACGTTTTATGAAAATTGCATATTTGATTATAAACCTCAGTTTATGACGAAGACGTTAAATCTTGCAGGAACCACGATAGAACATCCTTTATCAATAAGTATTTTAAGTGCTGTCCCCGATTTAGCAAACATGAAAATTTAATGTTAGTCAAAATGGGCTGTAAAATATTTCTCGTTCAGAGTATAGGTTATCTCTAGGTGTCGTGAAAGATGACTCAGGGAAATTGACACAGGACGGACTGTTGTCTGCCTCCATTTGAAATCTCCAAATGAGAACACAGAGGCTTATGTGCAGGAGTCAGCATTATTATTCAAAGCTATTTAGATTATAGGGTACTCGTAAATTGATAGATTGTTGTTTTATTTCTTATTATAATAATAATAAATATTATTTTATTATTAATAATAACAAAAGTATTTATTGACATAAAAATGATTACAGTGGTCTGATGTAAGAGTACACACGGCTACATATCAAGCTATACATTTCCAGTATACGCTGACCTCGCATTGAATGTACTACCGCACAATACTGGTTCAGCTTATGTTGGAAATGTATAGCTTGACCTGTAGCCGTGCGTACAACTATCTTTGGGAATTAATGTGAACACTATCATCTAAACTAGGCCGAGCCTTTAACTTAGATACTAGTCTTTTTCATTGACACCGTTTTAAAACTAATAACTTAAATATTTTATGCTTTCAAGGATGAACAATGTTAAATTCACAAGATATTTTTTTTTTACAAATACCCGCACCAATTTTTTAAATGCCTTCGTTTTAGGGCTCAGTAGCAAAGAGTAACCAACGAGACCCTAATGCTAAGCCTCTGCTGTCAGTTCGTCCGTCCGTCTGTCAGCGGGCTGTATCTCATAATCTGTATTAGGTAGACAGTTGAAATTCTCACAGGATACGTATTTCTCAACGATTTTATAATAAAAATAAATGTAAACAGGCGGTTCCCATACGTGCCTTTTCAACTGGAAAATTAAGTTTGAATCAGGCTGGCATTTTCATTATAGCTTTGTTCGGTTGTTGTTACTTTACGTATTACTTATAATAACCCTAAGTGCGCAAGTTTAACTCGCACTTGACTTTTTTATAAGACATTAGTGCAGCTAGCTTTTATAGTGACAGCCAACGAGACGAACTCCGAAAATACTCTACCACCAAACTGACTACCGGTAGTGAC
The DNA here is from genome assembly GCA_910589575.2 of Carcina quercana. Classification (NCBI taxonomy): domain Eukaryota; kingdom Metazoa; phylum Arthropoda; class Insecta; order Lepidoptera; family Depressariidae; genus Carcina; species Carcina quercana. The sequence goes on along the minus strand of OU342434.1, from coordinate 1,007,914 downwards.
TTCTACTGAGAGTCGAACCAGTGACCTGTCGATTGTGAGCAGCATGTATAACTACTAGGCTACTGAAGCTGTTAAGTTCTATCATCATCATCAGCCGCGAAACGTTCGCTGGCTGAAAAAAGACCCTAGCCGCTTGCATCTAGTGACTATTCGCGACCTTTACCAGATTGGTCTTCTATATTAATACTAAATACTTTTTCTAGAAGTAAATGAAGTCGAAGATGCGTACTAAAGCTAAGTTACATAAAAATATGATTTCGAAACGACGTAAGCGTCCACCGGACGTTTTTTGGAGATATGTATCAATGCAATTAAGTAACAGGTTAGATAAAATCTCGTCTTGTAGTGAAAGTACATGAAGACTTGTGTACTTTTTGCTCAACATCCACATTAATATCATAATTGATACTATTAATCACTGTTGCGTAATGTTTTATGTATCGGATGCAGGGACGACTTATATTTCCTTTTATTGTAGGAATAGTTGGTTTTTGTAGGTATAAAACATCTGTTTCGTAATAGCTATGATTACAGATGATGTTATTATATTAATTCGAGATAAACAAAGAAATGTTGATTATAGTTTATATGAATATTTAATGTAAATATTTTGTAGACTTAGACTTCACACACACCTTCGAATTTCTTCTCAGGAGTGTGCAGGTTTGCTCACAATGTTTTCCTTTATCGAAAAGCCCACGGTAATGATTTTTATCATTCGTACATAAATAACAAATTGGAACTCGTTAGCACGAGCCAGGATCGAACCCAGGCCTAGATTGTTCAAGGACTGACGCTGAGCTAACTGAGCTATCACGGGTATTATTACACATAACACCGGCCATGTCAGCGAGCCATGCTATCTCCAACTTGAGTTTTATACCAACCCAAAAACTAGTTCTGAAATTCCCAAAATCGTCATAAAACTGAGAAAATACAAACCTGACGTAAGTACATAAGATGATTACAACATTCGATTCAGAAACCGGTCTCTTTTGGGTTCTACCGACGGTTGTAACGGGTTTCGGATAAGCCCGTTCTTAATTTGAGCTTTATATAGTCTATATTTCTAATGATTGTTGTTAATATTCTCCGTTTACGGGCTTTCGGCCAATGGAGAAGTGGTAGACTCTTATCCGGCATCAAGTTCTGTGTACTAAACACAATTAACTTATATATGTGTGTCAATATATATTTCGATCCTGTTTGCTGATATCTTTGCTTTGATCATTATCAAGAATACAAATGAATAAAAAGTAAATTTTTCAAAACCCGACTGCGTAATTTTTTTAACTTTTTATGATTTTGATATACCCAGTGTCACTCTCACAATAATATAAATACGAATCTAACGACACCTCTCAAGCTAAAATCCATCGTGCCAATTGAACTGTAGGCCGTGCCAAACAATTATACATACATACAAACAAACATACTCTCGAAAAACATAACCCTCCTGACGCAGGCGGGTAAAAATCCACGCAAAACAAGGTTAGAAGGTAGTGTCGCAAATGCTGAAGTTACAACGTTTTATCGATTTGGTTCAGCCATAAATACGTCAGGTTAGTGGTCGCAAGAAGATGTAGTTGACAATGCGGAGAAGTGCCTGTAGCCGTTGGTAAATAAAGAGTATTCTATTCTGTAAACACACACTCTCTGGCCTCGTCAGAACACCAGCGCTGTGGCCTCGCTGCAGCACATGCTGAGACGAGTCCATTTTAGCAACACACTACAACACAACCAAATTTATATGTATGTTATATAGCTTCAATTTTTGTTTATCAGTTGTAAGTATTTTTGTTTTTGATTAATTAGTTTTTGTTTTAATAGATTTCTTAATGTGTTTTTTCTATGTGTATTGTGTTGTGTGTGTTCTTAAATAAAGTTTTGTCTATGTCTAAACCCAAGGGAACATATGAGTTACTCGTACTATCAATTTAAACTGTTAATGACTGATTCTATATGATCATCATCAGCCGGGAAACGTCCACTGATGGACATAGGCCTCCCTCATGGTACGCCACATCGACCGGGCCCGAGCCACCTGCATCCAGCGACTCTCTGCGACTCTAACCAGGTCGTCAGTCCACTTAGTAAGGGGACGACTTGGTGTTTAAAGTACTTGAAACTGCAACCTTTTTATTCAGTTTTAAAATAGTTATACAAAATGTCCAGCCAACATAATAATTTCAACACATTTTTGAATTCTTTTCGATTTTATGTAGCACATGTGTAAAATTGAGATAGTAAAATTCCTGGGCCTCCCGGTAACCCTAAGGAATTTCCACGCAGTTGAAGCGACCATCAACATATACAGGTCCCTCAATGCATTTAATATTTACTTAATACAAGACCATTGTTTCAGTCGTAATATAGTTTCTCAGCATTATAAAATTTCCATAAAAATACAAAAAAATTGTGTGCGAGCGACTAAAAATAGACCTTTTAATGGAATTAACTACAAAATATACCATGTAATCGAATATTACAAAAGAAATCCATTAATTTCGATTTTATAAGCCATTTGAATAATTTAAAAAGTATCCAATGTTAAATTCTACCAAAATTCGTACAAAAGATAAATAAAACCAAATGGTATTAGTTCAGAAAAAAAAATCTTTTTCTCCGATGGCGGTAATGCAAACATTTTTGTTAGAAAAAAACCGTTTATTGTAAGACAAGTGCCTTTGTTGGTCGGTTCGCAGGTAGATGCATTTGCACACATTTATGGCTTTTATAACTAGTATTCCAGAGGGGCAGTTCACTACGGACAAACATCCTTACGACTTCACGGCTCACGGATGTCTAAGCGGACGTAGATGACGATGAATAAATAGTTATAGTAGTATTCCGTAACAAGAATAGTTCTGTTAATAATTACACACAAATAAACTGTGACCACATCGCTCTACCACCACACCAATGTGGAGAAAGACTCCTCGAATGGCGACCACGTACCAGAAAGTCTGCCACCTACTAGATCCACCGAGTCTTTGGATACAAGTGACTTGGGACCGTTCAATGTGGCGTACCATGGAGGAGGTCTATGTCCAGCAGTGGACGATGTCCTGGCTAATGATGATGAAACGGTATATGTATATGTTTATAACTTTTAAACATTTGCTCGCATTCGAATGGCTCGGACTAACAACCTCTGCCTCAACCTAATGAAACGCTGGCTTTTACCTTCCATACCGGAACACAACAGTGCTATTTTTATTGTCTTTGGACACATGGTTAGCTAGCTAGTACTCGTTTTGGTTGGTGGTATGGTATCTTCTATGTATCCCGGATATCTGACTATGTTAGCTAAGTCTGCCGCCAAACAGCAGTGTTAATAGCACTGGTGTGTTCCGGTATGAAAGGTAGTAGAGCCAACGCCTTCCTTATCGTCACTTACTATCAGGTGAGATGAAGGCCAAGTGCATTCAATTAAAATTATTTCCTATAGGTGCTTCAGAATGGTAACATCGATTTAAAAACGTTCCCACACATGCAGAATAGCGGGAAATCGCAAAATGCGTAAGCTTTTAAAACCCGCTATGTATGTAAGAAACAAACAAAAACATACATTTTATTTTTTGATAAATTCTCGATAACATGTCTCACGAGTTTAACATACAACACGCGTAACATATATTACGTTATCTCTCGATCTAAATCTTAAGTGAACATATACATATGTCGGCTGCTATAATAAATTGTATATTTTATGTTGAAAGCAATACGTGAAGTCTGTTTGCCCTTTAATACACTGATTATGACCTGCTTTCCTTTTTTAGTTGTCTCGCGTAAGTTGATGCTAGACGAAGAGAGTTCAGTAGCTCTAGTGTGAGTTTTTAACCGATACTATGGCGTTTTGTAAGAAAGAAAGAAAGAAAAAAAAAATTTATTTGCCCAGTACATAGTTTTTTACATGGTGTTTAGATAGTAATTTTTATTTTGTTCGATGTACTTAACCTGTCCACAGGTGTGCAAATATTATGAACATCCTACTAATATTATAAGTGTGAAAGTTTGGATGTTTGGATGTTTGTGACGCTTTCACGGAAAAACTACTGAATGGATTTGAATGAAACTTTACAATAATATAGCTTATACATCAGAATAACATATAGGCTATAATTTATAAAGACATATTGTGTAAATTGTCCAAAATCACACTCATAATATTAGTGGGATTACATGGGCAATTTTGGCATAACAAAAACGCGTTGCCTAGCAACTGACCATAGAATATGTAAATTACTATTTGAATGTACTACGTCAGATATTGACATTTATTTTGTTTCTTTAAACTATTAGACTACGTAACAGAATAAACACTATTTTGTACCTTATGCTGTATAATAATTTGTCATATACGTCACCTATGCCTATCGAATAAGTAGAATACATCCTGAAGTACACACGGACAAAGTCGCGGGCGGAAGCTAGTATCTAATAAGGAATTTAATTGGTAGCACGAAGTAAACCATGATTGCACATAGATGGCGCTACTAGCAAGTTAAAACGCGCTTACCGTCAGTGAACTTACACCGTGTGCAATTTATATATGGTAACGATCCCGTTACGCGCTTCCTGACAGCTTCCACTTGTGGGCCTGGTCAGTGGACATTTAACTTGCATCGTACCTAGAAGACGGCAGTCTATAGGATTCGCTTCCACTTGTGGGTCGTTTAACAACCAAACTAAAAGTAGAAAATTTTCTTCTATCCCTAAACTACGCTGACACTGAAGCGATCATTACCTTCTCCTAACCTTCTCACAATTTCAGTATCTCAAGCATTCACACGCACTCTCATACACACACCTCACCACTTTCACATTTATAATAATTTAAAAATATATATTGTTCGCGTTTTTTCACACTATGTTGTTGTATGTACTTTGTTCTAAAATCAATCACCGACCTATTTAAACAAATTATGATCCTAGCATGCTTAGTCCACGGAGGAACACTCTCTCCCAAGAAACAGGATATTTCCTAGTTTGGGAGATTGTGACACATTATGACCTTAGAAACATGCAGGCTCTATAATTAAAATTAAAAATAAAATTTAAAAAAACGTAACTGCCAAGGCTTTCTTCACGCCTCACGTGTTAGAAGTATCTCTTTGTCTAGTGTTTCACACGCTACTGTAAATGTAAAGTACTTGTCTAAGTTCCTGTCCAAAAGATTAACGCCTTGAAACTGAAGAATCTTCTTCTTTACTAACCCTTAACCTACTACCGTTTGCGTTTATGTCAGTCAGACGCTGCACAATTCTTCATACAAATCTGATGTACCGCAAATGCGAAAGTATTGGTTAAAAACTCACACTAGAGATAATGTAGGGCAACATCATTGATTTAATATTTATGGATAGATATAGTATTTTGAGGAATTGCCCCGAATTTTCTTTGTGTTATAACCGAAAATAAGCGCCATGTTTTCATGGTCGTGAATGAATTGGCCGTCTCTCTACTAGATGGACCAACGACTTCGTACAGGTAGCGGGGACCTAGTACAGGTGGCTTTAGACCGATCAATGTGGTACACTATGGAGGAGGCCTATGTTCAGCCGTGGACGTTTACAGCCTGATGCTTTTGATCTTACGCAAGGAATGTTATCCTCAAGTCAAAAAATTCGTTATGATGAAAAAGGAAGTCAAGTGCGAGTCGGACTCGCGCACGAAGGGTTCCGTACCATTCTCTATAAAAACGGCACAAAAAACACATTTGTTGTATGGGAGCCCCCTTAAATATGTATTTCATTTTGCTTTTTATTATTTGTTGTTATAGCGGCAACAGAAATACATCATCTGTGAAAATGTCAACTGTCTAACTATCACGGTTCATTAGATTCAGCCTGGTGACAGACGGACAGACAGACAGCGGAGTCTTAGTAGTCCCGTTGGTTACCCTGGTTGGTTGGGTACGGAACTCTAAAAATTAGATAATGTGGAATGTGTAGCTATGAGTAATATATTGAAATCTTCCAAACCTTTGACGTATCCCATGGAATATCCTAAAGTAAACCTGAGCAAAACCTAGAACCATTTGACTAAGAATTAATACATACTTCATTACAAGAGCATATAAAATTCTTTTATAAATTCACTACACATCTTAAGTCACAAATTTACCCTCTTTACAGTTTCTATTAGAGAACCCAAGCAGTTAAAAGTTACAGAAATTAACATAAAATAAACAGACTGCGTATCCCTTTCATACGGACCGACTCTTTATATCTTTCTGCATAATTACATATTCTATTTATTAGTCGGACTTTTAATTCGAGATATTAAAAGTGTTACTTGAAATACGAGTATAACTTCACAAGATGTTTTAGAGTTTTGCGTCAATTTTATTTCAGCTCAATAGGAACAGTATTTTGATATATTACAATAAAAGAAGACCATAATGAATGAATAGGTAATAGCTAAAAAAATTAAACATTTCGCATATGTATTTTATATAGTACTAGCGGCCCACCCCGGCTTCGCACGGGTAGACATTTATTTTGGCATAAACGTAGAGTAAATGTAATCTTTCTAGATCGTTACAGAAATTTTCAGAACTTTCCACAAGTTCTCATGTGAACTTCTTTACTCATGTGAAGTTCACATGAGTTAGACAAGGACAGTTATATATTTTTTACATTTTTGCCACCCACAACCACCCACTTCCACCCATCGCGACCAAACTCCCTTACTTTTAGCAAGAGACCAACGGGAAGTTAATCGGAGTTGGGGGTAATAGAGAAAACCCTGTCTTAACGTACTTAATTAGCTTTATATATGTATATTTTATTGCTATATACAATTGGTTGGCTAAACATATAGATGTCGGAACATCTGATATAACATAATATTCACTTGGCATGTGTAATTGTATTCAATAATTTAGAAACTGTATATTATTTATTTATTATTGCGGATCAAAAAATATGGAGCACTTGAGTTGTGGACTAGATCTGATGCGAAGATAATATAGCTTCCCAAATAGAAATAATACCCGTGCTAGGGTAGGATATTATTTGTATATAAATAAACGAATTTACTTGACTTAATGAAAGAAAGAAATTCACGACTTTGTATTTACTTTTTCTTCATCTTTATTGTCTGTCTTCAAGACAAGACAGTGTCTTGAAATTAAAATAATTACTTGCTGTCCGGCTAGAATTCTATTTTCAAACTTTACTCAAATTTAAAGACAATTTTAATTATTAATTTAAAAACCAACGGAATTGAAGTAAAAATTTTGTTGTTTTTATGCAAGAATTGTAAAGTCACTAAAACAAAAACCATTTCTTGACATATATTATATATTATATTATATCAGTAATTCGAGTTTATATTTTCCAAGTACGTGAAACAAAGTCACTTGGTTGTTATATAACAAACATATACCTTTTTATTCATATTTTATGATCCGATGTAAATTGCTCCTGGGCCGTAATCGACAAACAGATATATAAAATTCACATAATTTATAACACAAAGAGAGCAGATTTCAACCATAAATATAATTTTTATAAACTCATATTTTTAATAGCTTCGTCGTATATATTTTCACGCCCTAAGTAATTTTTACATTAATTTCGCGAACAGTAATAAAAGTCAAAAGTTTCGCGTACAAATAAGTACTTTTAATTTACTAGCAAAGTTCTAAGAAATTTCATTCAATATTTTTTATTCTTAACCCTCTACGCAAAAATAGGGGTGTCATAAGTTTGACAACAATGTCTGTCTGTTTTTTCAAGTTTATTTACGGTGGTTTTTAGCTATATTTGGTAAAAATCGATTCAGCAGTTTGATGTTAAGACATTTTCGGCATAAAATTGAATCTTTTTTATAATGTAAAATTTTCGTATAATTATTGTTTTTTTTTTTTTTTTTATTTAAACAGTTTATTGTACACAGAAAATATTTACATAACACAAAACAGAAAAAATATATACAAAAGGAACAGCTTATTTCTAAAAGAAATTTCTTACAGCAGTCCTAGGTTAAGGAGAAATATTGAAGAAAGGAGGGCAGTTAGGCGTGTACGATATGATAAATATAATAAACGATTACATAAATACGATATACAAAACAAACTAATATATATCAATAATAATACATACATACTTTACATACTATAAATATATATAATCTTATAGTGATAGAAAATGTTCCTTGACGTTTTTCTTAAAGGCGGAAACAGTTTTGCTGTCGCGTACAGTGTGAGGCAACGAGTTCCACAATCTGGCTGCATGAACCGTGAATGAGTAGGAAAAGAAATCGGAGTGATGGGAAGGGATGGATAGGATTGTCCTAATGTGAGCTCGACAAGGTTGGTCAACAGGATGCGTGTATGTAAATCGCTCACTTAGGTAGCTAGGATAAGAAGGGTTATTTAGGATATTGTACAGAAGGGAAAGGATATGAGCATTTCTACGAAGGCGGATAGGGAGCCACTTGAGCTGAGCGCGAAAAACTGACACGTGGTCATATTTTCGCAACCCGAAGATGAAGCGTAAGCAAAGATTCTGAAGTCGCTCAAGTTTGTTTAATAGCTCTTCGGTGACGTCCAAGAAGCAAGAATCAGCATAGTCAAGAATAGGGAGCAATAATGTTTGGGCTAGAGAAATCTTAGTTTTCAATGGTAGGAACCATTGAAAGCGCTTGAGAGAGTGAACAGCAAAGTGAATTTTCTTGCTGATCTCATTGACATGCTCCACCCAAGAAAGATTGCAGCTAAGGAAGACACCTAGATTTTTAGCTGTCTGAGTGAAAGCAATTGGAGTATCGTTATACAGCACAGGGGGGACAAGGGATAGGTCAAGTGAGTTGCACATGTATCTACTCCCGATAATCATGGCTTGTGACTTATTTGGATTAACTAATAGCCCGTGAGATTCGGCCCAGGAACTAATTCTTAGCAAATCGGCATTTATTTCAGCGATTGTGTTGACGTAATCAGAAACAGTTGCATAGTGTTTTTTTAATTTAAATTTAATTTACTTGTTAGGTATATAATGTAACCCCTTACATACATTTATATATAACTTACTAACATATAACAGGCAGGTGGGGTTAGTGATCGCAGTAAGATGTTGTTATAGAGGTAGATGCAGCTGAATCTGATGTGTTAGTTGGAATTTTTTTTATTCCTAATAACATTAATTATGTAGAAAATATGGGAGGAGGAGGCCTATGTCCAGCAGTGGACGTTACCCGGCTGACGATGATAAAGAAAATATGTATGTAATATGTCAATTTTTGTTAGAAATTATATAATATTAGAACTTTTAAATGTATGGTATCGCTGTTCAATACAAAACTAATAATGTATTGCAATTAATTTATTTTCGTAAAATTAACGCAGCTAGTAGTCTCTAGATGGCGTTTTGAATAAGAAAATGTATGCAAAAATGAAAATTGTTATTCACTATGAAGTTGTATGCTGATGGTATTCATTTCACGACATTATACATATACCGGCTACACAAAAGCAGCAATAGAATTGAAGATTTCAAAAGATTATTGCAAAAGAAATTCAGTAAGAAACTTTTGTCAGAGAAATCGTCTTTCGTTCATATTAAAATAAATGGTTATTTTCTCGTCATCCCGGGTAAATATCGTGATATAATTAATGATTTAGAGAGTAAATGCAACTAATTATTCAATCCTGGCCCTGAACATCAGCCATTTTTTCTTGATAATTGTCGGTATTTCAAACTTTAACCGCCTCCGTGGCCTAATGCCTAAATGTTGGGCGAACATTCAGGAGGTAACGGGTTCAGTTCCCAGTGGCGGTACCTATCAATACTTGTGTAGGTTAGTGATAGGGTATTTTTATGCCCACCTAGCTACCACAATGTTACCTATGACTGACACCAAACTGCAGTGTTAATAGCACTGTTGTGTATGGTATGAAAGGTAGCAGAGACAGCACCCAATTAGCTTGGCTTCTGGGTGCATACGCGTACCATCCAACAGCCTTATCATCTCTTACCATTTAACACTTTCCATAAAAATTAGTAGGAAATTGAACAATTTGCTCTAAACTTACTCGTACAATGCTAGCATAGCGCCGTCTTTTGTGCATCCCAATCAAACATCCTTTTTTACAATATTCATTTCTCACAATACTCATATAGTTTTTCTTTCGCTCAAACTTTATTTCAGTTGAATAACTCTGTGAATTTTCGACCCCAAGCTCTCGCCGCCGGCTAGCGCATACGACGAATTTTTGACGCCGATTTTCTTTTTAGAGCATTCTTTTTTTACAAAGTGTTTGAGAATGCGACGGGGGAAAAATAGGCATTTCCTGTCTTGAAAGTTTCGTCTAGATTTTAGCATTAGCAAGTATAGTTTAATCAGTAACCAATAAATCTTAAAACGTGTTTCTGGCTCAGTTGAATTTAAAACGAATACTTTCACGAAAAGATTATGATAGAATACATACATCAGGAGAGATGAAGGCAAAACTGCGAAGCCATTGGTAATTCAAAAAAGGGTTTAATGATTTCTATAGTACACCTTCTTCATTATGTCATTTTTAGATTAAATCCAAATAACTTTCCGTAGTAAACTTTCTCGTTTTCAACGTTAGCTTAGAAAACTTGCGAAGTTACTCAAAAAGCTCAACAGTTTTTATCACCAATACAAGAAAACTTGAATGATGTATATTTTTCCAGTTAATTTCTAACTTTTCCGTCGCTTCAGTATTAAACTGACCCTGCCATTTGTAAACAAGGCATGAGCTTATTCAAGCTAAGGTCCTATCTAGCCAGTGCAATGTTTTCTCTCATTACGGTTTAAGTTTAGTGTGGTAGAGTTTACTTGAACGTGGATTAAGCAACGTGTACTCGATGTACCGTTCGTATGAGCTTATTAAACGCACGCCATAAGTGAAATCTAACCGAGCCTACGCGAGCTTTGAACTTTCAAGTTCCGTAAGCTCCCGCTAACCCTACTTAAATCTTACTTATAAACTTGGGAACCAACCTCCAAAATCCTTCACAACACAAAAATTTCGTTCACAACCATAATCAATTCACGTTTCGAGGGAAAAAACTAATCGAGCACACCGTTTATATCACAATTTGAATTTAGAATCAAGGCACAGCACTGCAATCCGAATGCACTGGTTTATTAAGATCACTGAAAAAAACTTGGAACGTGTTTTTGTGAGAGTTGTTGTGACGCGCGTGGAACCGCAACGAGGGTCCCCGAGGCACTGGCGTCTTGGAGCTAGAGAGGGGATGGAGGGTAAGGCCCCCCTCGGAACAGGTTGCGATCGCATGCCGGAGCGCCAATTTTGTAGCTCTACGAGAGGCGCGGGCGCAAGAGGCGCGTTCTTACGTTTCGACGCTTGATCTCTGGATAAGGTGATAAAAGATAATACGGATCGAATTAATCTCGTGTTGGTGCGGTATCATACGCTGGCTCATAAAGCCAGCCTCCATTAATGCTCAGTTTTAATTAAAATAAATGACATATTTTCACATGTACTTGTGAGTTACAATTTTTCAATTTTAGCGTTCCGTAATCAAACAAGAAACCCTTATAGTTTCGCTCTGTCCGTCTGTCCATCCGCGGCTTAGCTCAGAGACTCTTACTACTTGAAATCTGTAATTTGGTATGGATATACAAATTAATCATGACAACAAAATGGTACAACACCAACTTGAAATATGTTTTTAATGGCGGCTCTCATACACTTAACTTGGGGATGAATATTTTTTTCACGTCTACCCCATTGTGTGAATCGTAGAATAGGTCTTTCAAAAACATTGAGGGTATAGGAACACCACTTCAATTCAATTAAACTGAAGAGAAAGAAAACCTGCCAAAACCGTTGCTTTTTTTATTTTAAAAATCTGAAAAAACCACGGTTGTAGGTATATTGAAGGAAAACTATCACAACTTGCTTTACAGTTTACGGGTAACAGCCGACCAAATTATAAAATATAAGTATCAATGTCAATTCAAAATTACTTTACATCTTCAATATCAATTTTCTGATAAGTTTATTCCAACTGTATTACATAGAAATATGTGCTTTTAAAATCAAGTTAATACGCATGTTTCGTTAGCACAATATAACAAGTGCGCCTTCAAAATCAAAACTTGATCCAAATCAAATTATCTTTTTGACAACATATTCAGTTCGGATTTAGGAGGATAGGAGAAAATGTCAAAAATGAGCTCTTATTGCGGCTTCATCCGCCTGCCGCCCGCCGCAGCGACATATGGATGTCGCTGCAGCTACTATGGAATATCTATATAACTATGCTTCAAGAACTGAGAATACATCACCGACGGACGTTTCAAACTTCATGTTACTTCATACAAAATACTTCAACGAGATACACATCACCGACGAACATTTCAAACTGGATGTTACATCATACAAAAGACTTCAACGAGATACACATCACCGACGAACATTTCAAACTGCATGTTACATCATACAAAAGACTTCAACGAGATACACATCACCGACAGACGTTTCAAACTCCATGTTACTTCATACAAAAGACTTCAACGAGATACACATCACCGACAGACGTTTCAAACTGCATGTTACATCATACAAAAGACTTCAACGAGATACACATCACCGACAGACGTTTCAAACTTCATGTTACTTCATACAAAAGACTTCAACGAGATACACATCACCGACGAACATTTCAAACTGCATGTTACATCATACAAAAGACTTCAACGAGATACACATCACCGACAGACGTTTCAAACTCCATGTTACTTCATACAAAAGACTTCAACGAGATACACATCACCGACAGACGTTTCAAACTCCATGTTACTTCATACAAAAGACTTCAACGAGATACACATCACCGACGGACGTTTCAAACTCCATGTTACTTCATACAAAAGACTTCAACGAGATACACATCACCGACGGACGTTTTAAACTCCATGTTACTTCATACAAAAGACTTCAACGAGGTACTTCCCGGTACGTGGTCGCCACTAGAGAATCTTTACCCCGAACCGGCTATCGGTTCTTTGAGCGACGTGGCCTGCCCATTGCCACTTCAGCTCACTAACTCGTCGAGCTATATCGGTGACCTTCGTACGTCTACGGATTTCCTCATTCCGGACCTTATCCCGTAGAGAAATTCCAAGCATAGCTCGATCCATTGCTCGCTGAGTGACTTTGAGCTTGTTTATTCGGCCCACAGTAAAGGATCACGTTTCGGTTCCGTACGTCATCACTGGCAACACCCACTGATAAAAGACTTTTGTCTTTAGACGCTGAGGTATTTTGGACGAGAAGATATGCCGTAACTTCCCTAACGCTGCCCAGCCGAGTTGGGATTCTTCAGTTGACCTGTTTGTCGAAGTTGGACCTACCTAGTTGAACTATCTGTCCCAGGTATAAAATTTCGTCTACAACCTCGATTGTTGTTCCTAACTACTATAGGTGCAACATGGACATTTGACATGATTTTCGTCTTGTCCATATTCATTTTTAAACATACCTATTGGGAAACTCTTTTGAGGTCATTGAGCATTACGTTCAGATCCTCCAAGGATTCTGCCGTTATGACTATGTCATCGGCAAATCGAAGGTGAGTGATGTAGTCACCGTTGATGTTGATGCCCAGTCCTTTCCAGTTCAGAAGCTTGATAACATCTTCCAGTGCAGTTATGAAGAGTTTCGGGGATATAACGTCACCCTGTCTTACACCTTTCTGCACTTGGATCGGTTTCGTGCATTCATCCTGTAGACGGACGGACATCGTGGCAGTGCAAGTAAATAATATATCTTAATTATAGATAATTTAAATTATAAGTCATTCTGACTCTCTGTCTCTGACGAAAGGACAAAAAACTTACTCTCGCATCTTAATATAGAAAACAAAGTCGGGTTTGTTCGAACACTTATAACTCGAGAACCGAGAACGGCTGGACCGATTTTCATGGTTTTGGGACCGAGATTCACACAAAAAAAATATGTTTACGACCTAATAGAAAGTTTTGAATGACTTGATTTTTTGTAGAGGGATATTTGAAAGGAAGGACATTGGCTACATTTTATCGGGGTCGAACGAGCAGTTCCCAAGAGTTACATTGTAAAGTCCACGCGGGCGAAGCTGCGGGCAGAAGCTAGTTTATAATATTAATCATCATCATTTTCAGCTGGGGAACATCCACTGCTCCACACTTTTCTTGTCATTCTGTAAAAGATCGTTTCTTATAATTCACTTGCCCTGCGATATTTGGAAGCTGAAGAGGCATTTCTTCTGGAACGCTCCTACCTTCAGTAGGTAAGTTTTGAGTACCACTGTTCATTCTAGATACACAGGAGTTACAGTGGAGAGGTGGGGAACAAAGGCTGATTGATGATCTTCACATGACGCCAATACGATATGCCAGTTGTAGAGAAACGACTAGAAATCCGAAATGGGAGGTTGGTTCAATGACCTCATTAAAGAGTTGCAACAAATTTAATTTGCTACTCAACCCCTGATTTGTTTTCATAGCCATGTAATAATATTATGTTACCAATAAAAAAAATATCTAAAGTTATTCCACTCAATTTCTAATTCGACCGAGCAATCTTCCGTCTTTCAATGGATATCGACCTTTCAAGTTGTTACACTTAGTTAGCAGCTTTATTGACTTATGAAAACTGAATACATGCCATCCGAATTGCATGAAAGTGCTATAGAAAAAGTAGGTGCCGCCAACTGTCTAACGTTCGTCAAGTTTGCCAACAGTCATTTTCGTTAATGTCCTTAAACCTTATATCATTATCGGAGGGCAATGTGATTTTATGTGCTACGACGTGTACAATTGTACATCGATAATGAAAAACAAAAGATTTCAAAAATGTGTTCAAATTATTGTCCCGCAATGCCTTAAGAGCAAGGTGTTCTTCCGGTCAGGACTTAACGCAGTAGAGACATGGACGCTCACATTTAAAACTTGGTCACTGGATGCAGGTGGCTTGCGACCGGTCAATGTGGCGGATCATGGAGGGGGACTATGTCCTGGATGATGATGATGATGACGACGAGCTTTCACTCTATGACAACAATGACAATTGGTTCAAATAATAATTAGTTATAGCAATATCAATCATTATTTTGTTTCCCTGTACTTTCAGAAATTAATGCATGAATATGATGAATCATCGAACTTGTATAACTTGGTTAAGAGCAACCCTACTTTTAGAAAAGACTCCCAAAAAATGATGTCCTTTCAAACAAACAGAAGAACAGTGTTTAGACCTAAGCTCTTACACATTAGATATTCCTTTTACTCGCACCAAGCGTTTCGCTTCCTTTTTACCTTGCGTACAGCTAAAGTAGGAAATTCCCAACCGGTTTACCTGTTCCCTGAAGATAGCAACTTGATAAGGATAAGGAATAAGTCGTACGAGTAACATAAATAAGATAAAGGTGATTACACTTGAAATTAATATAGCTTCATCATTCACTCCTTCAAAGACTCCTGGTAGATCATGGAAGTGGCATGTCTAATGTCTGTATTCTGTAAGTCACTGGCTAACCCAGTGGGGCGATGGAGGACATGTCTGGTTGACATCCAATTAACAGAATCCAGTGATATATTACGGAAGGAGATAGATTTATGTTGTGTTGACTACGAAGGTTTTGTCAGCAGTCAAGCAGCGGTTTCTTTCAACAAGTGGTGATTGTGGCTTTTTAGTCTGAATGAAAAAACGGAACCATTATTTTCACTCTGGTGTCTGTCTGTCCATCAGTTCGTCTCTCACAGCTGACTATCGCAGAAGCCACTGCTGCTATCGACTTAAAAAGACTGAAATAATAAGGTTCCGTTTTTCCATCGGATGTTCGGAACCCTAAAAATATACGAAGAACTTAAAGCTATTCGCCTCACTTTGTTAAAACAATTATTACAACTACGCAGATGTCAACTTCGCCTGATTGCAGGAGCAATCACAGGACATGGACTCTACAACAAGCACCTGTTCACTCTAGTTATCAATGACAGCCCTCTGTACAGAGCATGCATGCAGGCCGAGGAGGCAGCTGCTCACATCCTGCTGGAGTGTGGAGGAGCAACACTGCAGGCAAAGTACCTCGGAACACCGAGGTCACTCCCAGAGCCTTCAACAACACAAACAAGCTGTTGGGCTTTCTGCTGGAGCTGGGGTGGCATGAGTAATGCACACCAATCCAGTAAAATAGGCGCATCTGATGTCGAATTGCTGAAACCTGACAGATAATGAACATCAAGCTATACATGTATGCATGAAAATTATAAAATTCACATTCAAAAAGGTCTGAATTTATGGTGATACATACGGATTTTCAGCCTGTAAATCTGGTATCTCGGTAGTGTTTTCAAATGGGATCATTTAAACATTTACACAATGTTACAGTAATAACCTATTAAATTCATAATCTGCTACATAGGTCCATTGCTGAACAGCCACCCCTACAGATTGCCACATTCGACTTTCTATCAGGGGATTTGCCATTGCTCTTGTCCTAAATATTATTATTCCCTTAGGGTTGAACTACATCAAGCAGCACCGAATCACACTTTCCTATGCATATCAGGTATTTTACATACATACATTTTGATGAATTAAAAGAAGCTATTTGATTCTGCCAACGCCATTCAAATACTGAACAAGCAGAAGAACTTCCTACAGCTAGCACAAAGTGTTTCGCTTCCACTTTCATCATATGTACAGCTAAAGTATGGATTTATCCTATCAGTTTCCGTGTTCTCTGAAGAATTCCCTTGGGAATCTTCAAACAAAGAGTAAATATACGCAACATGTAACATAGCCAGTAAGAGTGAGATGAAGGCCAAGTTATAACAGTCATAAATTTATTTTTAATTTAAAAAAAAATTAAAAAAAATATTTAAGCTTTCTTCTTAATTCTCGTAACATAAAAAATTTATAAAAAAAAACATTGGCGTTCCAAATTCAATTACCTTTATAATTACATATATTTACAAAATTATCATTAATGTAAGAGAACACAAAATATATTTTATGTGTAAAAATTGACAATTATGTTTGTTATTCAACTAACATTAAAAAAATAAAGCTTACCATTCTTTTTAACTTTAAAAACAAATAAAAACCCAGCCAAGTGTGAGTCACTTGTATGATGCATAGCATGAATATACCATATATTTAGTATCTCCTAATATTCTGGCACTCACATAGGACATAATATCATTTCACATAAATAATTCAATCAACAAATACTCAGTTAATAATTAAAATTAAATGGTATGTTCGGCCAGTAACATGGCTTGTCCGTATCACACTTCTCTATAAAATCTGACTGCATGGACATTTCTAACGCTGCAATCTTTTTCCATTTATCCCCATATAATTCTTCTTTGGTCTGGATATTTTCAATTTTAGGTTCATGCAACAGTTTATTTTCAGCCTCTTCTTGAGCCATTTTATGTCTCAGTTTTTCTCTTTCAAGCCTGGCATCTTCTTTGTACTTGGCATTCTCTTTTAAAAATGCAACGAACTCTTCACTAACTTCTAAGTCCTCTTCATCGTCATATTCTTCTGCTATACTTTCATCTTGGTCAACATAATAGTTTTCAGGGTTTACTTCATCCAATTCTGAATCTTCTGAATCGCTTTGAGCACTTTCATCGTCATGTTGATATTCAGATGTGTTTACTTTGTCTTTCATAATATGAACATTACTTGAACGCGCACTGCCAAAGTGATTACTTTTTATGACGTCGTGTAAAACTTTGTTTTCGTACTCCAACGCCGTAGCCCGCGATTTCCAATAAGCTACTTGATGTTTCAACTGCCATGTTGCAGCATGCGTAAAAGACTCAGCCCAAGAAGACATGGTTTTGACTAAATGGTTAGTTGTCCCCTTTTTACGTTGTTTCAACAATTTTTTCGCGGCTGCCTTCTTTTTTCGTTTTTTGCTAATGTTGTGGGTGGCTTTGGTTTTAGATCGCGTGTCTCCTTTAGAATGCTGGCTGGACGCGAACATTGCTTAAGTTTTGTTTTGAAAATAGAAAAATTACGTAGTAGTATATTATATACTCTTTGAAATAAATGAGTATTTCGATTTTCGTGCTTTGTTCGATCATTCACTCATTTTGATATAAAAAGGAGTGATTATACATATGCTCTTGCTCTGTGCCAAAGCTCTGTGCTAGGCTCTGTGCTTTGATCTGTCAGCGATACAACACACTTATGTCTTCTAAGTCAAATCCACAGACTAATATATGTACCTGTCAAATCTAAGTAGTCTGTGGATACAACAGCACGGATCTGTCAGTGTCAATTACAGTGCTGCCAACAATACAAAGGTATGGCCAGGTTTTTGGTCTCAATTCTTCCATTGAAAGGCACGGTTGGTATGGTTTGTCACAACGTGCAATTTATAGTCCGGTCAATCTACACATTGGAAGCTACCCAAATTCCCATCCATCTGAAACAGTAAAAATTTTCACAATACAATTAAAAACAACTTCGTTCGTTTTATTTCAGAAGCGGTAGCTTTTAGGAAAAAAATATTGATACCTTTTTTATAGATAATTTTATGATCAAAAAAATTTGTCTGAGGTAATTTTACGATAAAACTTACCGTTTTGAAGAAAATCACGAAAAACCCATTGATCTTTGATCTAGAGTCAATTTTTTTCCACGGATTCCATCGTAACGACGGGGAATTTTGAGAAGTTGTTTTTAATTGTGTTTTGAACAATTTTGCTCAGTTTCAGCTGGATGGGAATTTGGGTAACTTCGCTCTTGTTTTTTGACCTAAATTTGGGACTATTATACAATTCAACACAGTGCGCACTGACTTTGTATAGTTTATATATGTATATAATTCTTGTAGAAGTGGCGTAAATGACACGTTCCTCGAATTTATGGAGCCAAAGCCTGGTCTGGTACACTTATAATTTTAAAAGGCCATTATCAAATAAATAAGATTTAGCTACCATTTTTGTATATTTTGGTGTAATATATTTGTACAAAAACATATAAAACGCACGAAACAGGTAATACTTAACGTTGAAAACAAATATGGGTCAATAACATGACATTTGACGCTGTCACTTAGTACAAAAATAATTATTTTGTACAATTACAATAAATGCAAAAATGAATTTATATTATTTTTATATACATGTTTAGATTATTACTAGATTTTTTAAATAGTGTACAATTGCAGGCCGAATTGGAAACACTCTTTTGTTTTTAAAATACAATTGGGTCGTTATGACATCTAAACTTAGATTAATAACTAATTCCTAACTGTGACTTGGATAAAGTAGAATTTTAGAAAATATGGTCACACTGTCAGCTATTCTGTCAAATTACTTGTCATGCCAATAATAATAATTCAGTTTAGTGGACGTTCCTCAAATATTATAAAAAAAAGTCTTATTTTTGTTGATTTTATTTGGTATTTACCATAAAATGAATTATAAAGACCGCTGTCGAACATGCCTAAGTCGAAGTAAAGAAATGCGCCATATTAATGGGTCTGTGGTGATATCTGGCTCCGAAGTGTGTCTTTTGGATATTCTAAAGAATTTTTACAACTTTCAGGTAAGTCTCTTGGTTTTCTTATTAGTTTTGCATCATTTAAATTTCATAATTTTCATGACTTAAAGTGTCACAGTTTTAACACAGTAAAATTTTGTATAGTACCTATTTATTTGTTTTTCCAGGACAACCCCGATGACCATTTCCCTGAAACCATATGTATTAGCTGTGTCCACCATCTGACTCTAACACACGCCTTCAAAAACCTTATAGAATCCAGTACAAGAACTTTGACAGAAAATGCTACCCTGGTTGAATTCAGTGACAATTTGGACTGTGATTTCGACAATGACTTCCAACCGATTACGGTAAATAAAATACCTACATACCACGCTAAGACTCTACCAAACAGTAACAATGTTAAACCTGCAAAAAAAACATCACGACATGTGAGACGAATTGTATTAGAAACGAAAGCAGAATTTGAAACAAAAAGATACTTCTGTACAGAGTGTAAAGAAGAGTTTTCAATGATTAAGTCATTGCGGGAACACTGCATCAACAATCATCCGACAATATCAGATAAGGGACGAGAATGTGAATACTGTAATGCCAAATTTGAAGACTTCCGACAACTCGTTGTGCATAGAAAGTTACATATGAAACCACACTTATGTGAGACTTGTTGGATGGGATTCTATACTGAAGATGACTTTAACTCACACATATGTGAACCAAATCAAGGAAGTCATTCTCAGAAAGTTTTAAGACAGTGTGACCAGTGTGGAAAATCATATCCTCAAGGATACATCAAAGTACATCTAATGACTCATGGAGACGATAGAAGATACAGCTGCAAGTATTGTCCGAAGAAGTTCAAAGTTGCGAATGGATTAAA
Source organism: Carcina quercana (assembly GCA_910589575.2). NCBI lineage: Eukaryota > Metazoa > Arthropoda > Insecta > Lepidoptera > Depressariidae > Carcina > Carcina quercana. The sequence goes on along the minus strand of OU342434.1, from coordinate 987,512 downwards.
CTCTCATGTTCTTTGGAATCATAAGCGAACTCGTAACCACAAGTGTGAAGTTTGCGATGCCACTTTCATATCAGCCAGTGCTCGAAGTACACATTTTCGTAAAAACCATTTGAAAGAGAAGAAGTATGCATGTGAAAATTGTGCAAAGAGGTTTTTCTCAAAGTCAGAATTGCAAAGGCATATGCTTACACATACTGGAGTGAAGAACTTCCACTGCCACCTATGTAATAAATCATATCAAACACGGTATGGCTTGAATGTACATTTAAAATCTCATGCACATATGTCTGTCAATGTATTGAGTTTGTAGATAAGATTTGTATATAATGATCTCAAATAATTTAGTGAATCGATGGGCATGTTCTAGAATGCACTCTATAACTAAATCTGTCAGCTGTAAACCTACGGTCTACCTATTATCATTTTAATTATTTAGCCCGTGACATTGCACCCTGGTCACAATCTGAGTGAGCCTTCACTTTTATATAATAGGGGAAAACATTTGGTTGTACACAAAATACTTGACTGGTTAATGAAAAGAACATGACTGATGATTCGACATGAACTTGTAGACACTGAATAATTAATTTAATTAATTATAGTACAATGTTGTGCATTGTAAATACTTGCATAGCAAAGTGCCTGCCACAGATGAGTGCATTTTCAAGTATATTTAAAGAGTTTCCTAGAATCATGTCCGCTCATTTGTAGAAAAATATTTTCTGCATATTTATTTAGTCATTTTTATTGTACAAAAAATGTCAAGTACAATTATTAAAACTGCAACTAGCTTAGCTTTAATTCTGATTTAAAGGGGACTGTATCAATTCCTATTTTATTATTATTGTAAAATCTCAATAAATTTATCTGACTCATATTTACAACTTTTGTACAGGTTTTAGCTTGCATGAATTTTTAAAATTATCTCACGAGTCCACCTGAGATGAATGAATAATATTTGAGCTGGAATCATGCAAATTTATTTATATTTGCCATAATAGCATTTACAAGGCTTTGTGCTACAAATTTGTATTTATATTTGTTTTAACATTGATTTCAATATATTCCGTTTTTGCCTGCCACTTCATTTGAATGGAATCCAGAAATTATACCCCTGGAACAAAAATCTGGGTAACAATTGACTATGTTCCTCTTGATGCCATTTTTTTTATTTGAGCATGAGGGGCGCAATCCGTACGTCCTGCGTGTCACTGCAACCTTCATATATCTATTTTGGATCTATTGTGACATCTTGATGCTTTGGGCTTAAATATAACTACTAAATTGCATTTTACCTCTTTATCAAATATTCCCAGATCTCAAAATACCGAAATTGCAGAACGACAAATTTTTTCTTCTTCTTAAACACTGCAATTTTAATATGGCTGTATTTCAATGAACTTCCAACGAAAAATTTTGATGCTAGTCTTTTTGTTTAAAAAACCCCATCACAATTGGTGCAGTCGTAAAGTTGTGAAAAGGCAGCATAGAGTCGAGATTAAATTATTTTGGCATTTATATATTAGTCTAATTTAACAAACATGAGTCTTAATGTTAGAAATAGTTTATTTGGAGCAATATTTTTTAAAGTTGTCATAAAGGCCGTAAATTGTGTATTGTAAAAGATCTAGAAGCTATTAAATTAATAATGAATTTTGTATGTAATTGTAACAATAAATAATGTGTTACACTTATCTTTAACATGGTTTTACTTAAGATTAACTTAAAAACCAGTCAAGTGCAAGACGGACTCGCGAAGGGTTCCTAACTATAAAAAGGAACATACAGATACTAACGTTTCTTTGTTACTTGAGCGGTTTCCGCACTTAGCCATACGTTGTGTTTGTCCATTGTTGCAAGGAAGTGGAGCCGGCTAGTCTAGTCAGCCTATCTCACAGAAGTGCGCGAGACGCTTGATGTCTCTGCACGCCTCCTGGAGTGATCCTGGGTTGTTCAGGATCGTCGCCCGGTGTGTCCACGCTGCTGAAGGTCGTGAGCACATGGACGGGAGTTTCCTCGGCGGCCATGCACCTACGACAGATTGGCCTGTCAGCACCACAATCATTCTCCTTAGGGTTTTGCTATTCAGACTGAGAAGGGTGCGTGACAGGCGATTAAAGAGTGATTGGGTGATCTTTCTCGCTTGGCGGTAGTCTTTTAGTTCAGTCCAGTATGTCGCATGTTTATTTGTATATTTATCTCCTTTATCCAGGATCATAGTTGGAGTTTGGATGATATCTCAAAAACTATACTAGAGAGAGAACTTCGGAAATAAGGGGAATGGGAAATGTTATTTTCAATATTATATCATCATCATCAGCCGGGAAACGTCCACTGCTGGACATAGCCCTCCCCCAATATTATATACATAATTATATTTGATTAACATGTGGTTCAACCTCTACAGTACGTGATATATAAACGACGGGTATATTATGGTTTTTGCACTTGACCATCATACTCGTATCTCCTGATGGTAAGTGACAAGAAGGCAGTTGTATGGAAAGCGTGCTCATCCAGAAATCTCAAGCTAATCAGGTGGCTGGCAGGCCAAAGACGCGGTTATTATTTTCGGAGCATTTGAAATTCTTCAATTGATAACAGGAAAATATAGATTTATACATAAGAAACAAGTCATTCAGGTACATAATGAAAACTTTAATAAAATATAACTAGTACGCAAAAGTTGTAAACAGAAACAAGCAAGGTAATCATATGGGTATTAACTACATACGTGACACAATAATTAGAAAATTTACATCTCCTAATGACCTCAATAAATACACAAATCAGTATAACAAGGTGTAAGAGAAAATACAAATTACTCGTAGTGGAGATAAAATTGACAACAGTATAATTTTTCTTCACACAGTTCTGGCTCCCATTTGAAAAGAAATATTAAAAAAGACAAAATGTATGGAACAAAAGAGATAACATTTTTGAGCAGGAGCACATGCCACTCATCCAATGTGGATTTGATCAATTGAATTGAATATTTGACAAAAATATTGGACGAGTTGTATCTGCAAAATATATTTGACGATATCTTTTTTTTTTCAATGACAAATTACTTCAAAGTTCACTTTAAATAAAATATGTTCAAAGAAATTGACATTTATGAGGGATCATAGGATCATATAATCATTATCACACTATCTAAAACATGATCTATTAATTTTGAATACTTTATTGCTTCTATTACTGTTACAATAATATTCATTCATAAAGACAATAGTTCGGATAAAATGAGGCAGTTTTAACTGGCAAGAAAATAATAAAATTACTTAATCAGTGGGAAAGCAATGGCAAGAGAGATTGTTTTTATTAGCACTCATATTTCTTGACAAGTTTTTTTTATCTTTTCAACTGGAAGCCAATTTTAAAGAGTGTGTAATATAAAAATATAAAACATACATTATAGTATCACCCCGTCCCAGTCAATTTAAAATTAGTGCTTTATATAGTTTTCAAACATTTTAACTGGAATTTTTTTTCGTATTACGTAGATGCTATTTACAACAAAAATTTGATTTTCTCTTCGTCATTAACATTGATAATATATTCACGAGTAAGTAAATAGCTAAACACAAATACACGAACGGTCTCTGCTGTATCCAATGGCTACATATGACCTTTGAGTTGATCCATGTAGCAGTGGACAACAATAAACTATTTTATTGCATTATTATTATTGAAACCGACAGTGAGTCAATTCAATATTCAGTAGTACTGCAACAGCCGCCACAAAGTAGGCAAAGATCACTGACACCTAGCAGCATAAGCTTGGCAACAAACAGTTCCGATTGGATCCAACGGCTCCCAATGACTTTTTCACTTGTTCCATCTACCATTATACTTTCGGGATACATAATTTGCTGAACATAACCATTTGCTTTGTTATACAAAGAACGATCCCTATGGCACTTAATGGCTGAGGCTTGAAAAATTTTTCTTGGGTTGAAATTACTGTACAAATTAGTCATTCTTAATTTTTTATTGTAAATAGCATATTTTTCTAAACATTTCCAGTTAAATTGTCAAATTGAATTTTATACAATTGTCATAGGTATATTTACATTTGTTTTTCGAGGACTTTCTAAGCGAGTAATGCCCATACGGCTCGAGTCACTACTGTTATTTGTATGCCGTTATATTCGAGTGTATCCTGCAATAGAAAAAAAAGCATTTTAATACTACACTTTTGCGAAAATAGAAAAACATAGATGCAAAGGAATAAAGAAAATGCTCACTGAGAATATAATTATTTTTGATCAAATTTTTTCTAGTCATATTACATAATATTTAATTACACAATAATGAAGCTGGAAGACACACTCTGAATTCAAAAGTGAAAACAAGAAATATATGACTTTGGAGTTAAGTCTCTCTATCTCTGTCTAACAAGATTTGGTATTTAGTCGGAACCATTGGAATTTCATGACAAGTTTAAGTAAAGTAACTTAAAATCACACGAAATATATAGAAAACGAAAACAGACGATCAGAGTGTGATCGCAATCAATGCTTAATAACTTTGTCAAAAATATATAATTTCAACAACGAAAAAAAATAGCATCTTTACATCCCGAAATCCGTTATATTTTATGTTCGAGGTAATTTGAAATTATTAATCAACAGTGAACATTCTCGTTGAAACTTTTCTGATCAACTGATTTACAAACGATTCTACACTAATTTGTGCCCTATTCTAAACCCACACAATAACAACTATACAAAAAAATATAGTATTGCATCCGAATATGTCCCTACAGATAATAGTATTTGAGGCACATTGCATGCAAATGATTAAATTATTGCTAGTTATTATTATTTATTATTAAATTTATAGTAGGCTGATGACAGCGACATGCCAACAAGTACAGTGTTAGTCACAAGTTGTAATCAAATAATGAATGAATATACAATTCAATAAAGTTGCTAATCATTTTTGTACTTATCCAGATTATTTTCGATCTGAATTTACAAAATACCTGATTTAAAAACGTTTAAAAACCACCTAGTTCCTTTTTAGGAGAAATTTAAAGCTTTATTTTTAAAGCTACAATATCAGAATTGAAGATTCTCCGATGTAACAGGGTGCATGAAAAAGGCACACCGTCAGCTAGAGCAAGTCATGTTTTCTCCTACCTTATATGTATAAGCCTTTTTATTGATACGTGGCAGTTATTATTAGCAATAGAATAGCTTTTTACTTCGTCAACATCAGTGCTATAATATCTCTGTCAGAGTCAATAAAAACACAACCAATGTCTATAACAACTCCGTCAACATCGTTGTCATTAAGCCGTCAACATCACTGCCAACAATAACATCGTCAACTTTAGCTGTCATTAACAACTCCGAACAACATCAGTGTAATAACTCTGTCAGAGTCAATAACTCAACCAATGCCAATAACAACTCAGTCTACATCGTGTCAATAACAACACCGAAAACATCAGTGTCACTGATGATCTGTTACCAATGATCATCAACATCATTGTCAATAATAAGTCCGTCAACATCATTGTCATTAACAACTCCTGCATAACATCACTGGTCATTAACAAAGACAACATCAGTGACATTAACAACTTCATCAACATCAATGTTAACCATACGTCCGTCAACATCAATGTCATTAACAATTCCGTCAACATCAACTCTTTACCTGCCTATTGCTAATAATACATACCCTATCCAGGGTTCACTCATAAATGTATAAATGTTCATGTTACAAACTACGTGTACTATATATTTCTACATGATCAATTCACTCACAGCCACAACCTCAATCTACAAGTACAAGGACCGAGCTAGTTGCCATCTATTATATTGCAATTTTGAGTTTGCTTATCCACTTTTTTATATACAATGGGATTTCACTTGATCTCAATCTCGTAACATTGTTAGCATTCAATACACAAGGTTGGCCAATAAAGACAAATTAAAGTAATTTAAACACATTCTCATTTCAGTTGGAAATCACAAGGCTTTTCTCCCGGGAAAACCGATTAAAATTATTTATCTTCTAATTGCTCAAAAATTGGATGACTAATATAAAACTTTATTGCAGTTGATAAAAGTATTACTTTACTGGATTTAATAAGAAATTTACACTTTATTGCAGAAAATAAAATCGATTTTTTAAATCAATAAATCATATTTATTTTTTCTCCACAAAGTTTATACATATTAATTCTAAAATTACTAAATTCTATGGCATTGTGACTTTGTGAAGACTGGCTCCTGTACTAGGATCCCCTGTGCTACAGGAACATTACATTATTACAATATGTTATTGTAAATCAATGGTTAATTGTCATGTAAATAAATCGATCTAAAATCAATTTTATTACTAAGAATGAGTATCCATATTATTATTATAATATGTTAAAGTTATTTTCTTTCAAGTTAAATCCAAAGCACTTAACAGGATCCTTCTTCGAATGCTTCCATACTAAATTTCTGTTGCCATAATCTTTTAAAAGAGAGTAGCTTTGATAACTATCTAAAAATTAAATTATAGTGTTGCGAAATAAATATCATTTATTTAAAACTTTATTGTTAAATAAAATAAAAATAAGATCGAATCTAGAAAATCTAGTTTCAGTTACTTTATAGCTCGGTCCCTAAACGGTGTGAAACTAAATGGGTGATAAAAAAACTCTCGATAAACAACTCAAAAATTCATATCCAATCCTATTTGATACATAACTTCCTCCATATCCTGTCCGAACATTCCTTTCTCGTTCGTACCGTTCTGTTGTGAAGTGGTGGGTTCGCTGCCCTGGCTGGAGGCAGAGCTGTTCATCGTGGGCTGGCCCAGGATCGTTCTGATCTGATCGGTGAGGTGTGGTGCTGACATGATCTGGTGGTATATCCCCTCAGCTGTGCTTAGAATTTTATCAACATCCAGGCACATTGAAAGGTCGTTTACATGCTGGAACAAATTTAATATAATTTAGGACAAACGTAGCATGAATAATAATAATAAAGTATTTATTTAAAAAAATTACATTTCACTTATAAGATATGTGCGTGTGTGGTGTGAGAGGGTGTGTGGTATGAGAGCTGAAGAGACGAGAATCATACCCAAGGAAGGAGTAAACCTGAGTTGTGGGTACTCTTCTCTTTAGCAGTATCGTTAACATTATAAGGAGCAATGCACCCCATACTAGCCGAGGTGGACCGACGACCTGGTTAAAGTCGCAGGGAGTCGCTGGATGCAGCTCGGGACCGGTTGATGTGGCGTACCATGAAGGAGGCCTATGTCCAGCAGTGATGAATCTTTAAAAATATAACGGCTGGATTTGTGCAGTAACTATCTAACAATAGTACATCAGATTATGATATCGCGAAATGAGTATCATTAACATACAACTTCACAGTGAATCACCATTTTCATTTTTACAAACTTTTTATTATTATTGTTCAAAGCGCCATCTATAGACCATTAGCTGCGTAACTGCTATTGTAGCTAGCAATAAAGTTGTAAATTAATGACATTTATTTCGCGACACTGTAATTTAATTTTCAGATAGTTACTTATTCTCATTAGCCTAGCTATTCTATTTTAAAAGATTATGGCAACAGAAATTTAGTATGGAAGCATTTAATACGAAAAATATATCTTAAAGCTTATTTCTTTTTTTTTAAATGTACAGAGTACGTACAGAGCATAGGTAGTACTTACTTTCAATATTTCCGTGAAACCGTAATCTTTGCTGATTAGCACATCTTTTTCGGCGTCGAGTATGGCAACACATATCAACAGGTGGAAGTTAGCACATGGCAACCCCGTCCATAGCACTTCCCATAGCCTGAAAAACAATTTAACATTAGTAACATCTTCAACATAAACTGAAGATGAGGACAATCAAAAAAAAATTGTGATTTGTGGTGGTCCTATGGCAAGGAATATCGGCTGAGAGAGAGTCAACATTCGAAAATAGATTTACGTTTATATCGTCTTGTTATTATCAAAATCAAGAAATGAAAATAAATTTTATTGTGAACTATTTATAGCTAGCATTTAGTTTTTATAATATTGTCACCTGTGCATTATCATGAATGTAAATTAAATTATTTCAGTAAATAAAAAATACTGGTCCATTATTTTGTAATTTTCTACTAAAAAACCAAATAGCATCTGCAACATTTTTTTAAAATGTTGTCAATTGCGGAGAAATTTAGAAAAGCGCGAATGAGGGCGCCACTATACCCACCCTTATAGAGACACCATCCTGCGTAGCATGAGACGCGTGAAAGCGGTAAGAACGAGATATTGTCATATCTAAACGTCATCGTCAAATCGTTAAGAAATTTGACATTCGAATATGACGTATCTTACTCTCATCCCTCTCATGCTACGCAGACATCTGTATGAATAATTACCTCATAATATCTCTGTGGGAGAACTCCCTCTTGAACCAAACAAGCAGCCACCTGAAGCAGAAGTACATATTCCCGGAGTCCTTCTGCGACAAATGTTGTGCCAGCTCCGGACTGGCGAACGTCAGCAGCTGTTGCAGATGCAGCAGCTGCTGCTTCATGCCCGCCTGGTCCATGTCGAAGTTGGACGACTGAGGGAGAACAGTTGCAACATATTTAAACCGCATCCGTCTTGGATTTACAATCCGAAGGCACCAGTTTAGATTTCCAGTGAGGGTATCTACAGGTACTTGGTGTGGTTGGTGGTATGTTACCACCATGTTATCTAAGTCTACTGCCAAATATAAGTGTAAATAGCACTGTTGTGTTCGAGTGACAGGTATGATACCATCCAACGGACTTATTGTCACTTACCTTTAGGTGAAATAAGGGTCTAATGTAGTGTTTCTTAAGTTATCGATCGCGGACCCCTGCAGTGCTAACATGAAGGCCACGAGATATATTGTCACGCCATTTGGTTATGCAGAATGTCGATATCTCGTGGCCTTCCTATGTTAGCCCTGCTGGGTGTTAGCGAGTATATCTACGGGGTTCCGCAGTCTCATCTTTGGACTAGACGAAATGATGAAACACCTCCGCAGTTTGAAGCCTGCCACCTCAGCATTTCATTAAAATCTTATATATTCTACCGCATTTGTAATAACGAAATCAAAATACGTATTTTATTTGGAGTACTAAAATAAATGCCCCAAAATGTATTGCTGCTCTTATGTATATTAAGGGGTCCTTCAAAATCGCGCTTCATTTCCTAGGGGTCCGTGGCTGAAAAAGGTTAAGAAACGCTGGTCTACTGCAAACCGCACATAAAATAATAATAAAACGAATACTCACAATCTTGTCCATGAACCCAACGAAGCACCAGAAGCTGTCGACCTCGTTCCCCAGCAGGAGCAGGAGGGGCGCCAGTATGTCGCTCATGCCCTGAACGTATCCAAGGTCGAAGTTGTACATGACGTACGTGAGGAGCAGGTCCTGCAGGATGGCCAGGTTGGGGTTGGGGTCTCCCGCGTAGAACGGGTGCGTACGATCCGTGCGAGTCACATCCTTCTCTACGAGACTCTTCCTGTCTCGGTATTCAGAGAACCTGAAGACAACGATTTCAAAATGGAGATATCACCTTAAATACAAGTGAACGTAATGTAAAGTGTGTAATTACCTGGACTCTTGTCCCTCAGTCATGGACCTCCACTGCAGCTTCATGCTGAAGTACTCCTCGGTCTTCTTCTTCTGCAGCGCACGTATTTGGGCATGTGTCGCGTTCCAAGGGTGATAGTCCAGGAGGTACTTCCACACGGACTGCCTTATCGAGTGCGCCACGCCCTGGTGGAGTAACGCAAAATCAAAGCCATTTATTTATTTATTACAATATTAACATTACAGTGTAAACCAAGTCGTTACTATTTATACTAAACAGTACAGAGATACTTATATGCCAAAGGCATTCTCACAGAAAGTTATACACATTCTCTCAAATCCCTTCCATTCATCCACAAACACGTTTATGTGTGGACACTCGTCGATGAGCGTGTTGAGCGCTGTGAGAGCACGGAACATGGCAGAGTATCGTCACGCCTGCGTACGCGCACGACGCGCGGCGAACAGACGCGGGTGTCGGAGTCGCGCGCGACTCTCTAGCACATCGAGCGACACGCCTCCGACACATGCGTCGGGCAGCCTAACCGGCCTCGGATCAGTCCAACTATCATCTTAATCTGATCGAAGAGTCGGGTCTCCAACGAGTTGAATCCAAAACCACTTATCCAAAGTTTTGATAAAAATTATGTATGATGTTACTTTTGGAAAGGCATTCTGTATAGAATAAAGAGTGAAAGAATAACCTCTCGAAATTTTCACACATTGTTTAAAATTTGAAAATCGTGTTCCAGAGTAATAACGGCTACTCTATCTTATATATAAATAAAACAGTCAGGGTAGTTTACCAAGAACGTCTGGACCGATTTTTATGATATTTGATTTTTTATTTGTCTCCGCCCAGAACAGCAAAATAACTATTAAAAAATGGGATAAATTCCTGTAAATACGTATTCATTTTAACAATTTCTACAATAAATTTTTGGCTACTTTTTATTTAGGACACTTTCATTACAATAATGACAGATAATTCATTTTCCCATACAGACTTTTCTGATCAAACCTCGAGAACGGATTGAAAAATTTCGATAATTTTCGTTTTTGTACATTGATTGAACGTAATTCATTTTATTTTGATAAATGTGTAACTTGAACTGAGCTAATAAGTTAACAGTTCTTAATTTATGATGCGGTCCACAGTTCGCCGGGTTAGCTAGCTATAAAGCCTATAGCAATATAGGGGCACACTTACCCCTCTGAATATAAGCTGTTTAACACCCTCTACTTCTGTAACTCTGCCTTCAGTGTCTTGTAGACCTTCCCACTTCTCTGTCGACAATGGTGTGCCTCTGAAAACAGCAAATGTAGATAGCACATACAGTAAAAAGAATTTCTTTGTGCAAAGTGTCATCAAATATATTTGATAGGTGCTCAATAGTGAACAAGATTTTATCCATATTTAAAAAAGTTTGTTGTTCTGAAAAGAATTTTTTTTATCAAATATCAGAGTAGCTAGCATATTTGATGTAACAGTCTTGATTTGATCAAATGCAAATATGACAATGATATTGGATGGGTGGCACTGAGTATTTTAGTCCCAACTATGTAGTTGTAAAAATTTACACGTAAAACTGACTTTTGGACTTACTGGCCAATTGTGGGGTTATATTATGTCCACTACTGGATTATTTTTAAGTGTTTCGGATAGTAAATTATTCTCCTTCTTAATCCTTCCTTCTTGATCCTTTATTAAAATTTTACTATTATGATTCTCAGCCGAGAAAACCTCTGCGTACGCTGCATCGTGCGCCACAGCGACCATCTACGAGTAGAAGGGGGTTCCCCAGTACTTGGTCGCCATTTGATAACCCTTATTCCCTATCGATTATCCGATTTTCGAGCAATGTGGCCTGTCCGTTGCCACTTCAGCTTACTGACACGTCTATTTTTAGCCGACTTCAAAAAAGGTGGAGGTTTTCAATTCGACTGTATGTATTTTTTATGTATGTTATACGATAACTCCGCCAATGTGAAATATGAACCGATTTTGAAGATTCTTTTTTTGTTTGGTAGAGATAGAGACTTACACGCATACTTCAGAGGCGGTTCCATATACATTTTATCAAAATTGATTCAGCACTTTTTGAGAAAATCAACAAAAAACAAATATTTATCCAGATAATTCTACCTCAGTTTTTAAATCTTTTTGAACGCGTTATTATTATTAAGTGATTTTCAGATAACAAAGATCCATTTATACATAAAATACAATATACATAATAAATATAAATAAAATTATTACAAGATAAAAAGCTATCATCATCAGCCGGGAAACGTCCACTGCTGTACATAGGCCTCCCTCATGGTACGCCACATCGACCGGTCCCGAGCCACCTGCATCCAACGACTCCCCGCGACTCTGACCAGGTCGTCGGTCCATCTAGTGGGGGGACGGCCTGGTAGACGTTTCCCGGTACGTGGTCGCCACTCGAGAACCTTTACTCCCCACCGGTTATCGGTTCTTCGAGCGATGTGGCCTGCCCATTGCCACTTCAGCTCACTAACTCGTCGAGCTATGTCGGTGACCTTCGTTTGTCTACGGATTTCCTCATTCCGGACCTTATCACGTAGAGAAAAGCAATATTCTACTTTTATTTACTAATAGTTAATGCCACTCTACTGGTGTTGCATATTTGACATGAAGATCACTAACCTATATAGAATGAATTGAATGACAATGCACATGTAGGTACCTGGGTATACTGGGCCTCGGTGGTAGTGTTGGCTTGACGCTGATGACCTCGTACTCGTCGCTCCTGGTGACGGAGGTAGCCTCCTCGAGCGCGCTCATGCTCTTGGTGAGCAAGTCCGCCACCTCCTCGGACACGTCACGCTTGCCGTTCATTGCCTCGTTCCCGTAGTATACTGGAAAAAATTACCGCATCTGTAGCCACTAGGGCTATTGAACTCACAATCAAGAGGTTCGATTTCCATTGCGATGTCATAGCGTATCTCATTTTCTTTCTTTCTGTCTTTCTCATCTCTATTTCTTTTCAACCAACTTCAAAAAAGGAGGAGGTTATCAATTCGACGCGTATGTTTTTTTTGTATGTGTGTTACGTGATAACTCCGCCAATAGTGACCGGATTTTTATAATTATTTTTTTGTTTAGTAGAGCATACTTCAGAGGGGACCACCCATATAAATTTGTATCAAAATTGATTGATTGCTCTTTGAGAAAAAAAATTTTTTCTTCTGGCTATTGAAGTCGGTTTTTCTCTTCATTATCCGGACATAGCAGTGCTATTAACAGTTTAACACTACTGTGTGGTGTACATAAAAGTCACAATCTCCAATCCGACCGCAGATTGGCACGAAATTGCCCCGTGTAGGACGTTTTTAAGTTGATTTCGGGGATTTTCGAGATACCCATATCACCCTGTATCTAAGGGCATTAAACTATCGACACGAATATTATGTGGAAGTGAATTTGTTTGTCCTTCTTTCACGTCATAACGAGATGTGTTTTGGCAAGGGATAGTTTAGGCGTCGTAAAAGATCATATACTACTATACAGATCGAACAAATAGTTCCGTGGGGTAATTTATGTAGTCCATGCAGATAAAGCCGCGAGCAAACGCTAGTTGTAAATGAAGTAAACAAGTGATATGGTGTACCGATGTCGGTGAGCTTGGAGAATGCCTCCAGCGTGGTCTCGTAGGGTCTCTGCTTGAAGTTGTTGACGAGGCTCCAGACCACGTCGCTCGTGTTCTCCGTGAAGATGTCCAGCTCCGCGAACGAGCGGTTCAGCACCTGAGACTCCGTGCTAGCCTCAACCACTACGTAGGTGTTTCTGTATAACACATACAAACAAACCCTAAATACAAATTATTTAAGCTACTCTTAAAGGGGTTCGAAGATTTTTGTTCGAAGCCTGACAGTGACCAGCCGCCATCTTTTTTTTTTCCTTCCTTTTTTTTTTCAATTCTGCTGATGTACTCATATATCGATAGAGGACTATTATAAGAACAAAACATGTAATGAAACATAGTAGCCTAAATTGGCACGTTTCCCAGATATTTCGAAGTAAAGATAGACATAATAAATATTACAAACATGATTAAAAGTGAACGTGGTTTTTTTTCCGCATCGATTTGAACACAGTACCCTAGACAATTTACTCATATTTTTGTAATTCAAGTATTAACAACAAACGTAATACTAAAATAATATGTCTTCTAAGGTAACATTAAAACCGGGAATCGAACCTGGGACTTTCATTTCAACGAGTAAATCAATTCCAAACATACCTATCATGCCTTGTCTTAGCAGTTTTGACGTGATTCTTGAGATTGGCGACAAATATCTCCGCGTTCCCGTGCTGGAAGTAGAAGGTTGTCTGCCAGACGCCAGGCTTGGTGGAGAGCTGCATCTGCTGATTGTTGCGCGTGATGCGGAACGTCTTGAGCTCCTCGCAGGGGATGCGGATGATGCGGGCGCGCGCGTTCGCGTAGTCAGAGGTCAGGTTGCCGCTCAGCGTGCGCTGACGACGGCCTACGTGTACACAGACAATTTGTAGAAATGAATTGAATTATATGTTTATTTGTACAGTAATAAATACATGAGACTACCATTAGGGCATGCAAAATTTAAACCAAGAACCAAGTTAACAATATTAAAGTAATAATTAAGCTAGTATATAAAATTGACAAAAAAGATTACTTATATAAAATTCAGTCATAATTGATATACAGAATAAAAGATAAATACTCATGCCAAAAATAAGTATATTACATAAATGAAATAACTGTCGAAACCCTAAATATTCAATAATGGAGTAAAACATATTACCAAGTAGCTCTGTTAAACTTTTTTTAAATTTTGTGCGAGGACAATTCGTTATGATTCTTAATAGAGGGTATTAAGGTAAAATATTATTGTCAATTTTAAAAATTCTGTACCCAAATGGTGTCCACCCATTGTATCTACTACTACCTCTAACCACAAAACAAATAAATAATAATTAATGCGTTCAAAAAGCACTAAAAACCGACTTCAACTGACTTAAAAATTTGGTTTTTGTTGATTTTCTCAAAGAGTGATCAATCAATTTCGATAAAATTTATATGGGACCACCTCTGAAGTATGGTCTACCAAACAAAAAAAGAATTATCAAAATCGGTTCACTATTGGCGAAGTTATCGCGTTACACACATAAAAAAAAACATATGCGTCGAATTGAGAAACTTCCTTTTTTGAAGTCGGTTGAAAAGTTTAAAAATTAAAGGGGATACCCAATAGTAACCCATCATTGAAACTTGTATGGCAGTACAGAACCTTTCATTAATTGTGAGTCTGACTGACACTTGGCTGGTTTCATTATACAAACTTATTTCAATTAACACCAGTATTACATGCACAGTTCTTTGTATATTTCTAACTAAACAGCAATATTAGATTACTTTTGCCTGCAGCTGGATAGTTTATAAATTACAGCAGAATTTGAGAAATTGTTACCGGAATAAATAAGTGTATACATCCTTTATTCTATAGGCTACATGGCATCAAGTTGAGTGGAAAAGTCTGAAGTAAAGAACAAATGTCAATAGCATTTTTAAAAATTTATTCAATCCTATTGTATAAAAATTTACCTATGGTGTTGACCACAGCCCACTCCTGGTCCTGTGTGTCTGAGTCAATAGTGATCAAGTCCAGCGGCCTCCACTCGATACACTTGGTGTTGTCAGGGTTCTGGACGATGCACAGCATCCCAATGGAGTTGAGGTCTGTGATCGGCCGTCCAATGCATGCCTTGAGGAGCACTCCATCTTGCGTAAAAAGGTCCTGAAGATATTATTAATTAATCGTAGATTTATACCATCACACCTGTTATCTTTTTCATTTCAGACTTGAATGATTGTAGCTAATGCAGCTCATGGATATTTGGTACAAGATTGTGTAATAGGATTTCAAAGGTGACCGGTTCTAAATAGTGACTAGTTGTTTGCCCAAGTGAGTGAAGTGAATGAAAGGTCTCTGTTTCAGGTAATAGGGCATAAAGCTGCTTTGGGGTGTTTATATGCTTTCCTCTAAAGGTTGCATATTTCAACCGAACTGGACTTGATATATACATAGGTTAAACAAATATATCTGAATTTTTTGGTCGTCAGGTATTTTTGATTGGAGGAGAACTTCATCCAAAAAGTGGTAAAAAGGGTGTACTGGATATCTAGTTTTGCAGAGTTTTAGTTGAGACAAAGTAAAAAAGGCGAAAAGGTAAAAAAAATATATAAACCTCACAGTGATGATAGTAAGTGACAATAAGGCCATTGGCAAGCGTGCTCACAGCAGCCTTAAGCTAATGAGAATTTGGCTCTGATATATTTCATACAAGTGCCATTAAAACTGGGTTAGGGTGTACAAAAGGCTTAGCCTAGCTGAGCCACATTGTGCCTTTTGTTGTGATGGTGTGTTAAAAGTAATATAATAAGAGAGTATTCAACATATGACTCAACTAGATATTGTAAACATATAACTACTGATAATGTGTATGCTTACATGTTCAAATCACAATTTACAGATAACAGTGTCAATCAGGCCTTTACTTTGATTATAAGAACTGTTATGTTGATCATAATTTAATAAACTATGATTCACATTTTTAACATGGGATATAGAATTGATGATACCCACATTGTCTATTTTGACGATCCAGTATGGTTTTATTTGAGAGGTGGATAAAATAAAATTTCAATTCAAACTCAAAACTTGGTAGCATTTCATAAAAACTTATTTTTGATTTTATGATTGTTTATAGATGAGAAACAAAATTAAATTTTGAAAATGTAAATACTTACACTGTGTATGTATTTTGTGAGTGCCTGGACGTTTTTGACCACCTAGCTTGATCATTACCAAGTCAATAATGTTGACAAGGATTTTAAAATTTTACTTTACTAATGGTAGGCCTATACCAAAGCCAAAGAGGCAACATAAAAGTCTCACTCCTGGCCTCACACCGGAGCCTATTGTCAAAATTGCAAAGACAACACTAAATGAACAGTTTAGCGAGACCTAAAAAAAAATACAGCCCTACATAAACATAATTTTTGCTTGACACATAGTATTACGGCTATTTATGACGCAATAGGAAGAAAACGCATAAAATATTATGCTGTGCGGCTTTGGGAAGAGTAAATGGGTAAATTGCCTTTTAACTCATTTATGGCAAGTGCCCAAGGTCACATGGGCACAGAAACAACAAAACAAAGACAAATTGTACAACACACATAGATATGATTACCTTGCATTGCTCCGGTATATCTTCAACGGAACTCGAAGACATCGCGAATTCAATCGGGATAGATGTAAAACAAGATTTTTGGTGAAGTCAACATTAAATATCACGAGAGAAGAGAATTAAAACCATACTTTTCAAGCAATTTTGTCAACAAAAAAGTAGTAAACATGCCATCCATTTAAAAGGAAAAAGGAAACTAAAGGTTGCATACACGTCATTATAGTATATTTTATCTGTCAATGCTATCATTGTGGCTATCATATTTTTGTAACATGTAAACACTAAAGATATTTTCGACCGAGTAAGTGGAACGTGTACGTGGGCTTTATTGAGAGTTGTCAGGGGCCTGTTTCATAAAGTGATCAACTGACATAATATATCATGTTATTTTCGCCCGTATATATGTACTGTACATACTAGGTACATACAGCCCGTTGATCGGTCGAAACCACAGGTCGAAACACTGAGCAAGTAAGGTCCCTTATAATTTAACTCTAGTATCTGTCTGTCTGTTACAACTGATTATCTCAGGAATTTGGAACGATTGGACTGGATGAAAATTCGATTAACTTGAATTTGGAATATTTTATTCCTTCCGTTCATATGAAACCCCATTTGAGATAGTGATTTCACTTTGAAAATCTCCCCCTTCCCTCCTATTTTGCTCCATATAATTTCAAATTATTAGCATTATTATCATACATTCAGATCTCTCGCTCTCGCGAAATTGTGTTTTATATTAGTAAAGTGCCTTTTGTAGATTTTATGGAGTCTATCTATACAGTTAACAAGTTGATTAAAATTCAGAATATTCAAATTAGTGTATCAACGTGAAAACCTATAACGTCACCGTAAAGCGAATATTAACGTAGGATTCCGTATATACGAACATACATATATATAGTTTTTTGTTTGTTTCTGTAGTGTATGCGTATTATTGCACATACACGTGCTCACACTGTCTTGTAATGTTACTGTATGTTTTGCTAAATGTCAGTGACAAAGTGTCAATGACTGACTGTTCACGGGAGCCGTGAACAAGCTTGGACAGTGATTTGATTACTTGCTCAGTGGCCTGGACCAGTGGCCTGGACCACCCGATATATTATACTTATCTATGGCTTGGACGTTTAAGCTTAAGGACGCACGTGGCTAGGAGCATTTAATTGGCACGTGGTGCCAACTCTTCTTGGTCACTTATTAGCCCACGTAATTATTTTTCAAAAAATCAAAGTACTGTAGTGAAGTTCGGTCTTCATGCTCGCGCCTATGTAGACGCGCACTGGCTTGCACAGTTATCTCGAACTTTGCACTTATATTTTGGGTTTAGAATATGTCGGTTGGTTGGCGTAGGTAACTTGGCGTGGCTTGAATAGCGGACGAAGAGGACTGATATAATGCCAAGTTGTGGCGGGCGATACTTGGCTATTATATAATAGGTGGATTATTCATTCGACTACACAACCCCAATAACAACAATCATAACATATGCAAAATGAATAATAAGTACTATACCAAAATATAAGTTTAAATAATTCACGGCATCATTTATTTTCATAAAGTTGAATCAAATTGTTTTCTTTTAGGACACTCGAAATTATTTTTTCTTATTGTAGATAACATAATTTTGAAATGTCTTTCTTGGACGAGTTTGCTCTTGCTGAAGCTCAGGCCGCGCCGCCTCTGTTGCAGCTGCTGCAGATTTTCTTCCGTTTGCTGACTTACCTGCAGGGCGACACGCATAAGTATCCTGAACAATCTGCTGTACATGGTAATTCATCATCATCACTTTAAAATATACACTATTTATTGATCTAAAATAAAAAAAATACTGTAAGCATTGTTTTATTATTAAGTGAATTATCAGCCCCAAAACAACTCTTTTTGGTGATTAATTAAACGGAATAGACAATTAATTTCAGGAAAAAGTTGTCATAATTTGGTACCTTGCAGTAGGAAATTTAAAAATCGAAATTTCGATTTTCAATTGTTTCACTAAAATAATTTTATTCATGTTTTGAAACCTAGGAGCATTTAAGTTTTGAAACAAATGGGGTTTTTGAATTTGAGCACATTTATCGAGTCCAAAACTAAAAACTTCTTTGTTTTGTTATTGTTTCGCCGTCATTTCACCTTACTTTGTGACGTCTGACAATTTTTATTATGAAACACGTGTATTATACATGATGTATACCTATATTTAAATCTCTTTGTGTATACCACATGTTTACTTCTACCTAGCCGCAGACGCAGACCGCGTTGTTGTTTTTGTGTCTGCTAGATTGTACCTAAGCCTAATCTATCTTCATGGCGGGTACAAACGCTATAGGGAGACTGGTTGGTTCTCACGCGAGACGACCTATTTACTGCAGGTCATTCGCCAAATTATAAGGGCTTACTGTTTGACTTTGGTTTGACTGTAAATATATCAAAAGAATTTCCTCGTAGATTCATTAAATCGAGCCACTCCCCCTACTTTGCTAATGAAATCAATTCCCAATATACGTGTGCATATTCATGTGGACTAGTGCCCCAGCCAAGTGGCGGGACATATTTGAACCTTAGGTTGCCTGCACTGAATGTCAAGTATGAACGTTGTTAATTGGTAAGCAGACGATGAATGGAAGGCTGTGATTGGTTAACGAGATAGATGTTGTGATTGGTGCAGAGTATGAAAAGTAGGAAGGAAAGAGATGAAAGATAAAAAGAGGAGTACAAAAGGACGCGCTTTCCGGAAGAGGCTCTCGCCATGAGAAGTTGATTAATAATTAATTAAAATGATTAAATAAAAGTATTTCAAGTCACAGGATTTATTACTTCGCCCAAGCTCAATCCCACATTCATATACGAAGATAAGATAATATTCATTTCAGATGGCGATACCTTCGACTTTATAGTGGTAGGTGCTGGGTCCGCGGGGTGTGTGGTCGCTAACAGACTTACAGAAGTCGAGAACTGGCGAGTTTTACTCATAGAGGCAGGAGATGACCCTATGATTACGTCAGAGGTTAGTATTATTCACAAAGAAATGAAGCTCAGAATTGTGTCTACAATCAAACCTTGATCATTTCAGATTCCAGGTCTTTTCCCTCTGCTCGATAATTCTTATGCTGATTGGGGCTACAGTGTTATCAATAACGAGGTTTCCAATGAAACAGCCAGAGGTAGCACTTTTCATTATTCTCGAGGGAAAATGCTCGGGGGATCCAGTGGATCTAACTACATGTACTACGTTCGAGGAAACAAAGCCGATTATGAAAGCTGGGTTGGACAGGGGAATCAGGGGTGGGATTGGGAGACAGTACTCAAATGTTTTTATAAAAGTGAGCGAATGGAAGATGACACAGTTTTGAACAGCCCTTCATCTGCTCTTCACAATACGAATGGATATTTGGGTGTAAACAACATAAAAAATGGACCAAGAACAAAACATATTTTAAATTCATTCAAGGAAAATGGCCACTATATACATAATGATTCTAATGGCTATGAACAACTTGGGTATTCAGTACCTAGTCTCACAATAGCTGAAGGCATTCGTCAGAGTACAGCTGAAGCTTTCCTGAAACCAGTTAAAGATCGAACAAATCTTTTCGTTCTGAAAGGAACACTTGCAAGAAAATTAATTATCGAAAACAAGAAGGCAGTTGGTGTGGAGATTCAACACCCAGAAAATGGTATCATGAAGGTTAAAGCAATTAAAGAAGTTATTGTAAGTGCGGGGGCTTTGAACAGTCCACAGCTTCTGATGCTGTCTGGTATAGGGCCAAGAGAACATCTCGAAGAAATAGGTATAGAAGTAATCGTTGACTCTCCAGTTGGTCAGAACTTTCAAGATCATATTGGTGTACCTGTTATTCTCACCGGGAAAAAAGGAATCTCTACAATAGTTGAGAACTTCGATGCTATAACCAAACTCCACACGTTTCCAAATGATGCGTTGCTAGGCCATGTAGCTCTAAATAAGACCCAGACATATCCAGACTACCAAACTTTTATTTTTCCAGCACCGGCCGCATCACCAATTCCAATCGTGTTGACACAACAGGTATTCACTTTGAACGAAAATATTACAGCAGCTGTGGCGAAAGCTGGTATGCAACAAGAATTAATATTCTCTGTCATTATAAACTTACATCCAGAATACAGGGGGGAAATTAAATTAAAAAGCAAAGATCCTTTTGAGCATCCACTTATTTATTCACAATTTTATTCATCTAGTAAAGATTTGGATAATCACGTTTCATTTATTGAAGATTTTTTACCAATACTCAATGCTACTTATTTTAAAACTATTAAGTCTGAGATTGTGGACCTTAAAGTGGAACAATGCAAAGATATATCTCTTTATACCCACGAATATTGGAAATGTTACGCACGTAACTTAGCTGGTAGCTTGTTTCATCCTGCAGGCACGTGTGCAATGGGTCCAAGGGGGGTTGTCGATGAGAAACTGAAGGTACGCGGTGTGGAAGGCCTACGCGTAGTGGATGCTAGTGTGATGCCTACCATAACTAGTGGCAATCTGAACGCCCCGGTAATAATGATCGCTGAAAAGACATCCAATATGATTAAAGAAAATCATGGTATCGAAAATATTGATGAATGTTGAATGTTTCAATTATCTTTTGTGTGTTTGTTTTATTGTGTATAATGAAAGAATCGTGGAGTGTTGGGTCATTTTACTTTTCGGAAGTAATGGAAGGACTCGTTAGAAGAGATAGAGTTAAGCCTTTTATTTTATTCATTGGACCACCCAACAATTACTACACTCCACATTCACACATTACATTATTCTAATTCAAGTGCGTAACCAATTAAAAGCTAATACTGCATGCATCAAAAAAATTATACAATAAAATTGAAGAGATTAAATAATAATATATGTATATATGTCAATGCACAGCCTTGGAATAATGGGTCTAGAAAGTGACGACAAGTGATTCAAATAAACCTATTGGTCAAATGACGATGATGTCCATGACTTTGTGATATGGTATAATGGCGACTCACTTGATGCTGTTTGGCTGATTTCAAATGCTTCAGACTTGCAAACCAATAAGAAATTGCAAATTTAATTAAATTTATTAAAATGAAATTGTAATTTAAAAAGCATTCAATAAATTAATAAATCATATTCTTGAACATAATTAGCGGTTTATCTTATATTTTGAGCTAGGCTACTATCATCATCATCATCAGCCGGGAAACGTCCACTGCTGGATATATTCCTCCTTCATGTTATGCCATATTGACCGAGCCACTTGCATCTAGCGACTTCCCGCAACCGTTACCAGGCCGTCGGTCCATCTAGTATGGGGACGGCCCAGTAGACGCTTCCCGGTACGTGGTCGCCACTCGAGAACTTGTACTCCCCAACGGCTATCGGTTATTCGAGCGATGTGGCTTGCCCATTTCCACTTCGTTTCAGCTCGTTCTACGCGCTGAGTGACTTTGAGCTTGTTTATTCGGCCCACAGTAAAAGTTTCGGTTCCGTAGATTTCGAAGAGTTACTGTAAATGTTACTATCTATAAGTCTAGCTCCTAAAAATATAAATAAATGTCTGCAAATACAATACATAAAAATACATGGGTCCGAAAATCAAGAAATAAAATACCAGCATAAACTGAATATATTGTCTTTATTACAACGATATTTTCAATAGTATTAAAGTAAGTATTTTTAATTTAATAAAAAATAAAAAGTATTATGTTTTACAAGGTATCGTGTTCTTATTAGGTATTGAAGTCAATATCTATAAGTAATATAATATCTCTATCTATCTATAAGTAATATAATATACGATATCTCTTGCGCCAAAAAAAAGTTACCTTTAAAATATTAGCGATCGGTTTAACCTTACATAACGATACATATAACAACATTATTCAACAGAAAATTTAAAAGCAGTTATTGAAGATTCAGGGCGTTCAGAAGATGCCGGGATATTGATTCGGGTCCAAGGTCAAGAATCTGGGGGCACTGTTTGCGTCGCAGGAGCAATAGCATCGTCCGCCACCTTTTCCGTCTGAGAGGATCAGAGTGCTGAAGTTCACGTCGGTTTCAATGGCCCTCTGGACATCTGTAACAAATAATTCAAGTCAGAAGTCAAGAGGGTATGCTGTTGTCAAAGGGCCCATACAAACGTAGTCCAGTCATATTTTGAGTATTAAGCTATGAAAATCTATGAAATTTTCAAGACACAATCTAGAAACAAATATCTGTGTCGGTGGTGAGTCAGATTTTCGTTTAAATATATACTTCCAGAGTTACAGGGCGTCAAAGTATTGTTTTTTTCGGTACTAAAAAACCCCAACTTTGAACCTGTTTTACAAGAGTATGAATCAATTTAGAACATTTTGGAAAAACCACCGACATCTGAAATTTTATTAATATACTGTATTGAAAAAATGGCTACATAATATACTGTATCCTTCAAGTGATCACTGGACTACGAAACATCCAAATAACGGGTGGATAACTTCGCGTAGTGTATGCTGTCTCACCGTACGAATGAAAAAAGTATGTACACATGTGGACAGACATACAAAGACGCATTATTTATATAATGCAATGAACACAAGAACTGTGTTACATTGGACAATATAATACCTGATATTGCCTACGAATGATTGACACAATTTCTTCAATTCAATATCGATACTAAATATTAAAGGTGCCAGACGTTGAGGAAGGCGAAGTATCGCCATCTGACATGGCTAATATACTATCTAGTATCTTCCGAATAAGGTGATTCAGCCTGCAATGTCATGTCCAAACTGAGAAAAGTATCACAGGTATTAGTCCTCATTGGGAATTGAACCCGGAGCCTGTTCGTGTGGAGTCTGAGTCTAACGCTCAAACAACTGCGCCACGATTATATTTGTGCTATATGCTCTTAAAAACAACTTCACATAAACACTGAAGGTTCATAAATTGATTCGATAATTGGTTAAAAATCGATGAATCTGATTTGGATTTGACCAATTTAAATAGATTTTAAATTACCTGACTTAGTGTAACTCAGATCATATCTGCCCTTCCTAGATTCGTTGTCATTGTTTTCAGTGTTTGCAGAGATACTACTGGCGCTGGAACTGGTGCTCTGAGATTGATTTGATTTACTTCTGGACGTCTTAGAGCCTTTCCTAGATTTTTTAGATTTTGTTCCTTGAGTCTCAGCAGTTTGTGATTGTTTGCTTGTTTGGGTATTTGTTGAAGATGAAGACTGATTCTGTTCGATTGAATTTTGTTGAACGCCTATTTGATTACTTTCTGATAAATCAGAAGAATGATCCTGTTGGTATGTCGCGGCATTGGCGTTCGATTGCTGGGAGTCTAACGTATTCAATGAAGTCTGTTGGTATGTTGCTGAATTGGCGTTAGATTGCTGTGATGCTGCTGTATTCGACGAAATCTGTTGGTATGTTGCTGCATTGGCGTTCGATTGCTGTGATGCTGCTGTATTCGACGAAGTCTGTTGGTTTGTTGCTGCATTGGCGTTAGATTGCTGTGATGCTGCTGTATTCGATGAAGTCTGTTGGTTTGTTGCTGCATTGGCGTTCGATTGCTGTGAGTCAACCGTATTCGACGAAGTCTGTTGGTATGTTGATGCATTGGCGTTCGATTGCTGTGATGCTGCTGTATTCGACGAAATCTGTTGGTATGTTGCTGCATTGGCGTTTGATTGCTGTGATGCTGCTGTATTCGACGAAGTCTGTTGGTATGATGCTGCATTGGCGTTCGATTGCTGTGATGCTGCTGTATTCGACGAAATCTGTTGGTATGTTGCTGCATTGGCGTTAGATTGCTGTGATGCTGCTGTATTCGACGAAGTCTGTTGGTATGTTGCTGCATTGGCGTTCGATTGCTGTGATGCTGCTGTATTCGACGAAATCTGTTGGTATGTTGCTGCATTGGCGTTAGATTGCTGTGATGCTGCTGTATTCGACGAAATCTGTTGGTATGTTGCTGCATTGGCGTTAGATTGCTGTGATGCTGCTGTATTCGACGAAATCTGTTGGTATGTTGCTGCATTGGCGTTAGATTGCTGTGATGCTGCTGTATTCGACGAAGTCTGTTGGTATGTTGCTGCATTGGCGTTAGATTGCTGTGATGCTGCTGTATTCGACGAAGTCTGTTGGTATGTTGCTGCATTGGCGTTCGATTGCTGTGATGCTGCTGTATTCGACGAAATCTGTTGGTTTGTTGCTGCATTGGCGTTAGATTGCTGTGATGCTGCTGTATTCGACGAAATCTGTTGGTATGTTGCTGCATTGGCGTTAGATTGCTGTGATGCTGCTGTATTCGACGATGTCTGTTGGTTTGTTGCTGCATTGGCGTTAGATTGCTGTGAGTCAACCGTATTCGACGAAGTCTGTTGGTATGTTGCTGCATTGGCGTTCGATTGCTGTGATGCTGCTGTATTCGACGAAATCTGTTGGTATGTTGCTGCATTGGCGTTAGATTGCTGTGAGTCAACCGTATTCGACGAAGTCTGTTGGTATGTTGCTGCATTGTCGTTCGATTGCTGTGATGCTGCTGTATTCGACGAAATCTGTTGGTATGTTGCTGCATTGGCGTTAGATTGCTGTGATGCTGCTGTATTCGACGATGTCTGTTGGTTTGTTGCTGCATTGGCGTTCGATTGCTGTGAGTCAACCGTATTCGACGAAGTCTGTTGGTATGTTGCTGCATTGGCGTTAGATTGCTGTGAGTCAACCGTATTCGACGAAGTCTGTTGGTATGTTGCTGCATTGGCGTTCGATTGCTGTGAGTCAACCGTATTCGACGAAGTCTGTTGGTATGTTGCTGCATTGGCGTTCGATTGCTGTGATGCTGCTGTATTCGACGAAATCTGTTGGTATGTTGCTGCATTGGCGTTCGATTGCTGTGATGCTGCTGTATTCGACGAAGTCTGTTGGTATGTTGCTGCATTGGCGTTCGATTGCTGTGATGCTGCTGTATTCGACGAAATCTGTTGGTATGTTGCTGCATTGGCGTTAGATTGCTGTGATGCTGCTATATTCGACGAAGTCTGTTGGTATGTTGCTGCATTGGCGTTCGATTGCTGTGATGCTGCTGTATTCGACGAAATCGGTTGGTATGTTGCTGCATTGGCGTTCGATTGCTGTGATGCTGCTGTATTCGACGAAGTCTGTTGGTATGTTGCTGCATTGGCGTTAGATTGCTGTGATGCTGCTGTATTCGACGAAATCTTTTGGTATGTTGCTGCATTGGCGTTAGATTGCTGTGATGCTGCTGTATTCGACGAAGTCTGTTGGTTTGTTGCTGCATTGGCGTTAGATTGCTGTGATGCTGCTGTATTCGACGAAGTCTGTTGGTATGTTGCTGCATTGGCGTTAGATTGCTGTGATGCTGCTGTATTCGACGAAATCTGTTGGTATGTTGCTGCATTGGCGTTAGATTGCTGTGATGCTGCTGTATTCGACGAAGTCTGTTGGTTTGTTGCTGCACTGGCGTTAGATTGCTGTGATGCTGCTGTACTCCACGAAGTCTGTTGGTTTGTTGCTGCATTGGCGTTCGATTGCTGTGAGTCAACCGTATTCGACGAAGTCTGTTGGTATGTTGCTGCATTGGCGTTCGATTGCTGTGAGTCAACCGTATTCGATGCAGTCTGTTGATTGCTCTGTTGATTCGACTTTAAACTACCTCTGTCGTTTAATTGTTGTGATGTTGCTGTATTCGACGAGCTTTGACTTGTCTGTTGATTCGAGGATTTACTGTTGTCAGATTGCTGTGCTACTGCTGAATCAGATGACCTCTGTTCATTGTTTTGTTGGTTTGAGGTCAAACTTTCAATTTTGTCTGATTGTTGCTTATCCGTTGCAGCTGAAGAGGACTGATTACTTATTTCGTCAGAGTCCGTCTCTTGGACGTTGTTGTATGTATCTGTTGATGATAATTGATTATTTTGACTTTGCTCAATCATTTCGTTAATTTGTTGTTGAGTATTTAAGTACTGCTGTTGATTATGTTTTCTATCTGTCTCAATTTGTTGATTAATTTTCTGGCGGTCGTTTTCAATATTTTGCTGTATCTGCCTATTCAAGTTTTCGACATATTCTTGATGCTGTTGATTAAAGTCTTGCTCACTTATACTGTGCTGACTTGATGATGTGAAATCTTTTTGAATGTTAGATGAACTTGACAACGCGGCATCTTGTTGATTGTTCGTTGTACTTGAATACGTTGAATCTTGTTCATTGTAAGATGCATTTGACGACGTGGCATCTTGTTGATTGTTCGTTAAACTTGAGGACGTTGAATCTTGTTGATTGTTAGATGCATTTGACGATATGGCATCTTGTTGATTGTTCGTTGCACTTGAGGACGTTGAATCTTGTTCATTGTAAGATGCATTTGACGACGTGGCATCTTGTTGATTGTTCGTTAAACTTGAGGACGTTGAATCTTGTTGATTGTTAGATGCATTTGACGACGTAGCATCTTGTTGATTGTTCGTTGCACTTGAGGACGTTGAATCTTGTTGATTGTTAGATGTATTTGACGACGTGGCATCTTGTTGATTGTTCGTTGCACTTGAGGACGTTGAATCTTGTTGATTGTTAGATGCATTCGACGACGTGGCATCTTGTTGATTGTTCGTTGCACTTGAGGACGTTGAATCTTGTTCATTGTAAGATGCATTTGACGACGTGGCATCTTGTTGATTGTTCGTTGTACTTGATGACGTTGAATCTTGTTCATTGTAAGATGCATTTGACGACGTGGCATCTTGTTGATTGTTCGTTGCACTCGAGGACGTTGAATCTTGTTGATTGTTAGATGCATTTGACGACGTGGCATCTTGTTGATTGTTCGTTGTACTTGAGGACGTTGAGTCTTGGTCATTGTAAGATGCATTTGACGACGTGGCATCTTGTTGATTGTTCGTTGTACTTGAGGACGTTGAATCTTGTTCATTGTAAGATGCATTTGACAACGTGGCATCTTGTTGATTGTTCGTTAAACTTGAGGACGTTGAATCTTGTTGATTGTTAGATGCGTTTGATAACGTGGCATCATGTTGATTGTTCGTTGCACTTGAGGACGTTGAATCTTGTTCATTGTAAGATGCATTTGACGACGTGGCATCTTGTTGATTGTTCGTTGTACTTGAGGACGTTGAATCTTGTTGATTGTAAGATGCATTTGACGATGTGGCATCTTGTTGATTGTTCGTTGTACTTGAGGACGTTGAATCTTGTTGATTGTAAGATGCATTTGACGATGTGGCATCTTGTTGATTGTTCGTTGTACTTGAGGACGTTGAATCTTGTTGATTGTAAGATGCATTTGACGACGTGGCATCTTGTTGATTGTTCGTTAAACTTGAGGACGTTGAATCTTGTTGATTGTTAGATGCATTTGACGACGTGGCATCTTGTTGATTGTTCGTTAAACTTGAGGACGTTGAATCTTGTTGATTGTTAGATGCGTTTGACGACGTGGCATCTTTTTGATTGTTCGTTGCACTTGAGGACGTTGAGTCTTGGTCATTGTAAGATGCATTTGACGACGTGGCATCTTGTTGATTTTTCGTTGTACTTGAGGACGTTGAATCTTGTTGATTGTTAGATGCATTTGACGACGTGGCATCTTGTTGATTGTTCGTTGTACTTGAGGACGTTGAGTCTTGGTCATTGTAAGATGCATTTGACGACGTGGCATCTTGTTGATTGTTCGTTGTACTTGAGGACGTTGAATCTTGTTCATTGTAAGATGCATTTGACAACGTGGCATCTTGTTGATTGTTCGTTAAACTTGAGGACGTTGAATCTTGTTTATTGTTAGATGCATTTGACGACGTGGCATCTTGTTGATTGTTCGTTGTACTTGAGGACGTTGAATCTTGGTCATTGTAAGATGCATTTGACGACGTGTCATCTTGTTGATTGTTCGTTGTACTTGAGGACGTTGAATCTTGTTCATTGTAAGATCCATTTGACGACGTGGCATCTTGTTGATTGTTCGTTGTACTAGAAGACGTTGAATCTTGTTCATTGTAAGATGCATTTGACGATGTGGCATCTTGTTGATTGTTCGTTGCACTTGAGGACGTTGAATCTTGTTGATTGTTAGATGCATTTGACGATGTGGCATCTTGTTGATTGTTCATTAAACTTGAGGACGTTGAATCTTGTTGATTGTTAGATGCATTTGACGACGTGGCATCTTGTTGATTGTTCGTTGCACTTGAGGACGTTGAATCTTGTTGATTGTTAGATGCATTTGACGACGTGGCATCTTGTTGATTGTTCGTTGTACTTGAGGACGTTGAGTCTTGGTCATTGTAAGATGCATTTGACGACGTGGCATCTTGTTGATTGTTCGTTGTACTTGAGGACGTTGAATCTTGTTCATTGTAAGATGCATTTGACGACGTGGCACCTTGTTGATTGTTCGTTGTACTTGAGGACGTTGAATCTTGTTCATTGTAAGATCCATTTGACGACGTGGCATCTTGTTGATTGTTCGTTGTACTAGAAGACGTTGAATCTTGTTCATTGTAAGATGCATTTGACGGCGTGGCATCTTTTTGATTGTTCGTTGTACTTGAGGACGTTGAATCTTGTTCATTGTAAGATGCATTTGACGACGTGGCATCTTGTTGATTGTTCGTTGTACTTGAGGACGTTGAATCTTGTTCATTGTAAGATGCATTTGACAACGTGGCATCTTGTTGATTGTTCGTTAAACTTGAGGACGTTGAATCTTGTTGATTGTTAGATGCGTTTGACAACGTGGCATCTTGTTGATTGTTCGTTGCACTTGAGGACGTTGAATCTTGTTCATTGTAAGATGCATTTGACGACGTGGCATCTTGTTGATTGTTCGTTGTACTTGAGGACGTTGAATCTTGTTCATTGTAAGATCCATTTGACGACGTGACATCTTGTTGATTGTTCGTTGTACTTGATGACGTTGAATTTTGTTCATTGTAAGATGCATTTGACGACGTGGCATCTTGTTGATTGTTCGTTGCACTTGAGGACGTTGAATCTTGTTCATTGTAAGATTCATTTGATGACGTGTCATCTTGTTGATTGTTCGTTGTACTTGAGGACGTTGAATCTTGTTCATTGTAAGATCCATTTGACGACGTGGCATCTTGTTGATTGTTCGTTGTACTAGAAGACGTTGTATCTTGTTCATTGTAAGATGCATTTGACGATGTGGCATCTTGTTGATTGTTCGTTGTACTTGAGGACGTTGAATCTTGTTGATTGTAAGATGCATTTGACGACGTGGCATCTTGTTGATTGTTCGTTGTACTTGAGGACGTTGAGTCTTGGTCATTGTAAGATGCATTTGACGACGTGGCATCTTGTTGATTGTTAGTTGCACTTGAGGACGTTGAATCTTGTTCATTGTAAGATGCATTTGACGACGTGGCATCTTGTTGATTGTTCGTTGTACTTGAGGACGTTGAATCTTGTTCATTGTAAGATCCATTTGACGACGTGACATCTTGTTGATTGTTCGTTGTACTTGATGACGTTGAATTTTGTTCATTGTAAGATGCATTTGACGACGTGGCATCTTGTTGATTGTTCGTTGCACTTGAGGACGTTGAATCTTGTTCATTGTAAGATTCATTTGATGACGTGTCATCTTGTTGATTGTTCGTTGTACTTGAGGACGTTGAATCTTGTTCATTGTAAGATCCATTTGACGACGTGGCATCTTGTTGATTGTTCGTTGTACTAGAAGACGTTGAATCTTGTTCATTGTAAGATGCATTTGACGATGTAGCATCTTGTTGATTGTTCGTTGTACTTGAGGACGTTGAATCTTGTTGATTGTAAGATGCATTTGACGACGTGGCATCTTGTTGATTGTTCGTTGTACTTGAGGACGTTGAGTCTTGGTCATTGTAAGATGCATTTGACGACGTGGCATCTTGTTGATTGTTCGTTAAACTTGAGGACGTTGAGTCTTGTTCATTGTAAGATGCATTTGACGACGTGGCATCTTGTTGATTGTTCGTTAAACTTGAGGACGTTGAATCTTGTTGATTGTTAGATGCGTTTGACGACGTGTCATCTTTTTGATTGTTCGTTGCACTTGAGGACGTTGAATCTTGTTCATTGTAAGATGCATTTGACGACGTGGCATCTTGTTGATTGTTCGTTGCACTTGAGGACGTTGAGTCTTGTTCATTGTAAGATGCATTTGACGACGTGGCATCTTGTTGATTGTTCGTTGCACTTGAGGACGTTGAGTCTTGGTCATTGTAAGATGCATTTGACGACGTGGCATCTTGTTGATTGTTCGTTGCACTTGAGGACGTTGAATCTTGTTGATTGTTAAATGCATTTGACGACGTGGCATCTTGTTGATTGTTCGTTAAACTTGAGGACGTTGAATCTTGTTCATTGTAAGATGCATTTGACGATGTGGCATCTTGTTGATTGTTCGTTAAACTTGAGGACGTTGAATCTTGTTGATTGTTAGATGCATTTGACGATGTGGCATCTTGTTGATTGTTCATTAAACTTGTGGACGTTGAATCTTGTTGATTGTTAGATGCATTTGACGACGTGGCATCTTGTTGATTGTTCGTTGCACTTGAGGACGTTGAATCTTGTTGATTGTTAGATGCATTTGACGACGTGGCATCTTGTTGATTGTTCGTTGTACTTGAGGACGTTGAATCTTGTTCATTGTAAGATGCATTTGACGACGTGGCATCTTGTTGATTGTTCGTTGTACTTGAGGACGTTGAGTCTTGGTCATTGTAATATGCATTTGACGACGTGGCATCTTGTTGATTGTTCGTTGTACTTGATGACGTTGAATCTTGTTCATTGTAAGATGCATTTGACGACGTGGCATCTTGTTGATTGTTCGTTGTACTTGAGGACGTTGAATCTTGTTCATTGTAAGATGCATTTGACGACGTGGCATCTTGTTGATTGTTCGTTGCACTTGAGGACGTTGAATCTTGTTCATTGTAAGATGCATTTGACGACGTGGCATCTTGTTGATTGTTCGTTGTACTTGAGGACGTTGAATCTTGTTCATTGTAAGATGCATTTGACGACGTGGCATCTTGTTGATTGTTCGTTGTACTTGAGGACGTTGAGTCTTGTTCATTGTAAGATGCATTTGATGACGTGGCATCTTGTTGATTGTTCGTTGTACTAGAAGACGTTGAATCTTGTTCATTGTAAGATGCATTTGACGATGTGGCATCTTGTTGATTGTTCGTTGTACTTGAGGACGTTGAGTCTTGGTCATTGTAAGATGCATTTGACGACGTGGCATCTTGTTGATTGTTCGTTGTACTTGAGGACGTTGAGTCTTGGTCATTGTAAGATGCATTTGACGACGTGGCATCTTGTTGATTGTTCGTTGTACTTGAGGACGTTGAATCTTGTTCATTGTAAGATGCATTTGACGACGTGGCATCTTGTTGATTGTTCGTTGTACTAGAAGACGTTGAATCTTGTTCATTGTAAGATGCATTTGACGATGTGGCATCTTGTTGATTGTTCGTTGTACTTGAGGACGTTGAATCTTGTTCATTGTAAGATTCATTTGATGACGTGTCATCTTGTTGATTGTTCGTTGTACTTGAGGACGTTGAGTCTTGGTCATTGTAAGATGCATTTGACGACGTGGCATCTTGTTGATTGTTAGATGCACTTGAGGACGTTGAATCTTGTTGATTGTTAGATGCATTTGACGACGTGGCATCTTGTTGATTGTTAGATGCATTTGACGACGTGGCATCTTGTTGATTGTTCGTTGCACTTGAGGACGTTGAATCTTGTTCATTGTAAGATGCATTTGACGACGTGGCATCTTGTTGATTGTTCGTTGTACTTGAGGACGTTGAATCTTGTTGATTGTTAGATGCATTTGACGACGTGTCATCTTGTTGATTGTTCGTTGTACTTGAAGACGTTGAATCTTGTTCATTGTAAGATGCATTTGACGACGTGTCATCTTGTTGATTGTTCGTTGTACTTGAGGACGTTGAGTCTTGTTCATTGTAAGATGCATTTGATGACGTGGCATCTTGTTGATTGTTCGTTGTACTTGATGACGTTGAATCTTGTTCATTGTAAGATGCATTTGACGACGTGGCATCTTGTTGATTGTTCGTTGTACTTGAGGACGTTGAGTCTTGTTCATTGTAAGATGCATTTGATGACGTGGCATCTTGTTGATTGTTCGTTGTACTAGAAGACGTTGAATCTTGTTCATTGTAAGATGCATTTGACGATGTGGCATCTTGTTGATTGTTCGTTGTACTTGAGGACGTTGAATCTTGTTCATTGTAAGATTCATTTGATGACGTGTCATCTTGTTGATTGTTCGTTGTACTTGAGGACGTTGAGTCTTGGTCATTGTAAGATGCATTTGACGACGTGGCATCTTGTTGATTGTTCGTTAAACTTGAGGACGTTGAGTCTTGTTCATTGTAAGATCCATTTGACGACGTGGCATCTTGTTGATTGTTAGATGCACTTGAGGACGTTGAATCTTGTTGATTGTTAGATGCATTTGACGACGTGGCATCTTGTTGATTGTTAGATGCATTTGACGACGTGGCATCTTGTTGATTGTTCGTTGCACTTGAGGACGTTGAATCTTGTTCATTGTAAGATGCATTTGACGACGTGGCATCTTGTTGATTGTTCGTTGTACTTGAGGACGTTGAATCTTGTTGATTGTTAGATGCATTTGACGACGTGTCATCTTTTTGATTGTTCGTTTTACTTGAAGACGTTGAATCTTGTTCATTGTAAGATGCATTTGACGACGTGTCATCTTGTTGATTGTTCGTTGTACTTGAGGACGTTGAATCTTGTTCATTGTAAGATGCATTTGACGACGTGTCATCTTGTTGATTGTTCGTTGTACTTGAGAACGTTGAATCTTGTTCATTGTAAGATGCATTTGACGATGTGGCATCTTGTTGATTGTTCGTTAAACTTGAGGACGTTGAATCTTGTTGATTGTTAGATGCGTTTGACGACGTGGCATCTTTTTGATTGTTCGTTGCACTTGAGGACGTTGAATCTTGTTCATTGTAAGATGCATTTGACGACGTGGCATCTTGTTGATTGTTCGTTGTACTTGAGGACGTTGAATCTTGTTCATTGTAAGATGCATTTGACAACGTGGCATCTTGTTGATTGTTCGTTAAACTTGAGGACGTTGAATCTTGTTGATTGTTAGATGCGTTTGACAACGTGACATCTTGTTGATTGTTCGTTGCACTTGAGGACGTTGAATCTTGTTCATTGTAAGATGCATTTGACGACGTGGCATCTTGTTGATTGTTCGTTGTACTTGAGGACGTTGAATCTTGTTCATTGTAAGATGCATTTGACGACGTGGCATCTTGTTGATTGTTCGTTGTACTTGATGACGTTGAATCTTGTTCATTGTAAGATGCATTTGACGACGTGGCATCTTGTTGATTGTTCGTTGTACTTGAGGACGTTGAATCTTGTTCATTGTAAGATGCATTTGATGACGTGGCATCTTGTTGATTGTTCGTTGTACTTGAGGACGTTGAATCTTGTTCATTGTAAGATGCATTTGTCGACGTGGCATCTTGTTGATTGTTCGTTAAACTTGAGGACGTTGAATCTTGTTCATTGTAAGATGCATTTGACGACGTGACATCTTGTTGATTGTTCGTTGCACTTGAGGACGTTGAATCTTGTTCATTGTAAGATGCATTTGACGACGTGGCATCTTGTTGATTGTTCGTTGTACTTGAGGACGTTGAATCTTGTTCATTGGAACTTACGTTATTAAATGCATTCGAAGACGAGGTATCTTGTTCGTTGTTAAATACACTTGAAGAGGAACTCTCTCTACTGCTTTGTTGGCTTGACTGTTGACTTACAAAGGCTGATTCTTGTTCACTCCTTTGTTGAGTCGACGAGGATGATTCTTGTTCACTGCTTTGTTGAGTCGACGAGGATAATTCTTGCTCACTCCTTTGTTGAGTCGACGAGGATGATTCTTGTTCACTGCTTTGTTGAGTCGACGAGGATGATTCTTGTTCACTCCTTTGTTGAGTCGACGAGGATGATTCTTGTTCACTGCTTTGTTGAGTCGACGAGAATGATTCTTGTTCACTGCTTTGTTGAGTCGACGAGGATGATTCTTGTTCACTCCTTTGTTGAGTCGACGAGGATGATTCTTGTTCACTGCTTTGTTGAATCGACGAGGATAATTCTTGCTCACTCCTTTGTTGATTCGATGATGACGATTCCTGTTTATTATTTTGCTGTTGTGAGAATGAAGCACTCTCCAGGCTTTTCTGTTTATTTTGGAATAGCTTATCAAGAATTTTTTGTTGGGTGTCCTGAAATTGTTTCTCGTTTTGTTTTGTATCTAAATCAAGCTGTAAGTTAATTTTATTACTTTGTTTCGTGAATTCATCTTGGTTTTTCTTTTCATTTGCGACTATGTCTCTTTCGATTTTATCTCGAGTGCTGTCGAATATGTTTTGACTCGATAACAGTTGTTCGTTTTCTTCGGAATCTTTATTGTTGCGCCCGTTGAGGTTTAGACCTAGGTTGAGATTTTTAGGTAATCCAATCCCACCTTTCAAGGCTAAAGATGATATAAAAATAAAGTTATGGTTATTCATTTTGTTAACTTTTAGAGTATCAGTGTCACTATCATTTCTGTTCTAACATCGATTATATGATATAAGGAGGCCTATGTCGTTTGACGTGGACGAAGATGTTTCATTTAATATAAAAGTCTAAAAATAGCTTCTATGGACATCAAGCTTTCGCTACTACATAGGTGATATTTTTAGGCAGGTCCTACGACGATTGCTGCCAACCGTTGCGTTGTCTATGTTGCCTTAATAGATTGCGTGTTTTGGAACATCTAAACTGCTTGAGCTGTGAAGCTGCTGTTACTTACTGATGAACTTTTAATGATTTCATAATAGCTTCTGCCCACGACGTCCTGTGAACTTCAGGATTTATGTCATGGAAACGAATTGTTCGATCGATATAAAAAAAATTCTTTTTATAATCATTTTATCGGATTCTTACCACGGTTAAGTTTCCGATGAAATGTATCAAGTATAAGTATAACAATAATATCAATCATTCAAAAAAGTTAGTCTTTTTTTTCGTAACGTCTCCAAGGAAGGACAAACAAAATATATACAACGCCATCTGTGTTATATGACTGAAACCAACAGACAAATTAACGTATTCAGTCCATCCGTCCTCGAGATATCATCAAAAAAGTTGTCCCAAGCGAAACTGATGTATGAATGAATATAAATGAGAAAGTTATTTTTAAATATCGAAGTAGTTATTCCAGTGTTCGGGGCAGAGACAATTACAAAAAAATCTAAGTTCAGAAAAATCTTTTCCTCCGTTATGAAGTTGTAAACTGTATAACTAATCTGACTTTTTATATGATAGTAACACAGACGTTAAATTGAGGTTTTAAATTAACAAATCTATGTGAAGAAATTAGTTGTGGACGAATACTTACGCCCTAAGTTTATGGGACCTGATTTGAACAAATTTGCTTCTGTTGGTTGTACCTGTAATAATCACAGTATAGATGAATAATTGCGAAGTGCCTGAAGATGAAAAAACATTTCCGTAATCTAAAATTGAATGAACCACCTACCACAATTAAATCACTT
The DNA here is from genome assembly GCA_910589575.2 of Carcina quercana. Taxonomy (NCBI): domain Eukaryota; kingdom Metazoa; phylum Arthropoda; class Insecta; order Lepidoptera; family Depressariidae; genus Carcina; species Carcina quercana. Next base: position 950,988 of record OU342434.1, on the reverse strand, counting down.
ATTCGACATTATTCAATGTATCAACGCGGGCCCAAAATAAGTTATTTACGCCCATGGGAAATAATATTGAACTGAATATTTCATTATAACCCTAGAGTGACAATAGAGGCTTGTACTTAGCCTTTGCAGATGCCTCAAGTTAATGAGACGCCGGCTCTGCTACCTTTCATACCGGAACACAACAGTGCTATTAAAAAAACACTGCTGTTTGGCGGCAGACTTAGGTAACTAGCCAGGCGGACATAGAAAAAGCCATCATCATCATCAGCCGGGAAACGTCCACTGCTGGACATAGGCCTCCCTCATGGTACGCCACATCGACCGGTCCCGAGCCACCTGCATCCAGCGACTCCCCGCGACTCTAACCAGGTCGTCGGTCCATCTAGTAGGGGGACGGCCTGGTAGACGTTTCCCGGTACGTGGTTGCCACTCGAGAACCATACTACCAACCAAACCGAATACCAATAGGTACGGTAGGTAGAACCCGCTACCTCAAGAATGTGAGTCTAACCTTTAACCTTTAGGCCACGGAGACGGTTAAAATTTAGAACTTCAAACCTATATGCAAATAGCAAAATTTTGGCTCACATGAAAACTTTTACATTTTACTAAGAGTAACAAAATCAACGTATCCGACGATCGTCGATGCCGACGCCATTCTAATGACACAACAGCGTTTGCTAGTATGGAGCTTATTAAGAGGGTATGCTGTTGTCAAAGCGCCCATACAAACGTAGTCCAGTCATATTTTGAGTATTAAGCTATGAAAATCTATTAAATTTTCAAGTCACAATCTAGAAACAAATATCTGTGTCGGTGGTGAGTCAGATTTTCGTTTAAATATATACTTCCAGAGTTACAGGGCGTCAAAGTATTGTATTTTTCGGTAATAAAAAGCCCCAACTTTGAACCTGTTTTACAAGAGTATGAATCAATTTAGAACAATTTGGAAAAACCACCGACATCTGAAATTTCATTAGTATACTGTATTGAAAAAATGGTTACATAATATACTGTATCCTTCAAATGATCCCTGGACTACGAAACATCCAAATAACGGGTGGATAACATCGCGTAATGTATGCTGTCTCACCGTACGCGCTCGGGTAGGATAGGGCTCGGAGAGGGACAGCTACAAAACAATCCAAATTTGAACGCGGCCACGTGGTCTTACCAACATCACCATAATTGAAATGTTCAAGTGTACATATGATAATTTATCAATAATTTTTCTAACATGTAATATGTTATGTAAAATAATGTTATGTAAATAAAATATTCCTTAATGCCCGCTTTACGTCGATATTGCTTTGAATAAGTAATTTATAACTTTATTTCTTAGTTACTTCTATGAAAAATAGAATTATGAAAGTCATACTGTGAAATTTATTTTCCACAAATATGTTTTTTTTTTTCATATCAAATATTTATTTAATACCCCAAAAATAATACTTTAAAATTTTTGACGTAAATCTAGTTATATAAAACAAAGACAAATATACCTTTGCGTTAGAAATATGTTTGGCTTTTAGGTTTGTAACATAAATTGAGCCACTGCTGCCGAACTAGGTGGAACCTGTGCTTCAGCTAGCAGGGCCGGTCCTCCTGGACTCTTATCGTATTAGCCTATTTTAGTTTAAGACAACAGAAACATAAATAAATATATATATATAAAAGTACATACAGGCACGGTGTTGTTCAATTATAAACTATGAATAAGTTATTACGTATGAAATAGTAATATATGGTAGTGATCCTCTCTGTGTGTCGTGTGTGTGTGTGTGAAATACCACAACACAATACAGAAAAAGACGAGTTTTGAACTATTTTGCGTATAACAGAACCCACAAAATTCCAGTTTTCTACAGGAGTTTCCTATTCAAGGCTTGACAATATATAAATGCATGTTACTTCGGAACCTCAGATCCTGCAGAACAGCTTTCATATGTCGTGGACTTATAAACTTAATCACTTTTTAAATTTCACACCGGGTGTGCATACACATGGCTTGTTTCATATGATGATGGACTGAGCTCGCCTGGCATGTCAATAAGTATTTTTTTTGTAATGAAAGTATTTATTTCGTTTGACACGTTTATTGTTGTTGTAAAAACACAATATTAGATCTATAAAACAATAAATTTAAAACATACGGGTATGTTATCTTATCGAGCGATCAGTATCGAGTAAGCCTGGTTAGTCCATCTTATTGCTCCTGACATATTTCTCGCACAGTCATTTATTTTCTACGTGATTTTATAATATTCTAAAGCTTTAGCTAGGGGCAATAAATGTATATGAAATACCTCTACAAACGTTTCAGGAGCAATAGATGGACTATACGTGCAAGCTTGGTACAATGCGAAGCAGTCTTTCAGATTCCTTTCATACATCGTGGTTATTTGTCTAGTATATTCTATAAGTGAGGAGCAAAACGACTTACAAATACGTGTACGAGAAGCCACGTAGCCACCAGTACCGCCGGTGTCCGCATATTGCACTTGATTAGTGGCCCAAGACAGAGTCTCTATGGCCTAAGTAGTCGAAAGCCTTTATGCTCTTCGTTCGACCCCACAGTTAAATACCTCGAAAAACAATTGAGTTAATAAACGAATAACTGCATGCAAATAGTGCTTATTACTTGTTTGCATTGAATATCGCGACCAGGGATGGCTCGAGGCATGTGTTTCTAGGGTCACCACTAATCAAGGTCAACGGTTGAAATGTTGGCAGTGTCGGTGATCAAACTCTGCATGAAGTAGTTTTGAAGAGTGAAAAATCTGATGATTATGAGACAGACAGACGGACAAAATCTCTCTCTCACATATAAAAGTAAAAGTAAAAAATGATTTATTGTCCAAAACTACACCAGTTATTAATGCATTAACATACAAAACAACAACAGTCATACAGAATCATTAATCAGCCAGTGCTTAAAATAGGACTGAAAGTCCTGTAGCATAAGCACTGGCTAGCACGTTGATACAGTTGATATGGTCCTTCGAGCCGGATATGAACCAACAGCCTATAAGGGTTCCTTTTCGAGGTAAAACCCTAAAACTTAGTGTTAAAGTACCATCCTTCCCTCCATCGCAGAAAATTCCAATGTGATATATCTGAAATAATCATAGTACGAGTAGATAATAATTTGTGATTCCAAGATAATCTAAGTAATGTCTCTCTATATTGTATAATTTTTTGAGGTGACTGTTGGCAACACCAACCAAAAACTACTAAAAATAATTTAATCTAACAATACTCTCGAATGCCGTACCGCCCATGACGGACGCAAAATTTGTATATGTAAAAGTTTTAAATATAATAAACTTTTATTTACGCTAAACTCGAGTTGTCGTTAATTTTTGTAACAGCAAACGCTCTCACATATAAAAGTAAAAGTAAAAAATGATTTATTGTCCAAAACTACACCAGTTATTAATGCATTAACATACAAAACAACAACAGTCAAACAAAATTATTGATCAGCCAGTGCTTAAAATAGGACTGAAAGTCCTGTAGCATAATCACTGGCTAGCACGTTGATACAGTTGATATGGTCCTTCGAGACGGATATGAACCAGTGACCTATGGATGAATAGGTCGCTGATACATTTGAAGGTGATCTGTAAGTTTTATATGATTCGGAGCCATTGGTGCGCGACTTTCGGGCGGGATTTTTATAATGCCCCCGACTTACTCCGCACAAATGATGCAAAACCATATTGATAACTTTAATGCATTATTATTTCACTGTTTAACTTGTCTACGTCAATTGGCTCCACCTGATCAAACTGCGCAAATCAACATGGACTGAGTAACGTGATCGTTGGATCCAACGCTACGGCTAATGCACCGTCATTGATACCTGAAACAGTAACCGGAAACATCTGCGTTGTTTGACTTTCTTCTGAGCTTCTCTTGGTTTGAGCCTGGCCGATAGCTTTTCTATTTAGAATAGAACAGATTGGTTTAACGTCTGCAGTGGGTCTGATTGTCGTTATTCTATGATAACTTTGAATGAGAATACTAGAGACAAAATAAATGTATCAGTAAGGGGGCGTCCATTAATTACGTTAGCCATCTAAGAGAGGGTTTGAGCCGAATCTCTCCCGATATCCGTAATTTGGCCCGCAAGAAATAGTGCAAAATTGCAAGAAAACTGGGTTGAAGTAAAAATTTATTTCCATTAACATACGACTATGGCTAAATCTTATATAATAATAAATTATTAGATTATTATTTTTTTCATTTCGAAAAATGTCATGTGAGATTAAGGAATGGGGAGGGGTGCAGCCAAATCTCACGACATCTTACCAAGAGGGAGAGGGGTTTTAAAAATCGCCCAAAACACGTCACATAATTCATGGGTCGTCTTCATTGTTTATTTGTGGCTTAAGAGACTTTGTTGGTTAGACCACGTGGCCGCGTTCAAATTTGGATTGTTTTGTAGCTGTCCCTATCCGAGCCCTATCCTACCCGAGCGCGTACGGTGAGACAGCATACATTACGCGATGTTATCCACCCGTTATTTGGATGTTTCGTAGTCCAGGGATCATTTGAAGGATACAGTATATTATGTAACCATTTTTTAAATACAGTATACTAATGAAATTTCAGATGTCGGTGGTTTTTCCAAATTGCTCTAAATTGATTCATACTCTTGTAAATCAGGTTCAAAGTTGGGGCTTTTTACTACCGTAAAATACAATTCTTTTACGCCCCGTAACTCTGGAAGTATATATTTAAACGAAAACCTGACTCACCACCGACACAGATATTTGTTTCTAGATTGTGTCTTGAAAATTTAATAGATTTTCATAGCTTAATACTCAAAATATGACTGGACTACGTTTGTATGGGCGCTTTGACAACAGCATACCCTCTTAATAAGCTCCATACTAGCAAACGCTGTTGTGTCATTAGAATGGCGTCGGCATCGACGATCGTCGGATACGTTGATTTTGTTACTCTTAGTAAAATGTAAAAGTTTTCATGTGAGCCAAAATTTTGCTATTTGCATATAGGTTTGAAGTTCTAAATTTTAACCGTCTCCGTGGCCTAAAGGTTAAAGGTTAGACTCACATTCTGGAGGTAGCGGGTTCTACCTACCGTACCTATTGGTATTCGGTTTGGTTGGTAGTATGGTTCTCGAGTGGCAACCACGTACCGGGAAACGTCTACCAGGCCGTCCCCCTACTAGATGGACCGACGACCTGGTTAGCTATGAAAGCTTAATACTCAAAATATGACTGGAGGACTACGTTTGTATGGGCGCTTTGACACCAGCATACCCTTTTAAGACAAAGAACACACCATGTGATCCCGTGGGTGTCGTGAAAAGCGGTTTTATTCAGGCGATGGGCAGCGACAGCTGCGACCACCAATCCGCCTTCGAATGGACTTGATGATGTTGGCCTTTACTTACAGCTACACCCGCGTGGAAGGCGCTCCGCCGAGCGAGCCCGTAAGGCGCTCATCGGAAAGCTCATGTACAACGTTACCGTGGATTTATGCATACAATAAAGCCAGTTTAGGTATCGTACCGGCCGTACCAGACGTATATTTGTTCTAATGATTGTAAGTCCTCATATAAATGACAAAATGTCTTTTTGAGAATGAATTCTATAAACCAGCCGCTTATGTATCAGTTCGTAGTAGGCTTAGGAAAACCTAAACAAGTTCTCGACAGCGTGTATATTTGATAGGGGCGTATAATTTATCCAGATATAGTTTACGACAGCACAAATCATATGTGAAAGCAGTTTTGTTGAATAGCTTAATTAATAAAGAGTTAATCATTTTTTAAAGTACGACCGAGCAATGTGTTGCGTCCAAATTGACTTGACAGAGAACGGTTTATTCAAAACAAAAATACACGCGGTATAGAATAGTTATTTTAGAAAGCATCAAACCACTTTGGCAAACTTAGTCATGGACTTATCTGGTCAAGAAATGAACCTTATTAAATCGTTAATAAAAAAATTTGTTTCTTATAACGTCCCGGAACCGACTCCGACTTACACTTGGCAAGATCACCGGGCATCCTGCCATTCTCGGTGGTAAGGTAATTACCATGTATTGTATCTAACGGAGAAGGCCCATGTTCACCAGTGGACATAAAGCTGAAGATGTCTGTCATTGTTGAACTTATCTTCATCCAATTATGACTGAGTTTATTGAACCGCGACGAATTCTGGTTAATTTGAATTGCGTAGTTAACGGCGACGACACGTCGGTATGTTTGCCTACAACGCAACGTAAATAAATAATTGTTAAATTAATTATTAAGTGCTTAATAACACATTTGTAACGGCAATTTTCTTGTTAAATACCTAGTCTAGACTGGAATTTGTTTAAAATGTGTTTACATATTCTGTTCATAATTTATTTACTTTAAACCCGTCCAAATGCGAGTCTGACTCGCGCACTGAGGTTCCGTACGGATTATGAATAATTAACATACTGAAAATTTTATTTTATAAAACTAAGTTATGCCTTTTGGTGTAGGAAACTATCGTGAGGAAACCTGTACACTCCTAAGAAGAATTTCACAGGTGTGTGTGAAGTCTATCAATCCGCACTGGTGCCGCGTGGTGTACTATGTCCCATACACTCTCTGTAGGAGAGTAGACCTGAGTCCCTGCAGTGGGTACATGTATAGGCTGTTGATGATTGAAGTTGTGTCTAACTAAAAACATGAGCAATTGTTATTAATTTACACATTGAAATATTATACAAATAACAACAGGCGCTGGAACAGTTTGTTTTCGTACAATTTTAATGAGATATAATTTGAAAGTTACATCTATTACCTTATTGCCAAATTTCATTATTCTAGGTCAATGGCAAACACCCTATGAGTTTTGGTTACTTCTTCGTCGAAAAATACATCTTAAACTGACGTATCTTTTTCATTGGTGAACCTAGAACCATCATTTTTCACAGCTTTAAGCAACTGCAGACTTGCGTATTCGATATTACTTTCAACTGGATACCTCTACGAATTCCTAAGTAAAGGGGTACTGATAGACAGCCGAACAACAAAGTGGTCATATAAGCTGTGCTATAAGAGTTCCTTTTTTTGATATACGGAACCCTAAAAATTACTAATAAGTTCTAATTTCAATAACATAAATTATTCAAAGAGAATTGAATGTATACTCGTACACACAAAGGCTTCCCAGTCTGACTGATTGCCCAAACAAAGTCAGTCGCCTTGAGTGAGAAACTTGGAAATTTAATTTGATACGAACTATCAAGGTGCTGGTACAGAATCAAGAGATACGGCTGGTGCCATGAAAAACGTACGCTCGAAATCTGTTTACAATTTGAAATTCGAATTCATACAAATTGCACCAAACCTGAAGAAAAAAAACACAACGAAATAAAGGTATGGTATAACTGATAAAATTTATCATGATTCCAACATTGTTATTCAAATGCCGCATCAAAAGAGGAACTGCAGATCTCCACCCGTATACATACAACATCATCACCAGCTTATATATGTCCCCACTGCAGGGGCTCAGGCCTACCCTCCTACAGAGAGTGTATGGGCCATAGTCCACGCGGGACCAGTACGAATCGTCGGACTTCACATGCCTTGTTCAAGACATGCAGGTTTCCTCACAATGTTTTCCTTCACCGTTAAGCAATCGGATAATGTACTTGAATTGAAAACAATGTATATATACATATTGCACCAAGTCCGTCGCTTCCACTTTAGGCATGTTCACAGCTAAGATAGGGAACATTGCACTTGCGATCTCAACTGATGGTAAGTGACAATAGGGCCGTCAGCTAGATAAGCTAGTGATACAATGTCTATATACTATGTCTACCCACGCATGTAAAATTATTTATTAAATAATACTGTGTAAATCCGTCTGGAAGACGCGGTGCACTTCCAATTCCAACACAAGTGTCGAAAGACTACTTTCTAGAAGGCCCCTGCAAAACTCTTTAAAAGTTATTTAAGAAATAAACACTTTTTACTTTTTACTTACTTTACTTTTACTTATTGTATAAATGCACATTGGTATGATATTTGTATAATCTATTGTTCTCTTCTCGTATTTGTGAGGTTCCAGTCGATGTCAGCTCGTGCCGTTGACTGCGTTGATAAAAGTGCTACCCTTGCCCCCGTAGCACAGAACAGTGCTTGAATAGCATTGACGTTTGGCGGCAAAATAACATGGTGGTAGCAGCTAGCCAGGTGGACATATCTACATTTTATCGTGTTGGCCGATAACCGACCTCATAAACCCTAGTTGTCAAGTCGTTGAGCCAACGTAGGTAGACATATAAAATGCATTGTCACCAAGCAAACCTTACCGATAGGTATCATCATCATCATGTACAGTCTGCGGCAGTCCACTGCTGGACATAGGCCTCTCCCAGAGTGCACCACTCGATTCGGTCATCTGCTCTCCGCATCCATTCACGTCCGACTACCCTACGTAAGTCGTCTTTCCACCTCGCCGGGGGACGTCCTACACTACGTTTGCCTAGGCGTGGTCTCCACTCGCGAACTCAATGACCAGCCCACTGCCACTTCACCTTGCTAATACGGTGAGCTATGTCGGTCACTTTGGTTCTCTGAAGGATCACTTCACTTCAACCGATAGGTATGCTATCTGAGAATGTAACCCGGGACTTCCAGATTGTGAGTCCAGGTAGGTCGTTAAGGTAATAAATAGTGATTCGGTACTTTATTGGCCATGTAGTCATGAGATTTTAGAAGAAGGTGACTTAATTTCATTTTTAAGCGATCGCAAATGCTGTCTTTAGGCTTGCTAATCGTTGTGATTATGTGAAAAGCCTTCAAGAAGTATTTTTCATGTATGATGTGGGCACTTGGCCTTTATCTTACCTGATGGTATGTAACGATAATTTTCAGGCCGTTGGATGGTACGCGTGCGCACACAGCCATCTAATAATACCGAAACACAACAATGCTATTAACACTGCTGTTTGGCGGCAGACTTAGATAACATGGTGCTAGCTTAGTGGACATAGAAAATGCATGCAATCGCCCAAACCGAGTACTGGTAGGTAGCTTCGCTGGGAATCGAACATGAGACCTCCGGATTGTGAATTTAAGATTTAGCCACTCGGCTACGGAGGCGATTCAAAGTCAAATTTACTATATCTATTTTTTATTTAAATCAAAAATGTAATGTACAGTAATTTTATATTTTTATTAACTATATTTAGGTTAAATGTATGTTTTGGTTACTCTGTTAGTAATAATAGTTATTGTTTTCAATTTGTTAGTATCATATAATTTTAGAGTAAACTTGTTTCGATTTTGTTCAAAGTTTCTATATGTATAAATAATTATCTATGGAAGAGCGCGGCCTTCTATCACAGGTATTTCCATACCTAACAGAAGGTCTCAACTTTGTTACTAGTTACAGTGGAAAAATGAAATGAAAGAAACAATTTTTTTAAACTATAATTATGTAGGTATAAAAGTACCTAGTTTTATTGGTAGACAATGTGTCGCATATTGCACGTATAATTACAACGCTCCACATTGTATTATTTCCAGTAACTACTTACTCGTAGGTCTGCACCTGTGTACACCAACACTTGCATGTCATTACAATTTATTAATTAACTCATCAAACTACGCTTTATACGAATAATTGTACACCAATTAATTGTTTTTAAGGTATTGGTGACGTCTTTTTGTTTTTGTTCCGCCGTTTCGCTATTGGGATCTGCAGTTTCTGACGCAAGTAAGAAATATTTGAATGTATTTAATCATTGTTTACCCAGCACATCCCAAACTGTGCTAATAATGCTCTTCATCATATAAGGCCAGAGTGGAACACGACGCATTGGCTGACTCCGCGCCTCTTTCAGGGGGAGACAGTCAGGGTGTCACCCCTGCAACAACAACAAAATGTAAAAAATTCAACACTTTTTAAGTGACATGTTCTGCGATTGTATCTAGCCGCGGCCAGGACTTGTACACTTGTAATTTTAAAAGGTCATTCTAGAATATAAGTAATTCAATTACCATTTTTGTATATTCTGGTTTAGTTTATTTGTACAAAAACATCAAACGGAACAGAAACGGGCAAGACGTTACTTAGAAAACCAAGATGGCGTCAATAAAATGACATTCGACGTTGTCACTTAGTACAAATACCACGATTTGTTACAATTAAAATAAAAGCAAAAATTTAATTCTAGTATTTTTCTATATATATTTCGATTATTCCTGAATTTTTAAAGAGTGTAACAAGTGCGGGCCAGATTTGAAACATCTCTTTTGACAAATTAAGTCTTTATTTGTTCGCAATAGCGAATGTAATAATTTGTAATACATTGAATAGTTATGGTATAAACGTGTAATCAATGTAATTGATTTGAATAATAATTATATTCCACGGTGACAGAAAATTTTGACTGGACAGAGATTTCCGCGACACGCGCGGCTCTCCTACGGTATTGCTTCGTTAGGGGGATACATTTTCCCGCTCGCACACCTCACACATAAAAATGTGGATAAAAATGTTTACTTGTTAGGACGTACCCGAGTAGCGACCTGTTTTCGCGAATACTTTGATAATACTCTGAATAAAGTTAACTTTTAGTGGAAAAGTTCGCCAGCTAGTTCGCAGCCACGCCTAGAAGACTGTAGAGGACTACAGAAGCTTGTAGAAGATTCCAGACACCTCTACAACAGAAGTGTCACTGTGCTGCTAGGGATTCAAACGGCTGTCGTCGGGTCCGCATATCCGATTGGCTCTCCTGTACGCACTGTTTTTTATTTTCAATTTATATAAACAAATATTTGCATATATGTTTCGCATGTCCAACAAAGCCCCCTTGAACACAAAGTCCCAAATCCCATGAATAAAACCGAGGTTCTCAAATTCAAACTGAATGTTTTGTGTATGTCACCCCTCTAATATCTTCTCCAATTTTAGGTCGATTTTAATAATTATATTTGTATTGAAACTGAAAGCATCAAGGTGGTTTTAACTACATTTTATGAATACATTTAGACATAGAGATAGACATTTCACTTCTAAGGATAAGAAATTAGTGGATAAATTCCATGTTTGCTAGGTGAAACATCAAATAAACATAAAATAAAAAGACAAAAACATTGTAAGAAATATTTTATTGTATATACAGCTTAACAAAATATCAATTTCGTCAAAATTGTCTTATTCTAAATTATTGTATAAAATATTATGCAATTTACATTAAGTATGTATGACTCAGACGCATCAGTATGAATTACCACAAACTTACAATACTAGATTTATGTATATTAAAGTTGTTTTTGTCATTGTTGAATCAACCAATCACGAAAAAGTGTCGTGATAGGCAGCCAATCAAACGGCAGGAAAAATGATTTGACTAAAGTATACCTTCTCGCTTGCCACTAGGGTCGACACTCTGCTAGTAGCTGGTTGAACGTAGATTGCGGCCCAAGCGTGCCACCATAAACAAATTATTACGCAACCAATACGCGTTGACATATTTCTCATAGATTATCAGACCATTTCCAATCAATACAGCTCTGTTTGAACAAAAGAATAATTTGCATCAATTCGACATCCACCTGCACTCTGTAATTAAATTCATGTTAACTTTGACTGAATATTGAAATTTTAAATAATTAACAACGTAAATCTACAACAATGCCGAAATTTCAAGAATTGGCCAATGTTGTTCGATGCTATATTAGGGTTCCGCAAGCAATATGAGCCGATCCGTCTTTCCGAAACCTACGTTTCACGGAAATTCGAAATTAGTTTTAAAAAATACTCCAAAAATTGTGAGTGAAAAGGAAAAATTGTGATTCGCTTTGAAGTTGTATGATAATGATACTCATCTCTTGATTACCGACACTGTAATCATTTTTTTATATACATACTGCATAAAGCCAGGTAGCATTTAAAATATTATGGTAAAAGAATTCTAGTGTGGATCGTTTGTCGGCGAAATCATCATAAAGAGTTGTATATTGTACGCCGTAAGAGGTATCTGGTAGTATTTTATACAGAATATGTATTTAATATTGACATATAATCGTCAAAAACCTATGTTTCAAATGGCACCGAAAGTATATATTCTCCCTCAAGCTCCCTTTTGACATACAAGCATGTGAAACTATTATTAATTTTAAACGTAAGCTATTTGACTTTTTGATGTGTATGACATTCTATTCTTTAAATGAATATTTTAACTATTGACGCATATGTTTTTCGAATTATAATGTTTTGTATGTAGTTTATAAATTTCAGGATAGTTAATAAAATATTGTTTCCCTTGCCGGCAAACTATAGTAATACTACGAAATATCATAAGACTGTTATCTATGCTACCTATAGTTTACAATAAAAAATTGCATTTCATTTCAATTTTCGGTTTTTGATTGCCAGTAAATTTCTTTTACATTTACCCACAGTGCTTCACCAGTGCCACGTTTGCGTGTGTGCGATCGAACGATATTTAAGTGTTAATAATTATAATTTTATCATGTAAGTAACTCCGGAGTCTTAAATAGGAATAAATTATATTTCTACCTAACAATAACGAAGAGAATAAACTAACATCCCTTTACAAGAAGCATGTAATTTATGTTTAAACGTTTAAGATATACCGATAAACGATATTCAATCATCAAGCTTGGAGCTCTGTGTGAAACTTTTAAAGTATTCTGATATAACTAGTGGCTCTGTGAGCTGTAGACCTCGCGAGCACACTTTGCCACACACAGTTCTTCTTAAATATCAAAGAAATTGAGGCATAAATAACACCCAGTAAAGATTTAATTGCTAAGATGTACCTACAACATATTAATCGGTTTTAGCCCTATTAGTTACTTTTTGGATGAGAAGGTTCCAGGGGCTCTATAATCTATCTTTATGAATTCACCCAGATGGCAATGCGAATAAATTGACTGGTGCTCCCAGCTTATGGCATTATTGTTGTTTCTCACGATTTCTAGTGACTACCTATCATCGGGTGCTTGCTAACTTAAAAGCTAAACTTTTTCGATTTTTTACTTTGTCTCTGCCCAAAATTCAACTAAGTAAATAATAAGAAACTGCATCGAAATCGGATATCATATGGCGATTTTGGAGATTTTAATTACTACAAGATTTATATTAGTTTTTGGGGCCAAAAAAACTCATTGCGTCGCTAAAATGCCTAGTCAGTATGATTTATGAAATATCGATTTATAACCATTTGCCTGACAGCCTGAAAGAGCTTCCACTTCCGTGTTTCAAGAGAACGTTGTTTAATGCTCTAATTGATAAATGTTTCTATAGTCTTAATGAATTTTTTTTGAAATACTGTCAAAATTTAAAATGACATTGACAACTTAAAATAATGTAACAATGTAATTTTGAAATGACATGATAATAACAATATTGAACGCCCAAAAGGCAAGTTGCACAGGAACAATTACTATATAAGTTACCTATATATTTAAGAACTCTGTAAACCTGCAGCTAAAACAATAAATGATTTGAATTTGATGTTTTTTTTCATCAAATGAAACACTTGACTGATATTTTAGGGAAAAAATTGCACCCCTTTCAATTTCATCGAAAATCTTAAAGGAATACTCTGCAGGTGTGCTATAACGAAATTTGACGGCTAAAGACAATCAAAAATAATTTGACTCATCATTTGACCGTTTCGCCTACATTCCTTTGTCTACCGCAAAAACAAAGTCACAAAACATTAACAATCCTTTCCAATACTCTTAAACCTCACACAGATCTCTCTGCCTGATACCTAGACCTTTGAAACCTAACTCGTCGAAATCTCCTGTGTGGACACCGGCCATTGCTTCTCTCGTAGGCACCATACTCGCAAGTGGGCGGCGTGCAGTCGCCATGGGCTACGCACACTCGGTCCCTCATGCCGAAGTGCTCCTTTCCTTTAGCCATAGAGACGCAGTCCCGCCTCCGGTTTAGGTCAGGCCAGTCGCAGATGCAGGAGCAGCTCCCATTGTCTAGCATCCGTGCGAGGAAGAGGGCTGGACATGTGCATCTGGGGACAAATCAACAACTTAAACAAAACAGTAAAAGGTGTCGGAAAAAGTGTATAGCAGTGCGGCTAGCTATGAACTGCATTTACAATGTTCGTCCAAAAAAGAATCCTTCACCCGTTTTTAATTCGTATTCGAGGATTTCGATTGATCTTTTGGTTAATCTTTATCAGTCACAGCTATAGATGCCAGGTTGCTAACAATAGGGAGATTAGGTAGATAGGAAATATCCATTGATCAGTCGGCGCAATATTTGCTTCCAATAGGTGACGCAGTCGGTATCGTAATATCACTACCGTTAGGTTGATTCGCTTCGATCGTTCGATCCCGTTCAGGGTATGTTTTAGCACATCACTAAAAGACGACACCAGTGTATTGCCCAATGGTATGAAGAGAAGAAGTTAGCGGGGAAGAAGTTGGTGAGGAGTACTAAAGACTTCTGGAGTGGAGTTGGGTGAGGCCTCTGATCATGGACGCGGACGGACACGGAAGCTAAGACGGCACCACTGTCGCATACTAATAAGCTCTCGGCTGTTTGCATGTATTGAACTGGTTCGTTTTATTACGCTTTGAATTCGGCACTCTTACATTAGCGCTAAGAAATTAATTTCTTGTGAAAATATGTGCGAGGTTCAATACTGCCATATTGCGTTTTTTCGTGGTTTCTGAATTTTCATTCGAGTCGTTTTATAAATAAACTAAGAATAATTGATTTTTTATGATATAACATTGTGTGTACACTTGTTTTAAAATCTATATGCAGGGATCTGATATGTTCTGCATACAGATATGTATTCTGATAAAATCTTCGGTTAATTTAGTCCCTTCTTCTCTTAAGAACGCGTTACCAAAAATTACGGCAGATTCACTAACATCGAAATAGAACAGTTTATTAGAAAATAAATACTTGAATTTTGTTACATTTTTGGCAGTTAATAGTTTAGCAATTCGTAGGAGTAATTCATAAATAGTTTGATGTTACCTGCGCAACTGAGGCGGCGGCGTCGGTTCCTCATCTCTCTCCAGCCTGGGTTCTTCTGTGGCCCTCCACTCGTCCCTGGCGTCGGGAGCGAGCACGCTGGCCCTCCTCACGACCTGGCCGTCATGGCTGCTGAGCCTAGTCCTGATGGTGCTCTGCAGAGTGTCCCTGGAGACGCAGGCGCAGCGCGTGTGGTTGAAGAACTCCATCCGAGCTTCTGTTACTTGCCCGTCGGCTTTATTCAACTGGAACCAGAAATTCGGGAAGATTATAACAGTGATTCCATTACAAAAAATTTAGTGAATTTATTTTAAGACTTAAAATGACAGGCTTTGATAATGTAAGAAAGGATATTTCCTTTTTGAAACCTTTTTTTAGCTTTTATTTAGCAAATAATGTTAAAAAACGATTTAGTTAGTTTTATTAAACTTTAGGAATTGTTGTAGAAAAAAATTTATGCATCGGGCTGATAAACTATAGTTCAAGCGCATTGAGCAGCCCACTATTTATAAATTAGAATATTTAAACGTTTTGGGTGCTTGTGACCCGAATGGAAGAATTGTAACTGGCATAATAAAAAATCTACGCGGACAAAGTCGCGTCTGAAAGCCAAAAGACTAACATAAGAAATCGTCACTTACATAGAACGGTATGACGACGTATCTCCCCGCGACCGGCGCGCACACCTCGGCCTCGTCGCTGCAGCAGCCGGCGTCGGGGGCGCAGCGGTGCAGCTGCACGCAGGGGGGCAGGTAGCTGCAATATAATATCATGATCGTTAGAAATTAACAACTACAGTTAAACAAGGGCCTTAACAAAAAACGCCATAAAAGTTGTCTTTTCTGAACCTCTAAAGCCCCAAGCTTCTTCACATTAAGATTTACTGTATAAGACGGATACACAACTATCTACTTATACAGCAGCTAGTGCGAGCTGTCCCACTGACCGCCAGTGCGACTGCGGCACCAGAAACATGCTAGAGCGTGACATCACGGATCCCACTCGGACGCAACTATCGACATGAACTCACACGATATCAGCGGCTGGTGCGAGCTGCCGGACTGACAGCCAGCGTGGCTGCGGCGTCAGACACTTGCTGGATCGCAGCACAGAGCGCACATGCGCCAGCGCACTCTGACGCAACGCCGATCTTTCATGTGGCGTCAGGTTGGCTGGAATTGAATAAAAGGTTATGTTTAGTTTAGTATTAAATATTAAGTTCATCAGTCTGCCATCAGCAATTTGACTAGACTAGATCACGACTACGATGGCAACAGCTTCTAACAATGAAATAAAATAAAGATGATATATAACTTACAATCGTCTAATATCTTGGGTCTTTCATCGGTAGCGGCGATGGGGTCAGCTGCAGACAGCACTTCCCGCCTGAGTGTCGGGTCAGGCCTGGTGAAGGCTGATGGAGTAACTGCAGGACCTGCAGCTGCTGAAGGTTTCGAGACCTGGCTGGCATCGGTGTAGTCTCCATCCCAGTCGTCGTTAGGGTAGTCACCTTCTACTTCTGGGTCCTGGAATTAAGGATTTTGATTTTTGAAAAATGTTCCATTTAATTGATGTCAACATTGAAATTTGACATCTGGGGAGAGGGACGCACGCACACCCAGTGTTGTGTTTCAATTTCCACCAAGTGTAGCTTGGTGTTTCTAAGTAAATTGTGATCAGTCACCTTTTTTAAAAGTATTAGTAGACTTCTGTTTGACCACGATTTCGACTGATGTAAAGTGACGATGTGGTTTAGGATGGTTAACTGTTGCCTAGAAACTGACTATTAACAGAAGCCGGCAGGGGATTCAACTCCTTAACTGTACGCATAATAAATTAACAAGCATAACGCTTCGTGCGAAATGGTCTGGTGTGTACCAAAATCAAGCTTACGTTACGACGTAAAGGAAGGACAAACAAATAAATAAACAAACTCACGTAAGCATTTATAAATTTTATAATGATACATGTATAAAATATTCTTAGTTCTGCCAGCAATATTTTTCATGATTTATAGTAGAATGTTAAAAACTTAATACTGACGCTTGCTGTGTTCATCAAAGCTTGGCAGTAAAACTAGCGAATTAGAGCCGAACTTTATGAGTAATTGTGAATTTAAGCACCGACTCGCTTATTTATAAATTCCGACGTATTTATATACAGGCACCGGAACCCGTTTCCACACCGCCGACCACAAATTCTATAAAACAATACCATGTAAGCTCACCGAGCCAGCACCAGAATAGAACGATTTATTTAGCTTTCGAGTGCCGCGTCTGGTTCTTTTCAAATCGAATCGATTTTTACGATCGATTCGATTAATTTTAGTGCCATGAGATCCGCCCTTTGATCTCCATTTGGCAGTCGTTTGATCGTGGTTACTCTATGGTAAATAGAACATCTAAGTGCACTTTTGAGTCACGGACGGATTTAGCGACTTGAGTGGTTTCCTGTCGACATAGACATTTATCTACTTATATTGGTATCTTTTGTTCCTAAATCGATAAGTAGATTTTCATTGACGAGTCTTTCTTTAGCAAGAAGGTATGATGTACTTATACCAATTTGAGTTTAGAATGAATTCGTTGGAATTTCATAAATAAACACAATACAAGATGGTCTTCAATTCTAGTGATTCTACAAATAACCAAACAAGACAAGTGTTACTGTCAGCCTGTGTTACTGTCAACTGTGCAATGTATACAGCATGTATATTTCATACGGTCGTATATTTTGTTGGCAATTAGTGTTGCTCTTATTCAACACATTTATATAAGTTTCGTTCATTAATTGTGTTTTTTCCAAACACAATAACTGGGCACGCAATGTATTAATTACATCTAAAGTTATCGACTGATTGACGGTTCTTTTTACACGTCATATCATGACAGTGCAATAAACCTTTCAATTCAAAGCAATTTGGATGCAATACATTGCTTTCACATATGATTTGTGCGGTCGTAAACTATATCTGGATAAATTATGCACCCTTATGAAATATACACGCTGTATTCGATACTAATTTTAAGTTGATATTGATTGATATTGGCTGTTCTTCTTTTTGTAACATTTACCCGTCAACGGGTTGACTGAATGTATCTTATCACAATCTTCAAAGCTCCTAAGGCTTATAGGAACATAACATATATCTAAGAGGAAAGAGAGATCATGAGTGCGCGGGTGCGCGAGCGCAGGTTATCGCGCGTCACCTCGCGGTAAATGAGTTCAATACTTGTCTGAGGACGTGGTTTGTGGGTCCGGTCATGCAGGGACTCAACTGGCAACTGCATGTATGGTTTATTGTGAGAAAGATGACACTATTATCCACAATCGATACTTGAATCTATATCGTTGAAATCATGTGCCTACTAAAATCATTGTCATGTTAGCATTGATCCCTTTGATGATGTAGATTGTAGACATCTAAGGAAAGACTATGCACGGGTATGTATCGTCATGTATCATTTATTTTCCTTTCAACTGACTTTAAAAAAAGAGTTTCATATTTCTATCCAGGTTTTTATGAGGCGTAGCGTTCGGTAAAAACTGAACAATATAAGTTGTCACAGGCCGGACACACACTTCAAACAAATGTCGTGATATCGGTTCCTATTCACATCGAACGTATGTGTGCGTGAAATCGCGCGCGCTATATTAGCAATCCTTGGGTGGGTAGTTCACTTTCTCGCGGGAAGGTGTATTAATTCTGTGAAGTTAAGAATTCCCAGTAGTCTTCTCTACCAGGAAATATTAAAGTCGTCTAACGAAGCTGTCGGAAATTGTTTATGGTTAGATAATGTCTGTCTGAATTGTATCGTAGCGTCGTAGAGCGGGGAGGGGAGGTATTTGATGATATCGGTCACCCGGCACATCCAGTACCTACTTCCATTGTGATGGTTTTATGATTTATTTTATTTAACAAGGTCACCTACAGGATATACAATAACTATTCAATTAATCTCCGAAAGTTCAATTTACTGCAGCTAATGCCTGCAAAGTTAATAATAAATCTAAATGTTTCCTTAAAAACGAATCTAGAAAATAAATTTTAAGATACGAAACTGAACTGTTTTTTACGATAACATGACATTTGATGCTGCCCTATAGTAAAAAAAGAATGATTTTGTACAATTAAAATAAATGCAAAAATGTAACTCGATTTTTTAAATGGTGTACAAGTGCAGGCCGAATTTGAAACACCTCTTTCAAATTCTAAAGAATTGTAAAGTGTGGAATAGCGTTAATTTATATTTAAAAAATCAAGATTATCATGACAAAAATCAGAAAAACCACTGAGCAACTAACTGCAGTTGCACGCCGTTAAACTTGTCTGTGGTTGGTGGCACCACGGTTCGACCGATCGCACCACCCATGGACCACCACGCGGACCCGTCTCTCAAGACAGGTTTACATATTTCTCGTATGACATCGTCGATCTCTTTTATTGCACTTATGTTGTAAAACTTGGTGTTTTTATTTGCTTCCGTAGCTACACTTTTTACTTACTTTTTATCCTGATCTAGCAAATAGTTACTATGGGATACGTTCTTCAAGAAGCGTCGGTGGCGCAGTGGACAAGGCGCGGACTTTCAATCTAAGGATTCCGGGTTCGAATACAGTCATTTAACTATGAGTTGTTTTTCAATTCAAGTACATTATCCGATTGCTTAACGGTGAGGGAAAACATCGTGAGGAAACCTGCATGTCTTGAACAGGCATGTGAAAATCTAGTATATATCAGTATAGAGGTACATCTAGCTGTGGTTCAACTTTTTCTAACAGTAGGTATATGTCTGCAATAATCTACTAATATTAAAAATTCGAAAGTGAATTTGTTTGTCTATTTGTCATTACGCCATAACGGAGAATCTGAATAACTCCATTTTTTATTAGGATAAGTGAAGGGTCAGATACTTTTATCCCGACCGAATATATTGTTCCCTTGGGATACATTCAGTGCAGCCATAATAAGGTATTGGACGAGTTCTATTGTAGGCAGGGCCTGTGTTACAGAGGTCTCCATTCTGATTGCAAATATACCTATGTATAGTTAGGTAACTAGTGATATAAAAAACGAAAGTAAATTAAAATAGGGTGTATTTATTTGCATATTGGTATGTGTCAGTATATTAAGTATTAACTAATAAATAATTGTAAAAGATTGATTAAATGACACGTTACACGAATGTATGTAGCCAAGGTCTGGTCAGTTATAATTTTAAAAGGCCGTTATCAAATAAAAGTAATTTAACCATTTTTGTATGTTTCGGTTTAAATAGTTTATTTGTACAGAAACATTTTGTTGAAAACAAAGATGGCGTCAATAAAATGACATTTGACGCTGTCAATTAGTACAAAAGAACGATTTTGTACAATGAAAATAAATGCAAAAATGGAATTGTAGTATTGTTCTATACATATTTAGATTATTACTTGATTGTTTAAATAGTGTACAAGTGCAGGCCGAACTTGAAACATCGCTTTTTTTGACATGAAAGGGTAATCCCCAATAATTCTGCAAACCTGTCAATACATCCAAACGAGGAGAGCTTATGCAGATAGATCGCTATTGCTCCATTGGTCACGATTCTAAGTAACTTGATCATCGAATCATGCGCATTCAGTTACCTAGACGACAGGATACATACTAATTATTACTGAGAAAATAAACAAATCATCATCAACCGGGACATGTCCACAACTGAACATACCTACCCTGCCATAGTACGTCAAAATAATTGGTACAGAGCCGCTTACATCTAGAAGCTCCCCGCGACTTTTACCAGGTCGTACTCGTAAGTCCATATAGTGGGGGTCGGCCCGATAAATATACCCCGGTACGAGTTCAGACTAAATCATTTTATCAACATTGTCTTGTCATAGATTGCCATGACGACTTTCGGTGAGAGGACTTCGAGGACGAACGTCCTCGATGGCGCAGTTGTCAGAGAATAAAACGCGCATCACACGCGGAAGGTCTCTGGTTCCATTCCCGGAGGGGAGATTGACTAAAAATCACTTTGTGAGACTTTCCCTAGTTTGGCTAGGACATCGCAGGCTGATTCACACTGAATTGCCTGAAAAGTACCATGTTTTCGTTGTTTGGAAGACACGGTCCCCGTTACATCTACATTTCAGCGGACTATGTCATCTCATCTACTCTTGACACTGGGGTATGTGCGGTCTATCATAGACCTTACAACCTACACAATAAGGTGCTTAGCGTGAGCACCCAGAAGCATCATAGCTTATGAGGCGCTGTCTGCTTCCTTTTCTTACAGGTAAGTTTTAAATGAGTAAGAAGGTACTTTCCGAGCAGGTGTAGTAGAGCTTATATTCTTGTGCTATATGGGTCGCTCGTGCGCTACGTGCTGTTGAGGTACAGACGGAAGTGCTGCAGGTTTTCTAGACGGCATCTGCTTTAACTTTAAGGGTCCTCGCTTATATGACTTGGCAACGTTGTATTACTTGGATATTTACTGTCGGTGAAGATTAATTATCCACCTCCGTTGCCTAATGGCGATACAGCTGGACTCACAAAGTTCCGGGTTAGATTCCCAGCGGGAAATTTTTCTTCTTCTTCAGGTCAATTAATACTACTACACCTACTAAAATACAACCGCTGATATCCGATATATCCGATGATATCGCTTTTGATTATTAAGCGAGCATGCTTTCTAACCAATTGCGTTATTGTGTTTCACAATCAGACGAGATGAAAGTAAGTGCAACCCAATTAAATACATAAAATGATGTTTAGAGAGAGACGATTCAATGTAATGAAGACATATCTTTAAACATTAATTTTGAATGGAGTTTGATTTGAGTTAACATGTTTTGTCAAACTAAGTTAGACTTATTTAAGAATTATTTTTATACCTTTTATTTCCATTGCCAGTAGCTATTTCCATTTTCGACATAAAGTTGGAATAATTTTGTATTTTTTTAAAGTACGCATTACATTGCTACACAAAAGAAAATATAAAAACATGCCCAATTTGTTCCGAAGTTTCTCGTCCTCCTACAAGATGGCCGGGGAGTCGCTGGATGCGAGTGGCTTGGGACCGGTCAATGTGGCGTACCCGCAGTGGACGTTTCCTGGCTGATGATGATGACGATGAATGAATCGAATTAACAATAAGGTGACGGCCAATATTGAGTAATTTAAGTGGAATATTGTGCGACGTTACCAAGCCGTACGCGAACCCCAGCCTTAACACTAATTGTAGGTACTGAAACGGTGAGTGAATATAAATTCCACGGTCCATTCACTCATTTTCAAAGTAACCGACAACTCACAGTTGCAAACCTTTATTACTGACCGCCAGTTAACGCACAACACAATGTAACTTTGTTTTAAATGTGGTTCAAATTTAACTGGATGTTTGAAATGTGTTTGCTTTGTAATCGTTGTTATTTGAAAGTTGCTAACCGTTGTTTGTACGAACCGGGGTAGCTCGGTTTGGTAGAGCGTCAGTCCGTGAACAATCGAGTTCTAGGTTCGATCCTGATTCGTACCAATGAGTTCCAATTTGTTATTTAGAATTTATGTGCAAATGAAAAAAAATCATTACCATACGCCCGCACACTCCTGAAAAGTCATTCAAAGGTGTGTGTGAAGTCTACCAATCCGCACTGAGCCAGCGTGGTGGACTATGTCCCATACACTCTCTGTAGGAGAGTATGTCTGATCCCCTGCAGTACGGACATATATAAGCTGTTGATGATGGTGAATCTTTGTTTAGGACTAGGTAAGAATAGCTTTGAACGTTTGGTTTTGCATTACCGTTTCACTAGATCCCTTGCATCCCTTTAGGTATCGTAGAAGGCGGCTAAGGGTTCATGGCAGGCGACGGGCGGCAGTGTCCACTTAAGACGAGGTTCGACTCAGAAATATCTAACCGTAAGTCACGTATGCAAGACAGTGATAGCACTTCATCCGTTCTCATTGCGGAAGTAGGAAAGGTGTAACGCTGCTCGGAGTAAAATAACGAATAAGAAAATCATTTAGATTTTTACTAAGTACTGAGTTTACCTATAAATTAATATAAAATGTAAACGTACTCTTTACAGTACGATGATGTGACAAAAACTGTTTTAGAAAATGTGATATGTGATTATAGCTTACTGGATGACGAAAATTTCTGCGTTCTGGTCTTATCCAGAGGATCTCAAATAGGGGCCTGAAAATGCGGCGAAATGGTTCCAGTAAAGGATGTGTTGCAGTATTTGCTTCGCGCTCGACTTGGCAAGGGCACTACCGTGCCCCTCGATTTGAAATACTAAAGTTTTCATTGCCAAAAATTTCATACGTGTAGCTTCCATAAAAGATCAGAAAACACCGACCAAAGTTACTCGTACTCGTACTATTATTTCACTGCGATCACCAACCCATAAACCGTGTCATGTCAGATCCCCATGTAGCTGGTGATGAAGAGTTCAAATCTCAGTTTCAATCTAGTCAAATACAATTTATTGTACAGTTAGGCATTCAGTGACTGTATTCTATCCCGCAGATTCTACACAGCACAAAGATGTTCAGTTATTGTTACGAAAGAGTACAAAACTTAAACTGATATTTACTACAACGCCATATAAAACTACAATAAAACTGTCCGACTGCCGGCTGCGCTATGAAACATTCTACATAAATACATAAAATAAATATTAAGCCTTACTTAAACTTTCGCTGGAGACTACAACGTGCTACAATTACGAGAATTTTCATGAAAGCGCTGTAAATAACCTATTGTCATCCTAATGTGGTATTCTTTTCGTACAATTTACTTCATACTCGTAAAAACTGAAGCTTAATTTGTAAAAAAGTGCAGCAAGACTGATGACTTCTAGATTTTTTTTTTTTTTTAAACAGTTTATTGTACACAGAAAATATTTACATAACACAAAACAGAAAAAATATATACAAAAGGAACAGCTTATTTCTAAAAGAAATTTCTTACAGCAGTCCTAGGTTAAGGAGAAATATTGAAGAAAGGAGGGCAGTTAGGCGTGTACGATATGATAAATATAATAAACGATTACATAAATACGATATACAAAACAAACAATAATAATACATACATACTTTACATACTATAAATATATATAATCTTATAGTGATAGAAAATGTTCCTTGACGTTTTTCTTAAAGGCGGAAACAGTTTTGCTGTCGCGTACAGTGTGAGGCAACGAGTTCCACAATCTGGCTGCATGAACCGTGAATGAGTAGGAAAAGAAATCGGAGTGATGGGAAGGGATGGATAGGATTGTCCTAATGTGAGCTCGACAAGGTTGGTCAACAGGATGCGTGTATGTAAATCGCTCACTTAGGTAGCTAGGATAAGAAGGGTTATTTAGGATATTGTACAGAAGGGAAAGGATATGAGCATTTCTACGAAGGCGGATAGGGAGCCACTTGAGCTGAGCGCGAAAAACTGACACGTGGTCATATTTTCGCAACCCGAAGATGAAGCGTAAGCAAAGATTCTGAAGTCGCTCAAGTTTGTTTAATAGCTCTTCGGTGACGTCCAAGAAGCAAGAATCAGCATAGTCAAGAATAGGGAGCAATAATGTTTGGGCTAGAGAAATCTTAGTTTTCAATGGTAGGAACCATTGAAAGCGCTTGAGAGAGTGAACAGCAAAGTGAATTTTCTTGCTGATCTCATTGACATGCTCCACCCAAGAAAGATTGCAGCTAAGGAAGACACCTAGATTTTTAGCTGTCTGAGTGAAAGCAATTGGAGTATCGTTATACAGCACAGGGGGGACAAGGGATAGGTCAAGTGAGTTGCACATGTATCTACTCCCGATAATCATGGCTTGTGACTTATTTGGATTAACTAATAGCCCGTGAGATTCGGCCCAGGAACTAATTCTTAGCAAATCGGCATTTATTTCAGCGATTGTGTTGACGTAATCAGAAACAGTGAAATGGCGATAAAGTTGCAAATCATCAGCATAGAGATGGAAGTTAGAGGAAAGCAACGGAGTTACCGTGTTTATGAAGATCGAAAATAGAAGAGGAGAGAGAACACCACCTTGGGGTACACCCGCAGTTAGGTCACACCAATCGGAGACAGACTCCTCAGTGCGAACACGTTGCGAGCGACCACGGAGATATGAACTAAACCAGTTGGTTACCGAAGAGGAAACGTTGAGAGAACGAAGAATAGCGAGGAGAACATCAAAGTCAACAGAGTTAAAAGCGCTGCTGAAGTCGAGAAGTATGAGCACCGTTAGCGATCTGTTTTCCATCGCAAAACGGATGTCATCAGTGACTTTGAGAAGAGCAGTGACAGTACTATAACCAGGGCGAAAACCAGATTGGAAAGGAGAAAGTAAACTATTTAAAGTAAGGTAGTTCGCTAGCTGCTTGTGGACAATGTGCTCAAGGACTTTGGAGAGGAATGGAAGAATGGAAATCGGTCGAAACTGAGAGAAGCATGTGGGATTAGAAGTTTTGGGCAGTGGAATAATGTTCGCCTGTTTCCAGGGAGTGGGAAAATTTGAGGAAAGGGAGAAATTAAAAATGTGGGTCATAACCGGAAGAATTTCGGAAAGGATTAGGGATATCATAAGGGAACATAGGTTGTCATTGCCCACTGCGGTCGAAGTGATGGATGAAATGTGTTTCTTGACTTCCTCCTCGGTAACTGCGTTAAATGAAAAAGGAGAACATTGAGGTACTGTCTGGCCAGCAAGATGACCTATAGTCTGAAGCTTAATCCTGTCGGTTATAGTTGTAGGAGGCTGCGAGAAGTGAGAATTAATAGAATTTAGATCGACAGATATGACATCGGTGACAGACTGTTTGCCAATACCAAGTGACTGCAAGAACTTCCAGGTCTGCGAAGAATTGGTGTTATTAAGTGAGTTATGTATGTGGTTTCTCTTAGCATCTCTACACATCCGACTGCAACGATTACGTAAATATTTATACCGAAGAAGATTATCTTCAGTTGGAGATCTCTTATATCGCCGTTTTGCTTTATCACGTTTGCCCATTAGGTCCTTGATATCTGAAGTGAGCCACGGAGCAGGAGGGTGTTTTACTTTCACTCGTTTTAAAGGAGCGTGCATGTCAAAGAGAGCAATTATCAAAGTAGTAAAAATGACAACCTTTTCATCAATACACTGAGCGTTGAGGACAGGACTCCAATCAATAGAATTTGCGTCACGTCTCAGCGCTTCCAGGTTAATACCCTTGAAACTACGCAAGAGAAGAAATTTAGGTTTACGTCTAGGAGGACGGATTTTGTAGGAAAGGAAAACAAGATCGTGATAGGAAAAACAGGCCCCTAGTTGACCGTGAGCTGCCACCTTGTCAAGAGAAGATGTGATGATAAGATCGAGAAGAGATGGAGTGCAGTTCGGAGATTGGTGGGTAGCTGAAAGTGGAAGGATATGAAGGTTAAAGGAGTCGACCATGTATCGAAGCTTACGAGCACGTATATCCTCCTTTATGAGACATGTGTTGAAATCACCCATCATAATCATGTGATCATAATTAGGAGAGAAGTTGTTAAGTAAACTTTCAAGAGATGCGAAGTAATCAATGTGAAGTGAAGGGCTATATACAACACATAGCAAAATTTTCTGATGATGGAGTGTTATCTCAATAAACAAGTGCTCGGCACTGTGCGAATATGGGCTAGGCGAGGCACTGACAATGTTGTAAACAATATCAGCCCTCAGGTAGATGGCTACACCACCACCACCTTTGCCTGTACGGTCATTACGAATAAGTTTAAATCCGGGAAGAGGAAATTGAGTGGAAGGAAGAGAAGGCTTAAGAAATGATTCTGAAATGAGAATAGCGTCCACTAAAGAGTTGCTAAAGGACGCCAGAAGATCTGAGTAGTGGCTAGGGATGCTCTGAGCATTGATGTGAACAACATTAAAGTTGTTTGGGAACCTGGAAAATGTGGAATGAAGACGGCCTTGCAGATCCAGCGATGAGGAATCGTTACTATCACTATCTGCACTGAAAAAAACGTCGGAAGTCGAGGAACATGAGAGAAAGCTATTGTCAAGAATATCGTTGTCCATAAGAAATATATATATATATATATAAATACTTATACTAAGTTTATAAATACGTAAAACTAAATATAACCTAACTTTTTACACACCTGAGTGCAATCATCACTCACCAGTTATAAACTAATGTGAACAACAAAATAATAGAAACAAAACACACATAAACAAGAAGAAAAGCGGAGGAAAGAGAGAAGAACACGCAACATTAAACATAGAATCACACACGAGAACAAAGGGTAGTACAAATACGTGAGTAAAAAATGAGATCCGAACTCATGGTAGCTCTTTACATGACAGATAATCGTCATTTCATGGACAAGGTGTCAAAGTGACAGGTGTCAGATTGTAGAAACAGTAAACAAATCAATGCAAGTGTTACTTTGAGGTTGTCAGTTGAACGTTGTTCGCGATAGTCGTTTTTTTCCAACTTTTCGGACAAAAAAATATTTTTATTATTATTTGTGCTTGAAATTCTACTTAAAAGGGTTTTCTAGCTTTTTATTATAGTTTTCAGATTGTGTGCCCGATATGGGTGATAACTCCCCCGGTGATCCGGGGGGTTCCGTGTCAGATTTCATTGCTCCTCCTTCTCCAGGGGCCTTCCTTACTCTCAGCAATGAGAGAAAGAGGAAGAAGTCTGAGAGGAAAAGAAATAGGAAAGATCGTCCCCATAAGGATAGCTGCCGGTCCCGGTCATCGTCCATGTCTCACTCGTCAGAAGTTGAGTGTTCCGACCTTATGAACTGCCCTACAAAAAATTCTTTTTCAGTCCTCTCCCCGCAAGCTGGTCAGGTTACGGGATCCGACTCATCTCAATTTATTCCTGCAGGTCAAAAATTATTTTCGTCACCTAACTCTACACTAACCCCTCCTGCTCATTTACAGACTTCCCCGCCACAGTCTTGTCAGACTAGCCAAGAGTCCCCAGTTGTATCTATGGCTGAGAGGTCCCGATACTCAGGTAATGACCCGGGTCCATTTCTAGTTCATGTGCAGCGGGAAGAGTCATTTCCAAATTCAGGGATCACTCTTCACCCTGTTACCTTTGGTAAGTTTCTTCAGAGTAATTGTAGAGAGTTCACAAATATTATTGATGGTAGCGTCAAAGCTATCGGACGAAATAAAGTCTCTCTTAGTTTCCATACGGCCGCAGACGCTAACGACTTCTTGGACTCGCCAACTATATCGAATAATAAGTATAAAGCTCTCATCCCCTCGTTTAACGTAACGCGTATGGGTATAGTGAAAGGGATCCCATCGGATTGGTCCCCGGAGATGATTTTGGAGATCCTGACAATTCCTTCATGTCATGCGTCTGTTAAAGTGGTTAAATGTCGGCGCCTGAATTATAAAAAGATGAATCCTGATGGTTCTCACCAGTGGATGCCTTCAGAGACTGTCCTACTTACATTTGATGGTCAAACGTTACCACAGCGAGTTTTCGCTTGTTATAACTCACTTCCGGTTGAGAAATACTCTTACCCCACCATTCAATGTTATAATTGTTGTCGCTATGGACACACCAAAGACAAATGCCGATCCAAACCGCGCTGTTTTCGCTGTGGTAATGAACACTTAGGTGCCTCATGTAGGATTGAGGAGGTCAATTGCGTCAACTGTGGTGATACAGCGCACACTGCTACGAGTAAATCTTGTCCTGAATATTCTAGGCAACTGAGAATTAAGAATTCTATGACTGAGGATAACATATCTTTCGCGGAAGCCAGTAAACTACACAGCTCAGCAAAAAAATCTTATGCTAATGTTGTGGTTTCTACATCTTCCTCTTCCCCGTCCTCATACAAAAAAACCGTTTTTATGAAGCCCCGCCCTGCTCCTCTCCCTCGTCAAGGCTATAACAAGGTCGCCCATATGAACCTTGTTGGTGACTTCGTTCCTTCTTCCGAGAATGGTACTGCTGTTTATAAGTCTCCTGAAGACAACACTATAAACCTTCTCATGAAATTTTTGAACGTTTTTTCTAAAGTGTTTTCCTCCCCAAACTATGATCTGATGTCCCACGTTGCCCCTCTTCTTAACTCAATCCTTTCCTCTCTTAACAATGGGTCAATCCATAATACAATGGAATAGTCGTAGTATTAATAATAAGAAACCTGAATTAACCTACCTTATTAACCGGCATAATCCTTTCGCCTTGGCAATATCTGAGACTTGGCTACGCCCTGAATCCAACTTCAGGATTTCAGGTTTTCAGAGTCTCCGAGACTCTAGATCGGATGGTTATGCTGGTTGTGCTCTTCTCATTAGAAATAATGTTTCTTACAATGAACTAACTCTCCCCTCGTTTTCTGATATGCATGCTGTTGCAGTAAAAATCAAACACTTTTCTCTGTTATCTGTTTACATCCCTCAACCATCCCGCTCAATACTAAAACATTTATCCGCAGTCATTGAATCGGTTCCCCCTCCTGTTCTGATAATGGGTGATCTCAATTGTCACCACCCTGTTTGGGGCTGTGGCAAGACTGATTCGTACGGGTCCCAATTGTTGGAGATAATCGATCACTGTAATCTCTGTATTCTAAATTCCGGCCAGCCTACCAGACGCACTCGTCCCAGTGAGTTTCGTAGCGCTGTCGACCTTTCTTTATGCTCCCCTGATCTAGCTTCTCAGTTATGCTGGGAAACCCTCAGTTCTACCTATGGTAGTGACCACTTTCCCATCTTATTAAACCTTCCATCTTCCTCAATCAATAGACCTCTTCCCAAACCTCCTCTCTTGAAGTTTATTATCCGAGAAGCTGACTTTGATCGTTTTAGAGTCGTCCTTGACTCGAAACTCTCAAGTCTCCCTTCCATTTCTAATACAGCCCTTGAACATTGCGCTAAGTCCTTTGCTGATGCCTTATTATTTAGTGCTGAATCTGTTTTCCAAATAAAGAACGTGGCCTCCGGAAAAATTTCTTCTCCCCCTTGGTGGGATAAACAATGCTCTGATGCTGTAAAATCCCGCAAAGACGCCGAGTCCAGGTACTGTTCTGAAATGACTTTATCAAATTTTTCTGACCTAAATCATATCATCGCTGTCACCAAACTTCTTTTTCGTTCCAAGAAATTGGAGGGTTGGATATCATTCTGTTCTTCTTTAAACCCTTCTACCCCTTCCAAAATAGTCTGGCATAATATACGTAGGTTCAGGTGTTCCTCCAATGCCCCATCCTATTCTTCTTCCTTTATTGATGATTCTAAAGCAGATGCCTTCATGGACTGTCTTGCTCCTCTTTATGCTCCCTCTCATTATGAACTGCCATTTCCCTCCGTTCATTCCTCGCACCCCCTTGACAAGCCATTTTCCATGCTGGAGTTACAAAATGTGCTAAAATCTTTAAAAGACTCCGCCCCAGGAATTGATGGCATTCCATACTCCTTTCTTGTGAATAGTGGTGACTCTGCTCTCTGTTATTACTTAAAGCTAGTTAACGCTATACTAGAATCCAGTGCGCCTCCAACGTCTTGGAAAACTCAAATAATAATTCCTATCCTGAAACCTGGTAAAGATTCTTCTGACCCTCACTCCTATCGTCCAATTGCCCTTTCATCGGTCCTTTGCAAAGTTTTGGAGCACTTGATCAAAAACAGAATTGAATGGTTTACTGAAAGTAATAACTTGTTATCAAAATCGCAGTTTGGCTTCAGGAAAGGTA
This sequence comes from Carcina quercana, assembly GCA_910589575.2. Lineage (NCBI taxonomy): Eukaryota > Metazoa > Arthropoda > Insecta > Lepidoptera > Depressariidae > Carcina > Carcina quercana. Next base: position 920,273 of record OU342434.1, on the reverse strand, counting down.
GAAGTACTATGGACAGCTTAGGTATTTTTACAACAGACCTTCGGTTGGCCTTTTCGCGAAATGAATCTGTTGTTGCTGCTTTTTTGGATATTACTGCGGCCTATGATAATGTGTTACTCCCTATACTATATTCAAAACTTATAACATTAAAATTCCCTGAAAAACTGTGTCGGCTGGTTCTCAACCTTCTTAAAGAACGACTTATAGTCTTTCGTGGTGACGATTTATCCTCCTCTCCTACAAGAACTATCTGGAAGGGCTTGCCGCAAGGGTCTGTCCTCAGCCCTATCTTATTTAATTTATATACTCATGACCTAGACTCTTCCAAAGGTGACTGTCGTCTTTTACAATATGCGGATGACCTCCTTTTATACTCCGTCAATAGTAAAATTGATCGAGGAGCATCTTCCATATCTTGCTCTCTGGGGTTGTTATCCGTATGGCTGCATAACCATGGATTAGATTTATCTCCAACTAAAAGTAATATTGTTGTGTTCTCGAAAAAACGCTTCATTCCAGATTTATCCATAGCCATCAATGGGCAATCAATACCGATGAAATCCGAGATTAAATTTTTAGGAGTTGTGCTCGATTCAAAACTGACAGGTGCTGCGCACTGTGATTATGTTTATAGAAAATGTGAACGGAACATCAACCTAATTAGATGTTTAGCTGGCGTTTGGTGGGGTGCTCATCCATTCTCTCTTAAATTGCTTTACAATGCAGTGATTCGAAGTGTCATGGACTATGGCTCATTTTTGATTATTCCAGCTAATAAAGGCAGCTTAAAGAAGCTCGATTTGATTCAGTCAAAAGCTTTACGCATTATCATGGGGGCAATGAAGTCTAGCCCAATTAACGCCATGCAAGTAGAATGCGTTGAGCCTCCTTTAGACCTTCGTCGGCAATTTCTGTCAGACAGATTTTTATTCCGTTTAACTCAATTTTCATCCCATCCCTTATTTCCGAAACTTAAATTATTAGAAGAATATTGTAATAAATCCCCTTTTTGGAAATGTAAAGACCCGCCGTGCCTAATAATAGTTTTCTTAGACTTAAAAGTATTAAAGACCCAATCTCGAACAACCCCAATTTACCGGTATATGAATTCCCTTATGAAACTGTTATTCTTCAGCCTAGAATTATCGAAAATTTTGGTAATATACGCAAAGGTGACCTCCATGCTAATGATTTATCCCGCTCAGTTTTGAACTGTAATTGGTCTGGCTGGCACACAATTTATTCTGATGCTTCTAAATTATCTTCAGAGGGTTGTGTAGGTGTGGGCGTTTATCATTCGCAATGGAAGATTTTCCAGATGATTAAATGCCCCCCAGAATGCTCTGTATTCACAGGTGAATGTTTGGGTATTTTGAAAAGCCTTGAATATGTTCTCCTGGCGAAACTCTATCGTGCTATTATTTTTTCTGACTCACTCAGCTCTCTCCAATCTCTCTTATCAAATCCTTTCAAATCAAAAATCCATAATCCTCTCATATTTCAAATTAAAAATACCCTTGCCCAATGCAGTGAAAAAGGGTTGGATATTGTTTTTGCATGGATCCCTGGTCATTCTGGTATTGTCGGTAACGAACGTGCTGACCAGCTTGCGAAAGATGCGGTCGTCCGAGGTGATAAATTTCCATTTGTAAATTACTGTCATGACATTATTGCCATTCCCAAATTATTTTTGCGCAAGTTTTGGAAGGCTCGTTGGCGCGCCAGCTCAAGATTTAAGGGCCGTTTTTTTATAATATTCAATCAGAAATTCCCGTTAGACCTTGGTTTTCTAAAATGTTTCTTCCCAAAATCTATACTTCATCTATCATTCGAATGCGCCTTGGTCACTGTTCTATCCCATCCCACTTACATAAAATCCACGTTCGTGATTCTTCAATCTGCGAATGTGGGTTAGATGTCGGTGATCTAAACCACATCTTCTTTGCTTGTCCCCTACTTGATCATTCCTATCTCTTTCATAATCTAATTCTTCATAATGTTCCTTTCCCATCTCATATGTCTTCTCTCTTATCTTCTGATATTTGTTATCGTTTTCTCTCTATGTTTTGTTTTATTAATAAGTTGAAATTATGAATACCTTTTTAAGTTTCTAAATTGTTTTTCTTTCGTTTCTTTTTCTGTAACTATACAACATGACACTGGCAAAATGTCGTAGGACAAAAGCCATAAAAAAAAAAAAAAAAAAAAGTGTTACTTTTTGTACCAAATATAAATAGCTATGTGAAATTACCCTCGACAGTAAAGAAATATTCAATGATAAAGGTGTTATCGCTAAGTGCTACACGGCCAAAATGAGATGGTCGCTCTGGATACTTCACGGCTTGCGGCGAGGTCTACGGTTATGCTGAGCGGGCACAGTCTTGGTCTCCGGAGCAGTAGCAGCTGATTTTGATTGTGGATATTTGTCAATGAGCGGTTGAAGCTCAGAAAATTCTTCAATTCGGCAGCGAGTTTTATCAGGCAAGATGATTATCACCCTGCCATCGGAGGACCAGCAATTGGAGATACCAAAGTGTTTCCGGGCTTCCATGAATACATTGTGCCTCGTCTTAGTCAGAAACTCTGATATAGTAACTCCGGAGCCCTTGAGTGCCGTCTTTGTATCCCACACAAGACGGCGATCATCCAGTTTTCTGAATCTGACAAGAACTGCCCGAGACTTCTTTACTCGATCTGACCCCAGCCGATGAGCTACTTGGATGCAGCTGGAGGTAACTTCAGACAACTTCATTTGGCCAGTTATCACCTTAGTGACCACTTCACTGATGTTTTCATCCTTGGTTTCAGGAATCCCATGGTAAAGCAGGACTTTCTGTCGCAAAGCCATCTCGTGTCGATCTAGACCGCGGGACAGGAGCCCTACCTGCACCATCAGGTTGTCAAGTGTTTGACATACAAACATCCTGAACTCGGAGAACTCCTGCGCAAGTGTAGATATGCTTGGCTGCACGGGGCTGGCTGGCGGCGATGCCTGCTGCAGTCGCTTCTCATAGTCTTCCATCTTCTTAGTGAAGAGCTGCTTTAGCTCGTTCATGTTGTTGGCCAGGGAAGCGGAGACGTCCATAGTGAAGTGCTTGTGAAAGTGTTGTAGTAGTAGAGTGAAAATTAAAGGAAAAGGGAGTGTTGAATGCACCACTTATTATTGTAACATTTGGATGTTACAGAACACTGTAAGTTATTTTTAATAAATTTTTGACTGAGAGCTCTTAAAAACGTGTGTTGTACTTTTGACAGCCTACCTACCAAAAAAGGTACCATTTATTTTCAGAATATATTTGTTTGTGAATAATTAACTGAAAATCCGTGTTCCCCGAAAACTACAAATTGGGAATCTTCAAACGAAGAGTAAATAGTCACCTTCTAGACCAACACGTAACATCGTCGACCTCATCGTCACTTACCATCAGGTGAGATTGAGGTCAAGCGGTGATCTATCTTTTATGTATAAAACCCATTCATTTGATTGCTACGAGCGAAGCTTTGTCACCCATCCATACTCGCTATGGGATACTCGACTCGCGTGCCCAGTTAAACTACTCGAATGAAAGCAAATTTATGACTCTTATACAAATATTTAGTCAACATTTATGTAATGACATAAACATGGCCACGTTAAATGGCCAATTACACGTTTAATTATACATTCGTAATGTGAGATAAATGATGGTGGCGACCTACCGCGACCTGACGTTGTATTATTTGTTGGGACTATAATAACTACTCCCCGATTATTACTTTGAGTAGAATTAATTATTTATATGATTTAGAACAGAAGATAGAAGAGCATCAAATTAAAAATTTAAACAACCTGTGCAATAATCATGCAAACAGTCATACGTCATACCAAATATAGCTCTACCAGCTACCTCTAGCAGGAAAACTTGTTTTCACGTAAAAAATAAGTATCAAAATAGGTCCATCCGTTCGAGAGCCACAGACAGAAAGATTGGCGTCAAACTTATAACACCCCTCTTTTTGCGTCAGGGGTTAAAAATATAGAGCAAAAAGTTTTTATCAGTCTTTATTTGACGAACAATAAGAGTCATTCTAAAAAAAATATTTTGGATAGATTTGACATAAATCTAGATCATATAGGTACATATACGGCAATTTTTATTCTTGTTACGAGTTCCAAATTAGGTGTGGTCTCAGCTTTAGAATAGAGCCTTCCCCGTGTGTACAAAAAGATCAAAATGTTTTAAACACTGGTTCCTATGTTTTAAATCATATTTTCAACATGTTCAAAATTAATCTCAGTTTTCGTATAAGGCAAAAGAGATTCCCCAATTCATATCCACGCTACGAAATATGTACACACACACGGGTAGTTAATCCTACATTTCCACGATACACGGCCGCATATCGTAATGGATTCCCTATTTTTAACCGACTTCAAAAAAGTAGAAGGTTCTCAATTCAATGGGTATGTTTTTTTTAAAATTATGTTTGTTACGTCAGAACTTTTATTTGGTTTTTTTATATTTGAAAGCTGCTGCTTCCCGTGTGGTCCCACTTCAATTTGGTCCAATTCTGACAATGGCATCCATGAGAAAACTATATAAATCTTAAATTTGCCTTAATAAAAGTGGACTTTTAGGGCAATTGAAGTCAGTTTCCAGTTCTTTTTGAACGCATTTACTTGTGTATGTTATAAAATAGAAAAATAAGCTTATAGTCAATGCTATGGAAGAATTTAAAGACAGCCTGATGTTTCTTCTATACAATTCCATTTGATTTTTAATAGGACATAATATCCTTTTAATAATGCCCTAAACAACATATTATTTGTAATTATCACACAACTATAATAAGGGTTGGTATTCAAAGGTGCTTTAGTTACGAAATTAAACTCTAAACACTATTACAAACAGACGGTGATTTAAAGGTTTATTATATTATATTTTAAAACAGTATGCTGTTTTTGTTTTGTTTAAACCCGTGTTTAATATGTAATGTTATTGATGTTTAAAACAGTGTTTAAAACAGTGTTTAAAACACGTGTTTATAACACTAGGTAAAAGGCGACTAAGGGAAACTATTCAGAAGATGATCAGCAGCATCTATAGACATTTTACTGCGATCACTAAGCCACCTATCAGACATAGGGATTATGGCTAATCCCTTAGCAAAAAGTCCTTCGTGGCCTCCAATCTATTAGAGAGGCTCATTTATGCAGCTTTATGTCATGTCAGTGTAGCTACGAAATAAATATTTGTTAAATAGTTTAATCGGCCATTCAATAAACGTGTAATGAGACAATTAAAACAAAACAATACAAGATAGTCGGCACTAGATAACTAGCTCACAGTAGAGAACTGACTTGGAGTATTTCTTAGAACTAAAGATAATTTTAAAATAAACATTGCATGAGACTCGAAGTCGACACATGATTGTTAAAACACAAAAGTAGTAGAGTTATCCCTGGATCTGTCTAAATAATAAAATCAATCTCTCAATGATAATCTGTACCACAGACAGATTTGTGTAAATGACTAATTGTAAGCCCTAGATCATGTTTAAGAATGTTTCCATTTAGAACCAGTCTCCGGAGTAATTTTTATTCAATACAGGTGTAAAGCAATGTAACCGCTTATACTATCCTGTTATTCAATGAACTTTATTTGTACTAACCCCATCTATCCACACATCTGAGTACTCCGGATCTGACTGCAAATGCTTCTCCTCCTCAGCTGACTTGAGCTTCTGCAACTCTTGAACCACTCCCTCCATCTGATCAGCACTCAGCATCCCCCACACCCTGATCGTGGACAGCAACTCCTCATCTTCATCGGTCAGCTCTAATTTTTCAGGAGCGAGGGAGTTCAGACGGTCGATTTTCGCGTACAGTTTATCTTCGGGCGTTTCTAGGTCCTGGGGCGAGTTGTCAAGCTCTTGACTTGATTCAGGGGCGTCGGGGGAAATGGTGAACTTCTCCAGTTTCTCGTATAATTTGTCGAGGCGATCGGCGAACGAGGGGTGATCGGTTACTAGAGTTCTGATAGGGGACGTGAGTAGTACTATCAGGAGGGGTATACGCAACATGCTTGTATCGCGTCGCGGCACCGACTGAGTGGCACATCACATGGCGCGCGGTGCCGTGCGAGCATGTGGGAGACAGATCGGGTGCGCGCGCGCATACACGCTGTATGCTCGACTCTCGATAAACTCAAACAGTTGCCCAACCGTGTGTTCAATGGTAAATCTTTTGTGGTTAGATTTGCTAATTTTATACTTTGAGGAAACTTCTAATAAATATTTGTACTTTAAAGCTGAATAATGAAGGTAAACTTTGTTAGAGTCGGGTCGGCTATAATAATTGTATATATTTATTTAGATGCAATTAGATGTCACACGCTGAGAGCGTATGGGAAGATGAATGTTGAATTTCAAAAATAATTACAAAAATGATTAAATTACATAATTAATAAAAAATTAATTTATGTTATTTTAAAATTTATAATAAAATAAAAAGAATTTTAAAAAATTTGATATTTTTAAACTACCTCTAAAAGAATTATTTTTTGATATCAAATTAATAAATATAACAAGTTAAATTATATAGTTAAATAGTATAAATTTTTATTTAAGTGCTTGGTGGAGGGCATTACCCCCCTCGACCTTATTGCATAAGTGAAAAAAGTTTGCAAAAGTTAGTTTGACCGTATCTCAAGGTAGTGTTTGTTGTGGAAAGAAGTAAAAAATGAAAGGCTTGGTCAACAAGAGTCGCTCGCTCGCACTCTATATACATTTGGCTACAACCCCATATTTACGCGGCTATAAATAAGATCGTCTGGAGACACTCATTCATGGATCGTCTGAGCTCCCGAGCGTTCCGCGGGCCACGCGACGAGAATCGTGTAAAACAAATCTACGTGGAACTCGCCAGTTCACGCTTCAAATAATACTGTTAATTAATATAGTTACCCCAAAGTTCCCAGGTAACATATAATCTAATGAATTAACCATGAAAAATGATGCAAATCAATACTTATTTTATAAATGCGACAGTGAGTTGGTTTGTTCTTCCTTTACGTCGTAACGGAAAGTGAGAATGACTTGGTTATTGATATAGGAATAGTTACATGACTGGAAAACTTGGTATCGAGAAGCGTCGGTGGCGCAGTGGATAAGGCGCGGACTTTCAATCTGGGTCGGGTTCGAATCCAGCCGTGTCCGAGTTGTTTTTCAATTCAAGTACATTATCCGATTGCTTAACGGTGAAGGATAACATCGTGAGGAAACCTGCGCACTCCTGAGAAGAAATTCAAAGGTGTGTGTGAAGTCTACCAATCCGCACTGGGCCCGCGTGGTGGACTATGGCCCATGCAGTGGGGACGTATATAGGCTGTTGATGATGACATTTTTTATCCCGAACTCACAATTTATTTCCGAAGTATAAATTCAAAAGTCCACGCGGACGAAGACGCGGGCAAAAGCTGTTTTAAAAATAAATATATTAAATTAATTTCTTGGTTTTATATACTGCTATAAGTGCTGTTTGCTACTAACAATTTAAAAATAGAAAAAAAAACCGCATTGGCCTGGCGAGAGACGCAGGTTTGAATCCCGCTCGTGTTGAAATGTTTTTATCTATTATTACTTAATGGTAATATAATAAAAAATACGTAATAAATAAGTAATTACTAATTAATAATGTTAGTCTAGTAATAATGTTTATATTTCAATCTTTCGGCAAAGCGCTTAAGACAAGTAACTAGGTAAATAAAAATTCATTATATTCAGACGCAAGCTGCCAGGTCTGAGAATGTAAATTGAACGGAACCCTCTGACTTACGGAATTATTACGAGGATTTTTTTTATGGTGCAATTCAGATTTCTCCGCAAATATTTCCAGGTCACGCTTATTTCTTAAAGGTACTCAATAAAATAACAATTGAAACGAGTTACTTTAAAATAATAAAAAATTCGAACGCAATGATTCACTTCCAAATATGTATACGAACCTACAAAATAAGAAAAAAAAGCTATATATATATTGACATTCTTCATCATTTGTATGTATATAATTCTGGCTGGTTAAAGGTTAAAGTTTGGGTATATATTATTTTAGTTTCACAAATCTGAACTCCGGTTTTGAATGAAACACAGACACCCAACCAAAGAAAGTGTTTGTTCCAGTAAGCTATTCCAGTCGGATTATTTCTAAATTCTGTCTTCTTTCTGGGGATCGAAATAGCTGCAAAATATGACCTGTTTTCATCGACGTCTTATTTTAAAATATGTCGTGTAAAAGGGTCAAAGATAAAAATAACATGATAATGTAATCAAAGTACTATAATTAGCTTCTTCCGCGGAGATAAATCTGCTCAAAAACTTTGTCCTATGATTACTAAGTAAAGACGGAACTAAAATAGTGAGATTGCTGTACCAAATACAAAGATATGATATTTCGCGTTGATTCGTCCGCCGTCGGCGTCGAGGCATGATAAAAAAGTCACAACTCTCTGATCGGTTACTGACCCGACCTTGAGAAACAATCGTGAAGCTGGTTTCAGGGATGGATCCAGGTAGGGGGCACGGGGGATATGACCGTCCCTCCATAAATTATGATTATTTATCTGGTCCAGAAGCGACCCAAAGAGGATCTTGGCCTCCAACACAAGAGCCCCCTAGTCCCTGAGATTCATTGTGACGTCTTGACATTTGGCTCTTTCCATATTGATCATTTCCATAGCTACTTGAGCTCAATGTACTGGCGTAGGTATATATGGTGAAAACGTGTATAATTTATACAATTTGTGCGGAAACGACTGTCACCTGGCCCACCAATTCACAGGAGAAACCAGACCATATTTTTGGGATTGATATTAGAAGTTCATCGAGTCACCCGAAATGCACTGCCTTCCTAGCAAATAATCATCTTACTTTTCAGTAAATCTAATGATTCAGTGTCCTAACCAAGCTGGGGAAAGTCCTACGTAGTGTTATTTGAAAATGTCCCCGCCGGAAATCGAACCTGGGGCCTTTCAAGTGTGTTGCGCATCTGAGTCTAACGCGCCATGCAGGACCTGCAAGGACATTGCGTATTAAAAAATGTATTCTTGCAATATTGTGGCGTAATGGCCGACACCTTAGACAAATCTATTCAGCCGCGATAGGTGCACGTTAATTAGGACGCCGTGTGCTTATCTAATCTCATTCACAACCCGTCATCCAGGTCACCGGCCGAGAGAGTCATCTTGACATTACTCAACGGAACCTGGATTTAGATCACTTCACCGACATACGCATTTGTGAACTGCTGAACTTCTGCTCCCAGGTCCAGTCGCTTACATCCACCAACTCCCCATTTGCTCGGACTTACAATTCGGAGTTTGGTTGGTGTTAGAGCAATTTCTATGTCTGCCGAGCTAGCTACCACCATGTTACCTAAGTCTGCTGCCAAACAGCAGTGCTATTAGCACTGTTGTGTTCCAGCATGAAAAGCAGCAGAGCCAGCGCTTGAGGCTTCTGGGTGCGCACGCTTACCATCCAAGCATTATAACTTCCGATAACTTTACAAGATAATCTAAACAAATCAATATAATCTGAATATTCTAAGAATTATAAATATCGGATGCACATCTGCGATCGAAGTATATCGGTCGCGCTGATACACAACTGCAAAAGTCAGGGGTCGCCAACCTTCGCGCCACAGTATATCTTTTGTAATCATTTATTAGCGCCGCTCACTAATTGCTACTTAGCAGTTCTTTGAAATGCCGACTGGTTTTACTATGATATTATTTCGCTCGCATTCGTTCTTATCTGCTCCGAATGAGTGAATGATATATATTCGCAAGTAATGGGTGCAGTTATTCATAACAGCGTCATATTTTCGAAGACTGGCAATATAGCATTATTATTCAATATTGTTTTTAGCAAATGCGTTGTTCTTGAAAAGAAGTAAAGCGTTGAAGATAAAATAAAATTCATATAATTAAGAAATAAATTTAAAAATTATAGATTAATGAAAAAATTTCTTAGTTAATTGACGAGTACACGCAGCGCTAAAGAGAATTAACAATGCAAATGCTCCTATACTTTGCAAATAATGTATCTAATATTTTTTCTAGTACACACAATACGGTCTAAATCTAGAATATACCTACTAGTTAGGCTCGCTATTCTTCACCTTAGGGCTCTGATAGATATATACTTTTGTAAATATGTCATTCCAATTGAAAATATTTATTGTAGTTAAAATTAATATTTTAAATTACATAATCAACTTTCATTTACGTTACGTAACTCGTTAAAGTTTAATAACAACAGATCCTCCCCCTTTTTTAAATTAAAATCTATAAAATACACTATTGAAACCTACCTCCTAAACGTAGCACGCCTGCATCGGCGCAGCAAATCGAGCCATATATTTACGAGCCACGACCCACATACTGCGCTTCCTATACTAATAAATGAATTTACGACTTTCCCCGAACGCGCTTAACGCGCGATAAATCTACAAGAATTACACGCCCTAACGCGCTATGGCCAGCTAAATATGTTACCAAAGGTTTTTGTCCACTCCACTAATATAGCAATAAGAAAAAAAAGAAAAAATAATTCAAAACGCCAGGACCTTTTCTTCTTTATACAGTTTGTGCTTGACTTTGAGCTTGTTTACTCTGCCAAAAGTAAATGATCACGATTCGGTTCCGTATATCACCACTGGCAACACGCACGCACTGATTAAAGACTTTCTGTCTTTAGACGCTGAGGTATTCCCGAACGTGGCCCAACTGATTTACATTCTTCAGAACGTAGCCCAATCGAGTTACATTGTTCGGGTGACATCTTTGATACCCACATGGACGCTGGAAAATTTCCCTTAGTAAGTTGCCTGATTTCACTACCGGATGGACTTGGGGTGATTACATCCTAAAGCTGATTTATGTAGATATAACACACCTATACATTCATAATCTAGCCCCAGAATTAACCGCAACATTATTCAACCTCACGTCGGGTCAGAGGCCACCATGTTTCTTACATGCAACGACGGATAAGCACCAGCTTGACATAAGGTCAGCTAACTACAGCTTATGACATCACAGCTGCATTTCCAGTAGATAATTACTAAAGTCAGAACCTGGATTTGTGGCGACACATTTTTTCGTCTTTATAAAATCCCAGAAGTTTTTTTAAAAGTATAATCAAATCAAATTAGCCGTGGTAGCTCAGTTGGGTAGAGCGTCAGTCCTTGAACAATCAAGGTCTGGGTTTGATCCTGGCTCGTACCAATGAGTTTATATTTGGAATTTATGTACGAATGATAAAAATCATTACCATTGGCTTTTCGGCGAAGGAAAACGTCGTGAGGAAACCTGCACACTTCTAAAAAGAAATTCAAAGGTGTGTATGAAATCCGCTAATCCGCACTGAGCCCTCGTAGTGAACTATGGCCCGTTCACTTTCTGTAGTTGAGTATGTACCCCTGCAGTGGGACATATATAGGCTGCTAATGATGATGAGAATCAAATCAAATGTTGTAAAAAAGTTATTTCTGAATAGAATTAGACAAGAGCGTTACGAAAGCGAGTCGGGACTGAGGAGACTAGGAAACTGAACGTCTGTCCGTCACCTTCTAAAATATTTGTTTCGTTTGGGGTTTCTTTCGGATTAGTTACAAATTATCTGAAGTTCTGAGCGGATTTCAACAGGTAATTTCTTGTGGTACGTGCCCAGCTCACAGGGCTTTTTGACCCATATTAGGCAGACACTTCAAAGTGATATAAAGAATGTTCGCCTCCCTTTATACATAACGCGCAGTTTATTACTAGAAAGAAATAACACAGCCTCCATTGTGAGTAACTTCTCAGGACTCTGTCAATAAACTCTCACTTACACTGTTGCAATTCTGAGAACGCATTCTTTGGAGCAATTAGCGAGGACTCCGCTTCTGCCTTCTGCGTTCATGACCTCTTGACAGACCATTGCTCTAAAATGCGACGATTTTATAGGTATGACAATCAAATTGATATTACAATCAAATTGTGAAAGTATATCTCTTTCTGAGTCCCATTTTCTGTCTGTCTGTTCATTTCTTTTTCACGACTTAGTTGCTGATGCGGTCTTTATGGAATTAGGTACATAAAGTGTGTTCCGCGAAATCAGTCACAATTATCAAGTTATGGACGTGAGGTGGGGATGTAGAGTTCCGTGGCCATAAAAGTTTGGGTGCCGCTGAGGCTATGGAGAGGAAAACGCCAGAAATTATCGGTTTGTTCCCAACGAGTTACATTGTTACACGCAGTGTTACTGGTTGGTAATAAAGTAGTCCCAACGAGTCACAGTGTGACTGGATAGGAATAAAAGGTTACAGTGTGACTCGTTGGGAACAAACCGATAATTTATGATGTCCCTATAGATGAGGTCGCTTCCAAAGCAGGACAAATTATAATAAAATCATTTAAAGTACAACTGGTTCTTGAAAGAAGTGTTTATGGCTCGCCGAGTTGTTTGCTAACGCCCAGCGCAAACCGCTTGGGCTAGTCACTTGTAATTTGGGATTTGAGTTTATGTTGTTTACGTTACAACTACAGAAGTATTACCAGTATTCTACTATATCAAATGGTTCATTATGAGCAGTTAAAAAAAACGTACAGAAAAAAAGAAACATTCAGTACACTTGTTCAAGGAAGTTGACCTATTCTAAACAAAGTATAAAACGATTGTAATCCAAATTTAAGTTAATTATAATAAAACAAATGTTTTAATCAACATCATCTGTGGCATAGTCGTGCCTGTGCAACCAATATTTATCACTCCAGTCCGTCCATCCGTCAATCATAATAACTACCGCTAGTGTGAGCACATTACACGCCGACATATTTCACGCCATCTGGCAAAATAGCATGGGAACGTCAGCCTTAGAGAACAATGCAGATAGAACAGGTGAAGCAAGATTGTGTTGTTTATAGAATGCTTTTAAGTGAACTAGAATCCCGTATAGTTTTGGGTATGTTAGTCTGTAGTTTAACTCAGAGATTCTTAATACAGCTGTAGTTTCGCATTTCATACGAGTCACCAACAAAGTGTAGATCAATCAACCATCAAACATCCCCTAGATATAAATACTCATAAAGAGGTGATGAATTTTTAATCTCGTCTATCCCATGGTGTGGGATGTCGTTGGATAGTTATTTTGTGTGTGTGTGTGTGCGTGTGTGAACATTTGGAGATTCGTTTGCGAAATATCAAGCTGTAAATTATAAATTTTTCTTAGAGATAAATGTCCAAAGATCATCTAGTTTCATAGAAGTAAATCAACATAGTCATATTTTTACCTATCTGCCGAATTAACGTTGAATTTAGCAGCTCCAAGAAACTGTGGTCTACGCTGTGTGTTGTTTGTTGTGTATGTGTATTGTTTCATTTTCCAGCATATTAAAAAAAATAAACGGCTAAGTGCGAGTCGGATTAGTACACAAAGGGTTCCGTACCACCGTACAATATTTACCACGAGATCGAGCAAAAAAACCCAAAAGGAACGACACATTTCTTGTATAAAGACTCCCTTTTCGCACGCGTAGAAGAGCATATACCTATGCCTACATTTTTGGCATTAAAATATTACCACACTACCCCACAGTTAATACAGAAATTAAGGCATTTGGCGAGCCGACACATACACCAAAACTATCCTCAAAAATCACTTGTTAATATATGTAAAAACGCATGAAAATCCGTTCAGTAGTTTTTGAGTTTATCGCGTGTAAACAGACTTACAGACGCGGCGGGGGACTTTCTTTTATATTATGTCATGATTTGGTGTACACTGAAGCTTTATTGAATGGAACTGTTACTGCTCTGTCTAACACAAAGCTAGTCAGCGTAAGGAATCTCAGACAGACACGGGTTGCATCATCCCGGCCATCCTCGTCGACAAAAACTGCGTCGACATCGAGACGACGCGACGTGAGGATAATGTCGTGTCGCCCCGGCCCGGCGCAAGCGCAGGCGGTCCCGTAAATCATCCGTTTTCGGTGCACAATACCCCAATATTTTAATCAGGCGCGATTAAGTCAAAATATCTTCGAAATTGAATCATAAATAACACCTAGTACAGATTTTTCGCTAACAAGTAGTTGCACCACCTCCACTGCAGGGCTCAGGCCTACTCTGCTACAGAGTGTATAGGCCACGCGGGTCCATTGCTGTTGGTAGACTTCACACACACCTTTGAATTTCTTCTCAGGAGTGTGCAGGTTTCCTCACTATGTTTTCCTTCACCTAAAATCCAATGGTAATAATTTTTATCATTCGTACATAAATTACGAAATTGGAACTCATTGGTACGAGCCAGGATCGAACCCAGACATTGATTGTTCAAGGACTGGCGCTCTACCCAACTGAACCACCATGGCATTTGTTTGTAGCATGTATACATTGATAAAAACGCTAAGCTTACCAAAGAATAAATAAAATAAATAACGTCTTATTTTGCGTCGATACATCTATAAATATACAAAAAATATCGTCATACCCACGAGTTCAATTCTCAGCTCTAGAGCAGACTAGATTAATTAGAATCATTCAGCTCATTCTCATTTGATTGAACAAAAAGAGAAAGCGATACATAAATTGAACTCGGTGTCAGGTTCCGACACATTTGCAAGCTGGAGTCAGCTTTCAGTTCGCGGCGAGTAGCGGCGAGGAGTCGAGTGGCGGCGAGCCCCCAACATTGGCATTCTCGTCGTCAGAGCATGCCGTTCAGTCTGCCTTGTTGTCATAGGAGGGCTAATAACAGGATAGGAGATCTGACTTTTGCATAAAAATCCGGGTTTAGCAGATGATGCAAATTATGAATATTGATTTACGTACAAGGGTTCCATTTTTCATCGAATGTTTGGAGCCCTGAAAATTATATACAAAGGACTAAAAATACTTCCGCTTAGTTCTATTTAGTCAATTACTTTGCTGAAGTAATGTATTTTCTTTTCACTGACATAGGGTAGCTATTCATAACTTCTACTTGAAGTAGATAAAACTAAATAGCGCCGGTGTTATCAAAGTCGCAGCAGCAACTAATACTCTTTACTGCACATGTAGTGTATGCGACATAGCATACTCTCACTGTCTCGTGTGTCTATGGGTTGGTTTGTTAAACGTGCGTGTCTAAGTAGTGTTAAACTGACACAGTCACGAGAGCCGTGGACGAGTGTGGAAGTTTAGTGTATCGAACACGTGGGCATTGCCGAGACAGTGAAGGGATAGACAGCATCAGTGTTTCTACCATTGGCATATATATTTCTACTCTTACTAAGAAGACAAGTGGAACAAGAAACAATACTCTTATAAATACGTGTCTTTTGATGTTTTCTTAGAGATTTAGTACTAATCTAACATGTGTGCAGCACAGATAAAAGCTTGCCATATCAAAATTTAGTGTATCGCGTCCATCCAGAAACTTCTTAAACCTCTGCCTCTCTCTGACACTAACAAATTGTACTAAAACCGTCTCTACTCCGTCCTGACAAGGGCCACAACATCGACGCTCATCAGGCAAGGCTGTCGACCTTATACCATGTGCCGGCCACGTGACAGGCCCATGAGTCTTCATTGTCATTCACCAGCGCAGCTTCAACTTCGGCAGCTTTGATCCGACGATTGTTAGAATCGACCCCCGTGATAGTTTCCTGTGAGAAAAATAATCTGCAGATTGGCACAACTTTTAGATAAGCACTTGTTTTTTTCCCCTGATGGCACGTATGGTAATGGATGATATGAACAAAATGAAAGCTCAGGTTGAATCATTTTTTGGCTGAGAAGCTTGGGGATAATGATCTAATTTTATAGTGCCTGAGTCTAACCTGCAAGTCTTAGTTTACTGATTTCTTCTCTTGCCAGGAACACAATATTGGCTCCCAATTTAGGTACCACGGTAGTAGCTATCTATATCTTATCATTAATCCAACTGAAGACCAGAAAAGTATCCAAGTTTACGTAGGATTGCCCCTCTCTATCTATGAAAAATTCGCTGTAACAAAATGCAGTAGAATCAACATGATACCGGGGTACCTAGATCGTAGATAAAAGAGTCTTTTTATTTAATTGATAAGTGATAAGAGACATTCATTGAGCTGGTAGTCAACTTGTCCCAAAACAGACTTGAGAGGTGTTTTTGTACCATGAACTTGCAAGCAACTGTAAGGCTGCCAGGGTGCTAGCAGGTGCAGAGTATTGAAGTCATACACTAAAATAATAAGTCCAATTGAACTAACAAATTTAATGCTTCGAATTGATAGCTGGAGGCAAGTGAAGACGGGAAGCGAGGTCATGAGGGACATCCAGGTACGTCCTCTCCAGCCCCACGGTGAGGATGAGCGCCTTAAGCCGGTCCACCTCCACGTTATCGCCCTCGGAAGACCAGACCGTCATCGAGGAGTTGAGAGAAGAAGTCTCTCGGAGAAGGTCGAGGAGAACCGGCTGGCTATTGGCAGCTAGACCGGCGCGGACCTGGGGAAAATAGTGATGTAATGCAATGAGTTTGGACTATAAATATATTCTCACTTGGGCTTCATTTCACCTTATGATAACGCCATGGTATGGAATGCATATTCATCCAGAAGCATCAAGTCATTGAAGCGAGGACTATGTCATATATGATTTACTGAACGCAACAGTGCTATTAGCAATGCTGTTTGAATTAGATTACATGTTAATAGCTCACTACAGAAGCAGTAGAAAACTACCTCCAAACAAACCGAGAATAATCAGAGGCCACAGGAAGAACCCGTTGCCTCTAGATGGTGACTCCGAGATCTAGAGTTCTAGAGTCTATGGAAGCGATTAAAATATTTGTGCAGCCCAAAGAATGTGTATCAATTCCTTGTTGAATCCAAAGCCTAGTGAATGTAGTTCTGGATACCAAGAGATAGGAAATGCTGCGTTAAAGGCAGTGTGGTGTGGAGATAATAAAACCAACTTAGGCGGGAAACATCCACTGCCATAGAATTACTACAAGGTACACCAATTAACCAGACCCCCTTAAATAACTGGCCACTTAGTATTTCTATACTTACTGGAAAGGTGACCGTCTGATTGATGTGGTGTGTATTGATCATCCTCAACATGGTCCCGATGTGGTCCCTGGTGTACTCCCCCTCTGACGTGTTCCCTCCGTACTTGGTGGTCCAGCCCACGGACAGGACGGTGCGAGGGTGCTTTGACGCCAGGCTGAGGAACTTCTCCGCGTCCACGGGCTTGGTGGTGGCTTTCACGGGACCAGGGAGGATGTCAGCGTTCAGCCAGACCGGGAAATTGACCTATGGGGAAATGTAGGATTGTATTTAGGCTTGCAGTTACATTGCTACCTCCTGAATCTTCAATCTCAAGCCAATAGGGCTTAACAGCTAAAAAATATACTGTCAACGAAAAATCTTTCTATGACTGGAATTGCCATGATAACTGCGTTTGATATGCGTATTGGTGACGGTAGTTGAGGTATTTATTAGTTTTGGTATTTCTATTGCGACCGTACTACTGAATAACAGCAAATCTTGAAGGTTCTGTTAGATGAATTCATTTTCCTTCATCTCCTCACACTGTGACACCAGACAGAATAAGGACTTTACACGAGTGAGGCTAATTTATAGACAGATTCAATGACTTCCCTCCGCATCCAAATTAAAAACATTAGGAGCTACCAGTTCTTCCTGCAAGTCATTTAAAAACTGGTTTTCATTAGTCCCAACAGAACACTGAATGACAGCAATAAATCAAACAACATACCCAGTGGCAGTCACACGCATGGAACAGCCGCGCCGACTGTCGATTATAATAATTGATAATGATACCCGGAAGGTTGCGCGGGCGCAGTACGCATATGTGCACGCGCATCGCATACGCCATGCTAACGAGTGGTGAGGGGTTCAGTTTTTACGTGGGAAAATGAAGACCACCTTTGAGAAAGCTGATTGGATTGATAAGAAAAATCTAGAATTTGGAGACTCAAGTTCTTGAAAATAATTCCTTTTAGCCGATATCTCTTTATGTTTGGAACCAAATAATCAACTTCGATCTTATTGTATTGTAAATTATTGAAATTTGAATAACATTTAAGCTATATTTGTCTATCTACGTCGAATTCAAATGATAAGGTAAATTTTAATGTAGTTTTCACATTATAATTAAGTTTTATGTTTCTACGTTGTCAGCCCAAAAGTGTTATCTTATTTTTTTTAGCTCATTTAGCTCGCGCTAGTATTACATTTTGAAAAAAGTACTAAGACTATTTAATTACAAAACCCCGCTAATATGCATTCACCAGCAGTAAATATGATTTAAACAAGGATAATGAAGCAAAAACTCCTTAATTTAAATAACTAAAGATGTTTGTACAGTTAATTGACGAGGACCACACAAGTGGCTGTACAAATTCATAATTCTCACACTATGTCACGCTTTAATTTAGACGTCTGTATCTTCTAGCCTCTAGATACAAATCGCATTTTAACCCCGTTAAATAAAGTCCAAATTCCTTTACGAGTCTCAAAAACTGAATACTTAAAGCTCTCAGCTAAAAATGAACTCTAAAATATTGCCTATAAAGTTGCAATTTTCTTTAAGATTTCATGTCTGTTTCGTGGGACACCTTTTTTTCGGTAGCCGATTTTAATTGCCCAAATGTGGTGTTCAAAGCAATTACGCTTGAACATAAGCTATGTTTGTGTTGTGACTCATAAATTAACTGCATTTAGCGCTAGTAAAATAAAATTGTAGAAAAGAATTCGTAGGTCATTTGATATTGCTAAATCAGCGTCGAACTAATGACACTACAAGCGACAGCATAAGGCCTAAAGTATCGAGGGTCGAAGTTTTCTCCAGTCCATTAGTCAATTGCAGTAACACCCTAAGCCTTAGGGCCTAAGGAATGAAAGAAACGGAATAGTTACCTCAGGTTTGCTGTACTTGGTAATTAAGTCCTGGGACTTCTCAAACGCCTCGATGCTCTTGAAGTCCAGCTTAACGCCCTTCTGCTTGGAGCTGCCTTTGTTGTGCTGAGCCACGGCTGACAAAAAGTCCCCCAGGGACAGGTCCGACGTGGTTGCCGGTGGGTGTGCCATGACCGGCTGTGGGGGACCCTCCTTGCCGATGATGGTGCCGAGGACTATGTCGGCTTCCAGCATTGCTATATCACCTGCAAGTTGGTATTTGTAATTTTTTTTTAACATTCGTTATCCGCTTGTTAATATCACCGTTTTAAAACCTATGTGTTCTGGGTAGCATAAATGACGTAGCAAGTTTATTGAAAAGAACTTCTATAATGAGTATGGTTCTATACTACGGCTTTATAGACAGTGAAATGAAGGCTTGGCTCTCATCTGATCCATGGTACAAGTTAAGGTGAGTTCCTAAGGATGTCATCAAGCCGTAATACGGCAATTATGGAACGATGATCTTTCTTTACTGAGCATATTTATTGAAAGATGTACCAACATACGATACCAATAAATCATCTAATGGTGACAATGTGATCGAAGATTACATGCTTTCGTCTAGCTAGTTAGTGACTCTTCACCTCCGACTTGAAGTCACCCAGATTGTAGCTTTGTGTAAAGACACATGCAAAGGGTTTCAATTACTGTCTGTATGTACGCATGATAAAGTTTGAATAGAAAAGCATAGGGATGTCGACTAAGAGTATGTACTGCAACACAATTAATATAATTAGACAGTTTTAACTTATGAATACTTTGTTTCAGTCCAGAAATTGAACAATACAAAGGTATTCCCAAACTCTCGGCCGAAAAGGAAAACCAACCTGCGCCAGATCGTCTTAATTATGACGAGTCTCGAACTGTAATTGATTTCTGGGTATTGTATCGTTTGAGGGGTCTACTCATGCACTCGGCATGGAGTGTTGCGCGGCCTGACCTGACAGGATCATTGATATTAATAGCGATTGTTCTAGGAACGCGCCAGTGCTGCCGTCGCGCCCGCGCAGCTGCGGACTGCACTATTTCTGGACGATACTGTGATCCCCAAGTCGTAATATCTCGGCGTTTTTATTCGTTACTGATTCTCGTGAGATTTTGATGAGCTGTGAGTAGCGTATTTTGAATAGAAGAGTCAGAACCAATACAATCATCATCATCAGGAGGTAAACGACATCTTTATATTTCTCTGAGGTCAGCATGACCGGTCCAGAGCTGCTAGAATACAGCGACTCCGCTCAACCTTTACCAGGTCATCTAGTCTAGTGCCAGGTCCTTGTATCCAGGTACGGGATCGCCCATCAGAACTGTTGCTCCCCATCGGTCATCCGATCTGGCCGTGGCCTGCCCATTGACATTGACACTTCGGCTTGCGGACTCGTCGAGCTGTGTCAGTGAACTTAGTTCGTCTACATCCAAGTTAATACCATATTGGAATGTAAACATACTTTACCAGTCAAATAATAGATTAAATTGTACTACTGCTCCTTTCACTGCATAAGTTAGCGGTTGTTACAGCGAGCGTGCAGGAATTTATGCAATGCGCTTAGCGCTCAATTATTTAAATAAACTGGCTATTTGTTATAATTGAAGTCCCTTGTTGTCAAGTTGTGTTGTCCTAAACCAAGGGACTTGTAACGGTGAACGCTATCAGCAATGTAGTTTACGTTCTAGATACAGGAACAACATGAGTTTTAAGACTTCAATCAATGTTGGTATTACAAATAATTATATCATGCGACTCGAGTGGCATATCTCGATTAAATATATACATAATATTACAACTTTTAACTAAAAACCGACTTCAATTGCCTTAAAAATTTGGTTTTTGTTAATTTTCTCAAAGAGCGCGATCAAACAATTTCTATAAAATTTATATGGGACCACCTCTGAAGTATGCTCTACCTAACAATTTTTTATCAAAATCGGTTCACTATTGGCGGAGTTATCGCGTAACACACATACAAAAAAACATACGCGTCGAATTGAGAACCTCCTTCGTTTTTAAAGTCGGTTGAAAAAGGCGCATTGAGAACCATTTTTAAAGTTGTTTGAAAAATTACTCACTTGCCAGCACCGCCTCCAAGTAAGTCTTGTTGTTGACGGCGTGCGCCCAACTGACAGTGGTGAGGTTCCTCATCACCTCCTCCTCACTCTGCACGGCCGCGGCTGCAACGACCATCACAAATGTAAATATCAAACATCTGGTCTAGATTAGATGGCACAGCGGTACTGTGCTATGTCAGCCCTCTCTATGTTAGGCGAGGCATAGCAAGCGTGTGTCGCCAGTCCCTAGACCACCTCTCACACGTACAACACGCTGTTATAAAGTATTGTAATCTAATGAAAGTATGTAGTAGAAAATATCTTGATTGGTGTCTTTTCATTCCCGAATTCTATTAGGGAACACGAATAGACATTGCTCCGGAGTATAAAGGTGTCAACAAAAGAATCGTCGATTCTGAAATATTTCATGGAGATGGATGGTAAAATATAGTAATAGGTTATAGAGCGGGCATTGGGAAACGTTTCATATAAACATTTTGAGCTCAAAAGTCAATCGTATGTCAAATGTCTTGTACGGCGACGTGACGTGATGTGACACTAGATTAAATTATCCTCAGTTAATAAATTCATTTATTTCTAAATTATTAATTATATTTTACACCTCAACAAGGTGATTTAGCCGCTATTAGTATAATGTGAAGTTCCCGTAAATCTGTAGACAAACTATAAAAGTCACCAACACAGCTCCAGCTCGACCAGCCAGTGAAGTGAAACGGCAATTGGCGGACCACATCGCTCGAAGTGGCGACCACGTACCGGTAAGGGTGTGCCGGGCCGTCCCTTTACTACCTCTAGATTGATCGATGACCAAGGAAAGGTCGCGGGGAGTCGCTAGATGCAATGCCAGTAAAGATGATTCATTTTCGTGGTACGAATACGTGTTTTAATTATGAGAATATTCGGAAGCAGCAACTATCTACGAAGCAATAACATCTTACTGCGATACGTATTTCATGAAAACAAAACTTTTTAACAAAACTGAGTCTGTTCCTGAGGTACGGGGGGCGGTGGTGTTTACGGAACGTCTAACGACGCATAATTTCAGTCGGGCGTCGTTTGACGTTCCGTAAACATACCCGCCCGTACCTCTGCCATACCTCCGGAACAGACTCAGTTATGCGTTAAACCCGTAATTAACTAATTAATAAGCTATCATTTTTAACAGTAATTTATAGTACATTTTAAAAACTACCATTAGTATGTTACATTTATACCCTGGCAACATTATTCATTATGTCAAACATGAATCAGCTGAATCCAGTAGATTATTTTTTACAGACCGTTCACTACAAAGAAGTCCCCTGACTACATACGACATGATATGACAGTAGGGGACTTATTATAACAAGCACTTGGTACAACGATTTTACAGTAAAATTACCTGATTTTGCCCATGTTTTTGTATAAATTTAAAAGTAAAAGCAACAAGAATTGAAAAACTTACGTAATTATTTAATTTATTGATGATTTCCAATATAATTTACATAGTTTTTGGTCACAAAACTTCTTTGTTTACAGTAACTGCCATGTAGTTTAGTAGTTTTTGGCGGACTGTCATATTGAACTGACGTTACACAGAAGTGGCCTTTGCCGATTTGCAGTTCAGATAATTATGGCGATTTAATATGTGCATGCATTGTGGTTAATTTTTTTTGTTAAAATATTATTGTCATTAAAACATCATAATTTGAAATGTATTCCCCCTTGCATATTGATATTACTTTTCTGACAACCTGTTCGAAAACTACATTTATCAATTCACAAGTGAGTCACTGCCTCTGATTACTCTGAAACAACTTATAAATTACAAAAAGTATGAAATTACTAAAAAACGGTCAAGTGCGGTCTCTTACTATCGTACAATATTTAACAAGATCGAGAAAATACGCTCAAAAGGGTAAAATTCTTTGGGTTACAGCGGTTATAGTAAAAAATTGAAACGTCTACCTATTTAAATGCGTATATCACGGACGGACGGACGGCGGAGCCAAAATAATAGGATCCTTCGGAAAAATAACCTAAACAAATATAGTTTTCGTGTAACGATTGAAAACTTTATTCTATCTTGTTCTTTTGAATACAGTTTCAAAGTGCATTCCGGACAAATAACTTCTTATACTACTACAAGAATAATGGAGAAAAATACCCACTTTGTTTGTAACTCAGTCACGCATTTACAAACAGCTGTTATTTCGACACACGTAATATGTATTCTTTTTATCCCAGAAAAGTGGGATAATTTTTGAAATCAACGCAGCCAAAGTCACGGGTAACACTATTCTAAACAAATGTACTCAATAAACACGGCTTCATAACTGACAAGATTGATTTTTATGTTACCATTCCGTCACGGTTCTCCTTAATCTGTGGTCTATCTAAATTGGGCGGCAAATAGGAAAGCTGCCAATCTAGACGAAAGTCAATGGTGTTTGATGTCGGGCTTTCATCCCACACTCGATACCGCGGAACTGGGCGCTTTGAAGTCTCGCTGTCCATTAGAGAGTTTGGAAATACCACAGACGATACTAAATTCCAGAAACCGTACCAACTTAGATTTTAATAAAATCCCGGGCGAAATATTGTGAATAAATGCAATTGTCTCTCAACACATTTAGTTAGGAAAAATCTTATTTTAATAAATAAAAATTTGAGCAACATTTTTTATGTCATAAACGGTTGCTTATATAAGTTGGACATCATAGCTCGTCATGACGTTCTATCCGCGGCGAGATTTGCCATTTCCACGATGCTTATTTGTCTATTGTATTTTTTTTCCAAAGAAATTAAGTTCCGCGTCATGTTCAACTACAATCGACAAATTTAAAATGACTTCAAAAAGAAAGAGGTTTTCAATTCGACTGTACGTGTGTGTCTGTAAGTTACTTGTCAATTTTAATGACTATTTTATTGAATTGGAAAGGTGAATCTGCATTTGCTTTATTTGAACATTCTAAAATATTTTATTTTGAATTTTTATTGCATAGTTTTTGACTTATCCTGAGTAGTCCCGATCCACTCCTCTATCTACGAAGTTCCCAAAGTGAAAACATAGTCATCATCATCAGCCGGGAAACGTCCACTGCTGGACATAGGCCTCCTCCATGGTATGTCACATTGATCGGTCCCGAGCCACTTGCATCCAGCGAGATCCCCGTAAACATAATAGTCAGGTATCTTTAATATAGGGAAACCTAGGAGATGCTTTATCTAGTATACTCTTTGAAAAATCATTGTAAAACCTTGACAAACAAACATAGTTTCCGATCGAGAAAGTGAATGTTTTTCCCCGACGCAAAAAGAGGGGTGTTATAAAGTTTAACGCCAATGTCTGTCTGTGGCATCGTAGCTCTCGAACGTATGGACCCGATCTTGATGCGTTGAAGTTTCCTTGCGGTGGTTCTTAGCTATATTCTGTTCGTTTCTTTCCATAGTTCAGAAGCAGAAGAAGAAACGAAAAGTTTATTTGGCACATAATATTGAAATGACTCTACAAAAACTGACTCGAGTTCTTTTAACAGGAACTCCTCCTCTATCTTCATATTTTCCTGGTCAGACTATATTCTCTGCATTTGATTTATTTGATTGATGGACATAAAGATAAAGGCAGTTAAAAAAGGTAGGGTTGCTAGGTAGTAAAGATAAATTAAAAACATGTATTTGTTTAGGTGTGGGTGCGGCATCCCACTGGAAGACTGAGGATGTGACTCGTTTGCGGCTGATTGGTGCGGCCACTTCCTCGCAAATTGTCATGTCAAGATATAATATATGTGGAGGATACTCTATAGCTGCAAGGTGACCAGGGGGCGGGACAAGACGTTCTCTGATTATTAAACAAAACTCAAACTGTAGGAGCTACAAATACTCGTACCTTCAGGCATGGTAGCATTTGTCCTCATTTAAAATTATTCCTCCACATATACCGTGGGTGACGTAAAATGACACTGGGAAAATTTTATGAAGCAGACTGCAGTGATCATTGTATCGTGCCTTGGGGAGGAATGTTCAACAGTGGACGTTCCCCAGCTGATGATGTAGATGATGAGACATGACAACATCTTAGCGACCACCAATTCGCTAAACTAGTGTGTATTTCCGCAACAGTTGGTAAACAGTATCTTATTGCACATATATGACGATGAGAATAAATAGTTAGGATACTTGATGATTTCAACAGGAAATGCCTCACAAATCTAGTCTCTTTGAATCATGTGTTTACTTTATGGACTAATTTGGGTTATTAAAATATTTGATAAGAAGAATGAATCATCAGATGCATGCAGACGTCCCAGACCCACTGATTCTGTTCTGCTCTAAGTAGAATTGAAACCGGAATCCTAGAATGCAATACCAAATGCACCGATCGTCTTTCACCTACCGGCCCGAGCAAGCAAGAATCGGTAGGACAGCATCAGTAGGTATGTGACGGGCATAACCAGTTCAAAAATACTGCACTGGAGACGCTCCTATAAAGGAACCGAAGGTCTCTGATATGCGTAGCGGATGGCCACCGGATCGGTTTAGTAGGTAAAAATCAGTTCTCATTCAATAGATATTCCATCACACGACGCGTTTAGATTCTTCGATATGCGAACTGCAATGGAGTGGAATTCCCTGCGTGTCTCGAGCGCTACCACTTTGATGTCTTAAGAGGGTATGCTGGTGTCAAAGCGCCCATACAAACGTAGTCCAGTCATATTTTGAGTATTAAGCTATGAAAATCTATGAAATTTTCAAGACACTATCTAGAAATAAATATCTGTGTCGGTGGTGAGTCAGATTTTCGTTTAAATATATACTTTCAGAGTTACAGGGCGTCAAAGAATTGTATTTTACGGTAGTAAAAATCCCCAACTTTGAACCTGATTTACAAGAGTATGAATCAATTTAGAACAATTTGGAAAAACCACCGACATCTGAAATTTTATTAGTAGGTATACTGTATTAAAAATGGTTACATAATATACTGTATCCTTCAAATGATCCCTGGACTACGAAACATCCAAATAACGGGTGGATAACTTCGCGTAGTGTATGCTGTCTCACCGTACGCGCTCGGGTAGGATAGGGCTCGGATAGGGACAGCTACAAAACAATCCAAATTTGAACGCGGCCACGTGGTCTAACCAACATAGCCTCTTAAAGGACAGATAAATAAGCAACTTCTAATGTATCATGCAAACCTAGTTGTTGATAACAAAACTGACAGCAATAAGCGCATTGCCTAACAACCCAACGCTATTCCTTAATCCACAAAACACTGCTTTAAAATTTTCAAATTATTGTTAGGTACAGGTTCATCAGAGTTAAATAATATTCTTCTAAATGTTTTTCTGAACAGAAACCACATATATTTTTGTTCTCAAACTTTTTTGACAAAAGATTTGCGATATGATGGAAAGGATGATCACAAATGTTCAAGCTTCACTTGTATGATTCCTCACCTGTGACTGCCAACACAATCAGCAAGCTCAGCATGATTTTCGTGTTTGATTGTAAACTGTTTCGATGAGTGGATATGTCTAGCAGAGTCTGTGCATGGTCGGTCAGTCAGGCGGGCAGGTCGCGAATGGCGGACGACGTGCGCCTGTTTATTAAAAAATTGACCAATTTCCAGCAGGTAGATTGATACTAACGGGCGGAGAGAACCGCCCGCGACTCCTGCGCACTTGTAGAGATAACTAGGAGATATAGCAAAACTGTAGCTTCAATGATCGTCTGATCTCTCCATTTGTGAACCTAGATCAAGACATCGAGATATCTGATATTTTTTTGCCAGATATTGCTGATGTCTTGCTGAATAACATTAATATTTTAGTGCACACTGTTTGCACTAAATCTTCACAACAAGATAGGGTGATACGCCAAGTACTTAAACTAGTTCTAGGCATACCAGGCTTATCTAGCTTTCCTCATCATCATCAGCCTGGAGACGTCCACTGCTGGACATAGGACTCCTTCATGGTATGCCGCAATGGATCATATAGATTCGTAGATATGATGACAATGTCGTGACCATATAATGTTCATGATTATGCCGTTTCGACTATGTGATCTATTTATTGATTATATCTTACAGTTTCGCGTAAACGTATGTGAGCTATATTATTTAAAAGATTGAAATAAGTTATATTTACTTAACTGCTATCGTTTTTTTATGAACTCCTGAGCAGGTGAGTTGTACCTGGCAACATTGGTAGTGTTTCCGTTCATACCCTGCATCCCTTTGACTATCCCTTGTAACTTATAGACACAAATGATTATATGAAAGAATAAACAATCTCTCTGAAAAGCAAATGGAATGTTGATCTTGATGATTCGATCAACAGAAGCAACGCGAAATATTTGAGATGAGTACCGAGTGTAGAAGGCGTGGCACATCCCGACTCACGTGGTTGTCGCTTGCCAACAGACGGAGGCTTTAGATATGTATCACCACAAGCGGCCAAGGCCCGAGTCCTTGGTCCTGGCAATGCGTAACTACGAGAACCAACCACAGACAATACCAGGACAAAGAAAATAACCTTTGGGAGCGGCTTCTAGTCAGCAGCAAACAAACACAGGCTGATAGGTTGCAGTTATTGGTTGCATACGTCCGATTTTGGATATGACACATGTATGAGCCCCCCGACTTGACTTTCTATGAGATTTGACATAATCACCTCGCTTGGCAGGAGGATTCATGATTGCAGTAAGATGTTTTTGACATGTACTCGAAGGATGACCTGAGATTGTCTTATCCTTAACGTGAGACCTCACGCTGATGAATAGCATACAAAATTGTACAACTAAAATCGCCCAGTGTACCTCAAGCTTAACAGAAATCTGCACTCGCCTACAACGACACTAATCAATTCCAGTAGGACGTTCCTACTCAAGCCGTTCAAGAATAGTCCGAGCCAGGCGAGGTCAGGCTCGCACAGACACGTATCAGCCACTTTGGACCCCAGGTCTGTTTCTTTAAGGCTCTCTTTAGGACCCCTGGGTTCAGGCGACCTCTATAGCTTTGACGTCACGTGGCCGAGCTGTAGTTGCCAATAAGTAAGACAGACGACGTTCTAAAGGGTCGCGGGAATCGGTGCGCTTTTCAAGGTCGGATTGTCTTTCTTCTGGGCGTTCTAGTGTGGGTCAATGCCGTTGGCTGATTGTTACAATTTAGACGCCCCTTTTACTCTGCTTAAGGAAGAGAGGGAAGGGTAATCTAGCTGAAATGTATGTATGTCTGATTTTCTTTTCTACATCGTAACTTCGGTTAGATTCTCCTGAAGGTATTCGTTATGTACAGTCTGCGGCAGTCCACTGCTGACCATAGGCCTCTCACAGAGTTCTCTGCTCTCCACCTCCATTTATGTCCGGCTACGCTGAGTAAGTCGTCTTTCCCTCTAGCCGGGGGACGTCCTACACTGCGTTTGCGTAGACGTGGTCTCCACTCGAAGACTCGTCTGCTCCAGCGATTGTCGAACCTTCGTCAAATATAACCAGCCCACTGCCACTTCAGCTTGCTAATATTATATAGGTATTAGATGCATAATATAATCATCATTTGCATTTATGTATTGATTCCTAAACTGATATTTTAAATACAAAATTGTATGTTCTTTGCCTTTTCGCGACTAAATGGCTGAAACGATCTGGAAGTAGATAAAGAGGCACTTATGATTGCTGTTTTAAATACTATTATTGCTTTACTGTGTTGATTGATTCCTACCGCTTTAATTTTTTTGGTTTGGTATTTAGTTAAAGACTATAGTATTTAGTTAGTTTCGGAATTTGGCTTCGTCTTAGCACTAAGGCTGACCAGAAACCATAACTGGATTGTACGCGAAATAATTCACTGAGTTAGCTATTCTGAGTAATCTAGATTTCCATTGTTCTTCAATGATTGGCATAAATAGCTGGAGGGCTTTACCTTTTACTGTAAATATGCTCGTTTAATTGTTAACTCACCGTGCAATAAATATTTTTAACTTTCAGCTAGAAATAAATATGGAGTCAGTAGCCTTTTGGCTTGGGTTATAGGTTATAGGAAACAACACATTAAAAATTTGCGTACATTCTGTAACGATTTACGAGTGTATTGTTATTTTCGATAATAAAAAATAAAATAAAAAATAAAAGGTTGGAGATAAAGGATATTAAAGATGGAAAGCTGCTGCCACAAAGGAATATCATTTACATTTTTTTATTGTTGAAAAAGAGTAAAAATAAAACATTCAAAATAACATACAAAATAACTATAAATTCTTTTATTTACTTCTGTTATAACTTATCCTTTGAGTAGGTACATTCTTTTTTACTATCTCGTAGTTTTAACCGTTTGAATTGTACTTTTTTGGTACTATAACAAGAAACACATACACGTTCACCCTTTATAAACAACTATAAAAATATACAGGCATTTTACCCAGTTTTGCGTATAAAATGTTAACAACTAAATTCTTTAAAAAAATGTCATACAGCATTCCGTTCACAGCCATACAAGCTTAGCATAATAAAGAGTATTCAGAGATTACCCTAACATTTAGATTCGTAAAAATAACAAATAAAATGTCAATTTACAGTCATAAATCCGAGTTACAGCGCCTGCTAAAATTGCAGAAGCAATAATACTTACAAGTTGATTATATCAGGTTGCTATTACAATTATAACAGGCGTTAGATTTTCAAAAATAATTTTATACAAGTTGTACAAATCACAGATAACATTAACAGACATATTCTAATTTAAATTTAAACTTACGTATTGTCAAAACATC
Source organism: Carcina quercana (assembly GCA_910589575.2). Lineage (NCBI taxonomy): Eukaryota > Metazoa > Arthropoda > Insecta > Lepidoptera > Depressariidae > Carcina > Carcina quercana. The sequence continues at coordinate 890,491 of OU342434.1, read as the reverse complement.
AATGCATTAAATGCTTCACATAATAAGTAAATAAACAAGCGGAATGTATAATTTCTATGTATACAATTTTTATTAACAAAAATAAAATTATTTAAATTATTTGTCAAGTCTTGGATATGAATCGATCACATCTTTGGCCTGAAGTTGAACTAGAATAATGGCACTTCTTTCATGGGGCAAGCCTAAAATTTACTACAGAGAATATTGTCATGATGTTCTTTATTTTCCTCTCATACATATTTACAGAAAATCACCGATAGAGACTACATACGTTGCATTAACAAACTCATATCTCTTTCCACACCCGTTTCTTCATTTTGATCTCATCCCATGGGTTACTAAAAAGAAAACCCTGCAAAAATTCCACTAAAAATCCTTCAATTTCGGTCAAGTAGTCTAAAAGATTCAGAATCACATAGGGTTTAATTTCAATTCTGCTTCATCTTTCGGCTTCTCAAAGGTGAGGTCGTGGGGTGGGATATACTTGGGTTTCCTGGAGCAGCAGGTTGCTATGGCGACGAGGACTGCGAATGCTAGCGCTGCGCTAGCGCACACCGTGGCGCCCCAGTCCAAGATAGCGCGTACCGTGCGTAGCTCGAGGGCCACCTTCTCTTCGATCTGGACGCGCTGCTGCACCCAGAAGATCGGAAACAGCATTCTTGGGACGTTCTCGTAGAGACTGTAAAGGAAGGCACATTTTGTACAGACTGGTATTGTCATCTAGAGATATGTTCAATCGGCCAACAAAATCTTTACGCTACTGGCGCCTTGTTTATAATATTCTTCTAGTGTAATCTGAATAACAGGTAGAAGCCTGAAATTTGGAAAACTGCTCACTTTAGTGACGTATAGGCCTCAAATGATAAATTGATATGTATAATCAATATCCATTTATTAATATCTTCTTATAAATGATATACAGAATATTGCATTATCTGGACTTAATTACAGTTTCTGGAGCACTCCTTTTAAGTTAGGCATGACTTGTATTAGGAGGCCTCGCTATTCTGTGATGTATATGTGTGTATATGTATATATATATATGTATATATATATATATATATATATATATACATATATATCCAAGTTACGTTCCATTCAGAACAGAACTCACGCTATGTTCGAATTAGGCTCCATCAGGACATTGAACTGGAACCTCGCAGCCACGTCTACGGGGATGCCCAATTTCTGAAGAAGGAAAAAGAAGAGATGACATAAGAACCCAAGATTCTGATCAGATTTCACAAACTGAACAATCTCGTATCTTATAGCCTGACCAGGAAGAATACAGAGCTGTAAAAGGAATGTTAAAAAGTGTCTCTGGCATACCACAAGGTTTTCACTGCTTCCAATGATCAAGTTATATCAAACCATTGACGCCGCCCTCAAATCAACACACACACACACACACACACACACACACACACACGAATACGCTACTATTAATAAATTTGTAATGTATGACTTTAGTTTCGTAGAATGATGTTCCTCGCGTAAAATAAGTATTTGTTAACCAAAATTGAGGTATGTTCAGTCAGAGTGTTCAGAATCAATAGAATGGTAGCGTGTGTTGATGGTATAAGACTCACAGGTTCAACGGCGAAATAGAACTCATGTTTCTCCGGGTCGGGCCTGAGCCCGGTCACCATCTCTGTCAGCTGTGGGTCTCCGTGGAGGAAGTGCGGCAGGGAGATGAAGGCGGGGGATCCGAAGCGGCAGGCAGACACGTTCATGACTCCGCTCCATGCGCACGCGCCGTGACAGAAGCACGTGTTTGACGGTGACACGCTCGCTGGGGAAGAGGGACGTTGATTGTTGGTGTGTTTCATCATTATCAACAGCCTATATACGTCCCCACTGCAGGGGCTCAGGCCTACTCTCCTACAGAGAGTGTATGGGACATAGTCCACCACGCGGGACCAGTGCAGATTGGTGAACATCACACACACCTTTGAATTTCTTCTCAGGAGTCTGCAAGTTTTCTCACAATGTTTTCCTTCTTCCGAAAAACCAATGGCAATGATTTTTATCATTCATATATAAATTCCTAATAACAAATTGGAACTCACTAGTACGAGCCAGGATCGAACCCAGACCTCGACTGTTCAAGTACTGACGCTCTATCCAACTGAGCTACCATGACTTGCAACAACAATGTTTTAAAGGTTTAAATTATTTGAAAGAGTTACAGCTGCTAGTTTCTTTGACACTTTCTTGAGGCGTCTGTAGACCGCATTTCCGAAAGATGCTATCGTATTTAAACATTAATCTCTTTTATTTTCCTGACCGATCTTATTGTCTTTTTGTGAATTTTACTGATGGTAAAGAACTGGTGGAGCCCTGCGGGAAATGATAACTCACAGTTATCGAAGCTCCTCTGTGTGACCGCGTACTTGTGGTACTGTAGTCCTGCCATCTCCCCGCTCCCTGCGTAGTCCATGTGCACGGTGCGGCACAGGTCCGGGATGAACATCGGCAGCTGGGACTCCTCCGTCAGATCGCGGGACATGAACTCCCCCGCGCTCCCGGACAGCTGGCGACACAAATACAACTGGTGATATTCGTTGTCGTAAGGTACCGCCTTCGCTTCCCTCGTACGCTTTCTAAAACCTTATTGAAAATAAAGAAAAATTTAATTCAGCTCATTGGCAAGCAAAAGCAAAAGCTTACAAGCCACTGTAGAACTTACTTTGTCTCATCTGTGAACTTAAGCATTAATCCGCCTGCCGAGGGTAAACAAAGTGACAGTTTCCTTATTGAAACTTTAGGTACAAATGATGGTTTTACAAGATATATCGGTCGCACTGCTGCGTTCTCATAATACCAAATATCCGAGGTAATACGCCTGCTGTTTAGAGCTCCATAATCATTGCATTGCTACATGTACAAGTATCGTCATCTGCATCGATTTGCCGAAACGCCCCGTGGGCGCCCCTGGTCTCTGGCGTTCCAGACGTGTCTACAGACCGACAAGAATCTTTCGGCATATTGACATGATATGGTCTGAGAATGCTGTATTTGTTATTTGAGAACGAGTGCCTTTCACGTGCCATGATTGGTGGTGATAGACTGTCATCACGACACGTACCTCTGAGCACTTCCCCTCGTAGAATATGTTCCGATCTTCTCTATTCCACCGCAGGATCTGTCCCGGCAGACTGCCGCTCTCGTAGCCGCTCGTGATCTCCATGTAGCCGTCCGTGTCCAGCGAGTTGTTCCTCTGCAATAGTAACGACACATGTCTGTTTAGGTCACGATTGGAAGATTCGGACAAGAAGCGCGTCAGGTCTTCATACACTAAAAATATTATAAAAATAGGTCTATATGACGACAGTCAGAAAATTTTAGCTTCTCACATTCCACCTGCTGCATTTATAGAACTATGTATATTATTTTTTACACAACTACTACTTTATAAAGATTTAAATTATTTTTAAATGATGCTTAAACCATCATCCTATTAATTCTCTAATTATAGAGTTTCTTTAGTTATTTCTGTGGCAGTAACTACAAAATTTGACTAACCATCTGGAGGTCCCGGGTTCGATCCCTAGTGTTTTTATTTATTTTATTTGTGTAAAATGGGTTCGCACTTGCCTTAATCTCACCTGATGGTAGTGACGATAAGATCGATGGATGCAAAGCGTGCACATCCACAAACCTCAACTTAATGAGGCACTGGCACTGCCACCTTTAAATTCTGAGCACAACAGTGCTATGGAGACGGTTGTTTGGCAACAAATTAAGGCAACATGATTGTAGCTAGCCATGTAGACATACAAAATATCCTACTAAATTTAAATCCAGCGCCTAATTAACTTGAAAAGTTAAGACTCCCGTGTCTAATGAAGGCTAAATGCAAACCCATAGTGAACTAAAAATAATATGTGTGCATCAACGCCACAACTATAATTGTGGTGATAATAGGGCATAATTAAAGTTACATACATGTAAAAAAGCTGAAAAAGAATACCTCGTAGAACAATCCGAAGCGGTCTACGGGCGGTGCGCCTCCCGTCGCACTGGACGGGAGGCTCTTGGCCAGATCCAGCAGCGGGTCCTCGTAACCCTCAAAGAGGAGCTCTCCCGCCAGCTTGGAGACGGAGATGTGCTGCCCGAACATCGCCAGACCCATGGACAGGCCCTTCTGGCGGAGGAAGCCCCAGTCCCTCGAGCGGTACACTGCTGACTGAAAGTCATGATAATTATATGTTTTATATTTGTTTATTTCGGTATAGTCAGATTGTGATGCATTTGGTGGTAAGGTAAGTAGTAAGTCATCATCACCAGCCTGTATATGTCCAAATTGCAGGAGCATAGTCTACCATGCGGTCCCAGTGCGGATGAAGGAAAACATCGTGAGGAAACCTGCGCACTCCTGAGAAGAAATTCAAAGGTGTGTGTGAAGTCTACCAATCCGCACTGGGCCCGCGTGGTAGACAATGGCCCATACACTCTCTGTAGGAGAGTAGGCCTGAGCCCTGCAGTGGGGACGAATATTGGCTGTTGATGATATCATCATAACCGGGAAACGTCCACTGCTGGACATAGCCCTCCTTCATGGTACGCCACATCGACCGGTCCCGAGCCACCTGCATCCAGCGACTCCCCGCGACCTTAACCAGGTCGTCGGTCCACCTAGTAGGGAGACAGCCTGGTACGTGTTTCCCAGTACGTGTTGGCCACCCTAGAACTCTTACTTCACATCGGTTATCGGTTCTATGACGATGATAGTCAGGATGACAGAGCAGCATTTTCATAAGAATTTTTTCAGCATGAGCGGTATTTAAAAGGCTTGATAAGTAACGAATACAAAAAGAATTGATACTTGTAGTTTAAACGATTTCATATTACAATCCCAGAATTTCACAACATTACGTCGATGCATAGTATTTTGATGAATAATCGTGTAATCATCATTGCGATGGACCTTGAAGATTGTATAATTATATTTGTACTGTGTCATAAAACCACATTCTGACCGAGAACGAGTCTCAAGAAAAAAAATTGTTACAAATGACCGCGTCAGTGAAATCTACTTTTTTAAAGTCAACAATCGATAGATTAAATTTTCCATTAGCTAGTCGAGATGGAATTTGAATAATTGAAATTCTGTGTCGTCTATTTGATGACTGTAAAAAAAAACTTTAAACAGGATGAAACTTAAGGTCATCAGATCAAACCCACTCCGCCACTGCAGTATAATTAAAGTAAATTAATACTTGACGGGTTTGCAAATTTCAATCAATATGTATTACTCATTTAACACTTGATTGACGGTCTGTAACACTTATCTTTACTTATGCAACAGAACATTGACTACATTGGAATGATTCTCTTAATTTTTAAAACTGTCGCTTCTTGGCCTGTTATCTCTATTAATGATTTTCTGTATATTACTACTATATCCTTTTTTTCAATGCCACAGCTTGTTTTACTAATGCAGGCGTAGATGTAATATCTTTCATCTACATTCAAATTAATATTTACATTTACATTTTCAAAGTGTAGTGCTTATAAAATTTATATCCCAAGATAAAATCTAGACGTAATTAAGTGTGATATAATAGATTCTCTGGAGTATATTTAAAAGCTTCATTCTCATAAGAGTATATTGGAAGCTTCTACTTCTATTATTGCACAATTTTGTCCTTGGTTTCAATCATCAACAGCTTTTTTGTCGAAGCATTTGATGTCCAATATACCTGTAGCGTGAATAGTATACATTTATCTTATCTTACTTAAAGGTAAAACTATAAACAGTTCTTGACAAGGCTTGTTTCATGATGACATATCAGAAAAATTAATATATTATGTTATAGATTACATTCATCGCTTATTTTGTAAAATTAACTTTTCTCTAACTGGCCTTCAGAAAATATGCCGCGGGAATTACTAGTGATTCGATCAGGATAAAAGTACCCTTTGTCCTTTTCCGCTCTTCAAATATACCTTACAATTAGTTTAAAAATCCAGTCATTCTTACTAAGGAGTGACATGCTCTTGTCAAGGAGTCTTTAAAAAGTTTGACAGGCTTTCTCCGCTCTCAGGCTCGGTAACTTTTCATACCGAAACACAACCGTGCTATTAACACTGCTGTTTGGCGGCAGACTTAGGTAACCTTGATAGCTAGCCAGGCGGACTTAGAAAATACCATCAACAAAAACAAGTACCGACAGATACCCCACTGGGAATTGAACCCGGTACCTCCAGATGAAGAACGGCGTGCTACAGTCGAGGAGTCACATGATCTAGTCAAGGAGATGCATGTTCTTATTGAGGATTCGAGTACTGTACTCTAGTCGAGGAGTACATACCCTAAATGAGGTTGCTGTAGCCAGTTGAAGAGTTGGATGCTCTAGTCAAGGTCCGTCATACCTCGTGTTGAATGCCAAAGTTCATTTCGGATAATTGGTCACGTGAAATATTTAAGCAATATATTCCAGCCACCTCTCCTAGTGCTAGCTCAAACTAGTAAAGTGGCTGCGACATAAAATCCGCCATAAAACACGCGGTGATATAAAATAAACTAGACCTAATTCAAATAGAATCAGGTTATAAATATTTAGAGAGACAAAAAATAACCACGTGTAATTTTTTTTCGCTGTTCAATTTTTTTTATTGGAATACTTCCCAAAATGTATCTCAATGGGCTAGAATCAAATACAACATCACTTTGAGTAATTTTCATTTTTACTTAGTCCTTCCGGCAATGAGTTTTACTAAAGAGACGCAAATAATTCGATTTTCATACACGGAGAGCGTAGCCACTTATTGGACATCAAGACGTAACTATGAAAAAGACACAATTAGAAAGAATTAATATGTTTGTCTCAGTTGCACTTCAGTATGTCATACGATTAATTGGCTGATTAGAAAAAGTCAGACTGTGACTTCGAAAAGACAGTATGTGTGTTGCTAGTTGTCGAATTGATTTCCCCATCTTATGGAATAAATTGAAAGAGTTGTAAAAAAATGCAATACCATTTTTTTAAATTTCGATTTATGGGTCTTCTATTAGGACAGTATTTCCTTTAACATTTGTCTTATTGCAAATTTTAAAATGGTACGTACATTGTGATACGAGTGCGGTATATATAAGTTGGCTTTGAGTTCCGTACTAAAAGCGTGCCCCACGAGACCCTACTACAACGGCGCCGTTGTCCGTCCGTTCCTCAGTTCATTGTTTTGAAATATAAACCCCGTTTGTATTTGCCGCCATTTTGCCTGCCGGTCTCCGAATGTGAATCCGTAGTCATATTTGCAAAAAGTGACCGCCATCTTGAACTTCCTAGATTTTGGTCCGATTCCGTTCAAAATCGATATATGGTAGTCTGCGGGGTCTCCGAATGTGAACCCGTAGTCATATTTGCAAAAAGTGACCGCCATCTTGAACTTCCTTGCTTTTGGTCCGATTCCGTTCAAAATCTATATTTGGGGGTCCGCGGGGTCTCCGAATGTGAATCCGTAGTCATATTTGCAAAAAGTGACCGCCATCTTGAACTTCCTAGATTTTGGCCCGATTCCGTTCAAAATCGATATATGGTAGTCCGCGGGGTCTCCGAATGTGAATCCGTAGTCATATTTGCTAAAAGTGACCGCCATCTTGAACTTCCTTGCTTTTGGTCCGATTCCGTTCAAAATCTATATTTGGGGGTCGGCGGGGTCTCCGAATGTGATTCCGTAGTCATATTTGCAAAAAGTGACCGCCATCTTGAACTTCCTAGATTTTGGTCCGATTCCGTTCAAAATCGATATATGGTAGTCTGCGGGGTCTCCGAATGTGAATCCGTAGTCATATTTGCAAAAAGTGACCGCCATCTTGAACTTCCTTGCTTTTGGTCCGATTCCGTTCAAAATCTATATTTGGGGGTCCGCAGGGTCTCCGAATGTGAATCCGTAGTCATATTTGCAAAAAGTGACCGCCATCTTGAACTTCCTAGATTTTGGCCCGATTCCGTTCAAAATCGATATATGGTAGTCCGCGGGGTCTCCGAATGTGAATCCGTAGTCATATTTGCAAAAAGTGACCGCCATCTTGAACTTCCTTGCTTTTGGTCCGATTCCGTTCAAAATCTATATTTGGGGGTCCGCGGGGTCTCCGAATGTGATTCCGTAGTCATATTTGCAAAAAGTGACCGCCATCTTGAACTTCCTAGATTTTGGCCCGATTCCGTTCAAAATCGATATTTGGTAGTCCGCGGGGTCTCCGAATGTGAATCCGTAGTCATATTTGCAAAAAGTGACCGCCATCTTGAACTTCCTAGATTTTGGTCCGATTCCGTTCAAAATCGATATATGATAGTCCGCGGGGTCTCCGAATGTGAATCCGTAGTCATATTTACAAAAAGTGACCGCCATCTTGAACATCCTTGCTTTTGGTCTGATTGCGTTCAAAATTGATATGTGGGGGTCCACGGGGTCTCCGAATATTAATCCGGAGTCAAATTTGAAAAAAGTGACCGCCATCTTGAAATTCCTTGATTTTGGTCTGATTCCGTTCAAAATCGATATTTAGTAGTCGGCGGGGTCTCCGAATATGAACCCATAGTCAAATTTGAAAAAAAGTGGCCACTATCTTGAAATGACTTGCTTTTGGTCTGATTCAGAGACCCCGCGGACTCCTAAATATCGATTTTGAACGAGATCGGACCAAAATCAAGGAATTTCAAGATGGCGGTCACTTTTTGCAAATATGACTACGGATTCACATTCGGAGACCCCGCGGACTATCATATATCGATTTTGAACGCAATCAGACCAAAAGCAAGGATGTTCAAGATGGCGGTCACTTTTTGTAAATATGACTACGGATTCACATTCGGAGACCCCGCGGACTACCATATATCGATTTTGAACGGAATCGGGCCAAAATCTAGGAAGTTCAAGATAGCGGTCACTTTTTGCAAATATGACTACGGATTCACATTCGGAGACTCCGCGGACTACCAAATATCGATTTTGAACGGAATCGGACCAAAATCAAGAAAGTTCAAGATGGCGGTCACTTTTTGCTAATATGACTACGGATTCAGATTTGGAGACCCCGCGGACTACCAAATATCGATTTTGAACGGAATCGGACCAAAAGCAAGGAATTTCAAGATGGCGGCCACTTTTTTCAAATTTGACTACGGATGCGCAATTGGAGAATTCACTAACTGTACAAATTGGCGGCCAACTTTGAAATGGCAGACATTACTTTAATTACTATCATTGGAACTGCAGACTTTGACTATCAAACATTGCAGTTATCGTGCTTCGGTTTTCAATTAGGAGAATTCACAATAATTTTTCATGCTAAATTTTTCATAAATCAACTAATTACAATATTACAACTAAACTACTCTCTTGAAAGAAACGGGCACCATACAATAGTTAGTCTCCATTGACTCCTTTATCAAAACTCCCATGCATATGGGAAAATTGAAAGGAAATAAATAGCAACACTGGAGGCTACAATAATGCGTACGAAAATGGTAAGAAATAAATGATGTTTTTAATTATTATTTGATGTCATTTAATGAAATAACGACATATTCATGTGTAAAAAGTGATACCATTTGTCTTACAATGTGTATCCGATCGAAAATAGTAGGATTTAACATGCATTTTCCCATTTTTATTTCTGCAATGGTTTGACGTGTTGTCCTTCCGCGGCAAAGTCGACAACTGGCGATCGATAATTCTGACCAAAGGTCAGAATTATGTTGGTCCCACTAAGTACTACATACTGCGCCTCTGTTAGTAAAACTCTTTGCCTTCCGGACTTAACTTAGGACTTAGCCCCGTGAAAAACTTTCTGATCTATGCTACGCTATTAGGGTGCGAGAATTGATGAGTACATGGACACATCTGGACAGTAGTATTTACCAGTCATATAATCTTTGAGGATCTATATAACGATTTCATATACTGTCGAAGGAAGAATTAAATTGGCTCCTTATATAACTACGCAGCCTTACGCAACCCTAGCAGCTTTAAATATTCCGCTTTGACCCTTTTTGACTTCAGTTTACTCTGCATTCATCCAAAATAATCCTATTAAAGGAATACCTGTAGCTCGACTCGTTATCGTTGTGACGTAGCAGGGAGTGATGCAATCCTTAAATAAAGCAGAATCCAGAGATTTTTGCTAAATTTACCAGTTACGTATTTTAAGCTCTTTTTAATGACTTGAAAATTGAATTAGTTGGATTTTTCATAAAATCGTCTAACTGCGAGTCAGACTCGCGCACCACTTTTTTGCGTGTGTTTTAACCGACTTCAAAAATGGAGGAGGTTATCAATTCGACGGGTAGTTTTTTTTAATGTTTGTTACCTCAGAACTTTTGACTGGGTGAACCGATTTGGATGATTCTCTTTTTATTGGAAAGATGGTGTTCCTCGTGTGGTCACACTTCAATTTGGTCCAGTTCTGACAACGGCATCAATGAGAAAACGATATGAATGTTAAATTTGCCTTAGTAAAAGTAGACTTTTAAGGCCATTGAAGTCGGTTTCCAGTTCTTTTTGAACGCATTAACTTGTTATATATTATTTTTTGTAACAAATTGACATTAATAATTCATTTTTTGTTGTAGACGAAATAAACTATTAAATATGTAAATGAGGTCCGTGAAATTAGCATACGCTATCACTGCTTGTTTTAGTAAATATTCTCTCTGCTACAGCTAGCTGGCAACAGTCTCAACCTGGCGTAAATGAATTTAGATTTGGACTCGTAATCATTATCTGCCGAAGGAATAATTCAATTGGCTCCTAGTATAACTATGAAGCCTTACGCAACCCTAGCTTTACATATTTCACTCCCTTCCCGCACACGTAAGGTTGAAGCTAAGAAACTAAATCAGCTTATTACGAGTCATTGAGACGTCAACTATCGTGGTAAAAGGTTCGTCAGTTTTCAACTTTATTTTCCTATCCATCCACATTTTTACCTTCGATGCCATTATCCATTTACTTGCACTTGAAGTTCAGTGATAGTAAGGCTGAGAAGAAATCTTGTCCAGAGCCTGTACCTGCTGAGGATCTTGATGAGACTCACCGCAGCAATGACGTTGAGCGTGGTGATGTTGTCCAGCAGGGTTCCGTTGCTGGTGCTGGGGTCGAAAAAGAACCGTCTCAGGGTTCTGTAGGCCAGGGAGTGGTTGTGTGCGTGCCAGCTGACGTTCACGTGGCGCCGGTACTCGCGGAAACGGTAAGGACCTGCGCGAATGCAGACTGTATTAAAATAAAGCACTCTTTGTAGGTGTCATGGCCACAAAATATAAAGCATTATGGGTTTGGGTCCAAATTTAATTTGGTATTTAATTTTCTGTGAAGCCATTTTTGCTGAACACTATGCACTACTCCACCAAAACAATTTGCCACATGACAGGAACTCCCATACCGCACCTCAACTCCCAGTGCTTCCCCAAGTACGCCTAAGAGCTGCTGCAATGTGCCTAGCTTCTGCAGCGTGTCTACATTACTTACCCAGCTGTTGGAGATTAGGCAGCTCCTGCGGGAACCGGTCTGCGTTGGTCCAGTTGAACATGAACACTTCGAAGAATAGCGGAACACTGGGCGCGCTCCACTCCCGGAAAGACCTCGAGGTGGGCGTCAGCGCCAGTTGCTGTAATCAAATGGATTTACATTAGCTGGAGATCATCATATTTTGAATTAAGATTTGCCTGTGATTCTTTTATTGTGGATATATGTATAAACATGATCAAAAATCCTTACAAGGTCAAACAAGACCAATCGGTGGCGCACTGGAGCTTTCATCCTGCATAGGAGTCATGCAGGCACAATAGATTTTTTAAAGCCACAGTGAACGGCCCCAGTTGTAATAGCTCCCTCCCTCCTCTTTTTTCCCATTCATTTTGAACAGATCTCTTACGTCTCATCTTGAGCTTGATCTGTTCCAAATTTCCAACACAACAGCAAATAAATAAGTCCCGTATTAGTTCTACTTGTCTCATTCTCATATCCTGAAAATTTTGTCTCCTTTTACGACATCCGACGACAAACAAGCTCTAGGGGACAGAATAAATATGTGTCTGATAAAAACAAAATATTTAGTATTCTTGCAATAAAATTCGTTATTAGGAGTCCATAAGTCAAAAATTCAACACACAATTTTGTTCACTAATAGCGAAGCCTGGAGCTCATGAATATTAAATATCAACCTAATTCAAAATACCTCCCTCACCATTTGCGTGATGACGTCTTACTAACATCGCCCGCGATCATATTACGTCCAGTTGACCCCAAGTCAACTAGACCTCATGATGGAGCTTATCCCGAATCGATTAAACTCATTGGCTGTCAAGGTGATCAATTTATCGATTCGTCGAGTTAATCGATATGACGTCCAGTTATAATAAACCTTCATTGGTGACATTGAAGGAGATTTATTGGCATTGCCTTATTTATTTGCTAAATGTCGATATTGTCGCCGTGTGGCTTCGGCTTTAGAAAGGGTAGATAAAGGGCGACAATCTGGAGATGGAAGCAGCTGTCACAGCTGGAGGTACATTAGGGGCTTATGTTCAACAGGAGAAATGTTGCTGTCCCCGATCAGGATTTATCTTTGAACTGAATATAGCAATAGGATGATGTCAATAAGACCAATCTTTCGGAACCAATGTGTGTGGACCACCATAACCAATAATTTGAAAAAACAAAACAAATCGATAGCATTATTAGTCCCTGAGATAATCAGTTTCGACCGACGGACGCATTCATCGCATTCTCGGAAGTGCAAAAACTATTGCACAACTGAACGCAACTGGTGACGTAATTAATAAGTATTTCGTGCGATGTTTCTTTGCCTAGGGATAAAAAAATCAAGTCTTGATATAGCATGCAGCTGCATTAAAATCTAAATTAGCATATTTTTTACTGATCAATCAACCTGACACGGGTGTAATATACTAAATGACTTCATAAAAACTACTGTGAGTCCACCCACATTGTGGACCATAGAACGCTAAATAAATAGGCGCTAGAAGTCGCATACTTGTGTCGTCCGGAGATATGGTATTTTTGAATCGCTCTTCTGCAACGAGTGGTCTCAATTATAATATTATAAATTTTAATGTGAGTTTGTTTGTTTATAAGTTTGTCCATCTTGGCCATCATGGGCCAACCCCAAATGCAATGTGGAAGAGCAAGACAAATAAGTTTGAATTTATTTATTATTAACAAGTTAGGTATACATACGTGAAACGAACGCAACGTTATTTTTTAATTCGTCATCAGAAACATGTGGCAGATATATATATATATATATATATATATATATATATATATATATATATATATATATATATATATATATAGGAAACCGGTGTATGCAGGCGGCTCCGGACCGGTCATTGGTACCATGTCGGAGGCCTATGCCCAGCAGTGAACGCTTCATAGCTGATGATGATCTAATAAATTAACAGAGTCTCCAAGAAATTGTGTAGCATTAAAGTCTATTTTCGGAGAAAAAAATATTCGACGCAAGAACTCTTCTGAAACTAATAGGATATTAAATTTCAAACTTATGCCTCCGTGTCCTCCGTGGGATACACGAGTACGTGTGACGTCATATCACTAGATCGTCCGGCGTCCGCAAATTGGACAGTAAGTAGAGCTTCAGAGAACAGGTTATGTAACTTGATTCGACTGAGGAACGGTTATTATTACAGGAGCTGACTCAAGTCAATGAAATGCATGGCCATTTCATTTCGCTTACGGGGATAGATTTCTGAAAATTGTCGAAAAAACTGAAATCATGAATGAACACTACAAAAAGTGTAGCAATAGTTCGATAAGTAAAGGAGTTTTACACATTGTCGAAAAACGAACAACGATGGACATGGAGGGAGTGGCGTCCATGCACCGGGAAACGAGTACCGCGCCGTCCCTTTCCTAGATGAACGAACGACTTGGGGTGCAATTCACAAACACCCTTACAACCCCATGGCTCAAGCATGTATTTGCTAACGTCATTCAATATTAAACTAGAGATATCATCAGCAAAGACAGACGTGAAGTTGAAAAGGTATTTGAGCTTAGTGAATAGCACTTCTGATCAACTGTGATTATTTTGTTGTAGTTTGTAGTAACAATATACGAATTGATGTTTTCAGAATTAAAATAAATTAATATTATTATTGGAGAGGTAAATTGAGAGATAAGCAATAATCAATTCCAAGAACAAACTCCAGTGCTCTTATTACAAACGATAATAGAACAATAAACTTAAATCAAAAACGGCGGCGAATATCATGTGAACCATAAAATTATTCTCTACGTAATTTTATTATTCTAGTAACCTTTGATAACTTAACAGACACGAGTAACGTAAAAATCAAGTCAGCCATCAATAAATATTTATTTCTAATTAATATTATATGATACATATATATGTTTCAAAAAATCGCTAAGAATCCCCGGTAGATAATTTAGGTCTAGTGATTCTATTTCCCTTCGACTGGTCTTAATGAATTCAGACGGAACATATTCATATGTCGTGCAAACAAATTACGCAAAGAATCAAAGCGTTTTTTCAACCGACTTCAAAAAAGATGAGGTTTTAAATTTGTCTGTAAGTATTTTTTTATATTATGTACTCCGCCAATTATGAATCGATTTTGCTGATTCTTTTTTTGTTTGTTGGTTTCAGATGCGGTCCCATATAAATTTTAATGAAATTGATACAGCTCTTTTTGAGAAAATCAACAAAAACAAAATATAAACCCAGATTATTCTACTTCTAAGAGTGAACATGAGTGAAGATGATGAAGGCTTTTCCAGTTCTTTTTGAACGCGTTAATTATGACTAGAAAGTGTTATGTCATTATTACCTAACTTCATCTATCTTAGTTTTAGTTTAGCCTTGTTTTGAGTGCTTCACTTAGCTCTAAGAATTTTTCAATTTTATGTTAGTGAAAACCTATAATTGGCTTTCTAAATAGTAGTTTCTTATACTTGTGATTAGAGTTAGTATTCCGTACGGATTAAATATTTAAAAAACGGCCAAGTGCGAGTCGGACTCGCGCACGAAGGGTTCCGTACCATTCTCTATAAAGACGGCAAAAAACCACGTTTGCTATATGGGAGCCCTTGTAAAATATTTTTTCTTCTGATTTTTAGTGTTTGTTGTTATAGCGGCAACAGAAATATATCATCTGAGAAAATTTCAACTGTCTATCACGGTTCATGAGATACAGCTTGGTGACCGACGGACATACACACGGACGGACAGCAGAGTCTTAGTAACAGGGTGCCGTTTTTTAAACTTTGGGTACGGAACCCTAAAAGGCTGAAAATCCATCTTACACCTAAAAGCAGTTGCGATCACTGACCCTGCACCTAGCTAAATACATGGCAACCGACAGGTATATACATAACATTATGGTTTTGTACATAAACAAAGAACCTCTGCCCGTCTGTATGTCAGTCCGTCAGTCCTTGCTGTGCTAGTTTTGAGGGTAATTTTGTATGTAATTTTTTATATATTAATGAACGTATAATTTAAAAGCTGAATGAAAAATTTAATTTTTGAATGTTTTCCGAAGAGATAATATTAAACATGTATTATTAGTAAGTGAAAAATATTTATTCATCATGTACAATCTGCTGAAGTTCACTGTTGGACACAAGTCTAATAGTTACAATGTTATAGTAACAAAAGACGCTTCAAATTCGGTCTGCCTTGAACTTTTTAGACGATTTACAAAACAAGTAATGTAAAGTTTTTTTTTTAATTACTAAAATTGAATTTTTGAATAATTTGTTTGCACAAAATCATTCTCTTAATGTCAGCTTTATTGATGATGATGTTGCTTTTGTGTTTACTTTAATAACATAATGAAGGGAGCTCTTTGCCCAGCAGTGGGACAGTACAGGCTAACAATAAAAATTACACAATGACATTTTTAAATGAGATTTGTACAAACTCCAGGCCTGGGCCCCATGTGAACGGAGTGCCAAATGGAACAAGGCAATGTTTTTCACTTTTGAGATGCAGAACTCTACAAATAGGAACTTTGGTTGTAGTGTTTCTAAGGCTTCCCTAACACGCGGCTCGGGGTAATATAATTTGGTGCAGCTCCCTCCCTCCCCAGCTATTTGGTAACGTGCCGCGGAGGGTGGAGAGGCTCGCGGGGGAGCGTCACGTGGCCGGATGCATGGACACGTGAATCATATACGAGGGATATATTTCACGACACTATAGTTCCATCTATTTTTAGGTAGTCACTTATCAAAGCCAGCTATATTATTTTAAAGATTATGGCAACATGAATAGGGTTGTTGTCAATTTGTGCCAATCTGTTGTCGTAAAAAGCAGCCAAGTGTGGTAGGGATCCAGTTGTCCGTCACAAGAACTGTACGGTTATTAATATTACCCGAACCAAATTACGGCTTTCTAGTAGTCTCTGAGCTAAGCCGCGGACACACAGACGGACAGAGGAAAACTGTAAGGGTTCCTTGTTTGACCACGGAACCCTAAGAACTAGATCAAACTATTTCAAAACAACTTTTATTTGATTAGTACATAATATATGTAAATCTTAATACTTGAAGGTGTTACCTAGCGGGTTGACTACTGAGGCCAAAGACATGTGCAGCTTACGATAATTGGCTTGCCAATAACGTAACTGGGTTGAATTTGAAATCATTAGCAATAGCTGGGTGCTTTTTCGCTTGAAATGAATTCGTTATTGCAATGTTAGATTGTTTGTTCTTCCTATACGCAGAGTGAGAATGACTTGGTTTTTTGTATAGTGATAGTTCAAGTGCCGACAATTGACATCGAGGCTACTTTTTGTGCCGATCAACCAAGTAGCGGGTGAAGTGGCAGGTAAAGCGCCAGTTAAAAATATATAGATGATTTCTCTACGTGATGACAGAATTAGGAATTTGACGAGTCAGTAAGTTGAAGTAGCAATGGGTAGGCCATGTCGCTCGGAGAACTGATAACCTATGGGGAGGAAAAGTTTTCGAGAAACGTGTACCGGATTGTCCTCCTACTAGATGGACCGGCGACCTGGTTAAGATTCATTCCAATGTGGCATACTCTGGAAGTGGCTTATGTCTAGCAGTAAATGTTTCCCGACTGATGATGATGATGATTAAGTTATGAAAACCTCACCGATGCGAGCACCGAGTCGAAGATCTGTGTCCATGTGATGGCGGCTGCCAGCGCTACGCCGGCCAGCAGGGCGCCCGCAACGCCCGCCACGCACCGCCAGCGCGGAGCCCGACCCCGCATGCCGCCGCTAGCCCGCGGCACCCGCTCTGGAACACAACGGCTATCTAGAGTATTGAATACACCGTGACACAGTAGTCATGTGCTAGAGCATCACTAAGCTAAAAGCCCGCGCACCGAGGGCTCCTCAAACTTTTAAACTTTATTAAATTTTTAGACACATAAAGTATGATCCATTTTGGTTAGTAATATCCTATTAGCTTCGTTAGTACTTATGTTCTACTACAGACTTAGTTATTGTAATAAGGTGCCACATAGTGGGCAATAGAATCTTCCAGCAATCACCCTCAGAACGCTGTCAGTGCTGCCTCTAACTCTACGCAGCAGCGACGCTGCTTGCTTTAGGACAGCGCTAAAACCATCTGTTCGCGCCTCCGCAAACATATTTGATGCGCTACAAAACCGAAGGCGTTGTTGAATGGGACTCGCAGAGCGAACAGCGACATAAGAGCATTGTAGGACTTTTGTGTATATCAGACCCACAAGCTTCCGGTATACAGTGAGGCACTCTGTACAGAATATGAATATTTAACATACTGACAATCGTAAATAGTATCTAGTACTTCTTCGAAATTATATTTGCACAGATGTCTCTGAGTTCGAGGTACATTCAGGGTGCGCTTTCACTAAGGATAAACACCCTTACATCATCACTGCTTGCGGATGTCTTTGCTTACATCATTAGTTATTGATCCTTGTTGTCTAGGTAGGAATCTAGAGGTAACGTTAGCCAAGGTTGCTAAGTGAATTGCCTTCCTGATTAAGGCCTCCGCTCCCAACTGCAGTTAAGGCAAGTAGGCCCGGCTTCACAGTCTAACTGCTAGATGACAGTTACTGTAAGTAGACAAATTTCAGTACTCAATTAAGTTTTTCTTTCACATAATTTCACGAAAAATATGGTCTCTATTTTCGCACTCTAAAGCGGTTTGTATTTTTGGAAAATTTAATGTATATGGAATGTATTTTAACCGACTTCAAAAAAGGAGCAGGCTATCAATTCGACGTGTATGTTTTTTTTAAATGTTTATTACTTCAGAACTTTTGACTGGGTGAACCGATTTGGATGAATCTTTTTTTATTAGAAAGGTGGTGCGTTTCATTTTGGTCCATGCTACAACGGCATCCATGAGAAAACTATATAAATCTTAAATTTGCCTTAGAAAAAGTAGACTTTTCGGGCAATCGAAGTCGGTTTCCAGTTCTTTTTGAACGCATTTACTTGTGGATTGTGTTCTGGGTTCTAACCCGGGACATAAATAAAGTTTTAATTAAGAACTCCGAGCAAAGCACGGTCGCCCAGATATTATCTCGTAATACATACAAACTCCCGGTTGATTATAAGACGGGTGCTCTATGACCTCCTGGACAAGGGCTGCGCTATCAACACTATCTGTAATTATATCGTTATCACTGGCTCGGACGATGCGAGCATAACATAACTGATATTGTAAAACGTGTTGAGATACAGAATAAATTATACCCGGAGTATTTCTAGAGGTATGTAGGGAGATAACGTCCTTCCTGTAGAGATAAGCGACTGGGGAGCGTGTATGGAAAAGCCACTTCAATAATGAACAAAAACTTCATCGATAAATGGATAAAATGTGTTTCGCTCCATACAAAAAATTGAAAATTATTTTACCTTGCGAAAACTATGCGCCCTACAGATTTTTGATAAGAACAAATCAGGCTAGTTATTTGTCCTGAGAAAAAAATTCGCGGACTCGCGCACCGAGCGTGACGTGCAGAATATGAATAATTAACATACTCATAAATAATAAAAATCCTAAATAATAGGTATGGTAATATGCACCCTACAATGCTCTACCGAAAATGTAATTCTGATTGAAACCCCGACTTTATTTTGCAGTTAAATTACATATCCAATGTATAGCTTTCAACTACAAAGTTAAGTTTGTAAACATAAAAAGCTGTTTTTAATGTGTTATAATTTTAAAATCATACTTTTCGGACTTATTCCTATGGTTTAGCTGTAAGACCTTGCTGCTTGTCAAATTTCAGGATTCTAGGTCAACCTTATAGGTTTTGGTTCCCTTGCATTTCGTATGGAAATGGTCTAAAATACAGCCACTTTTTATCGGCGTTGACTTGAGTATTCGATATTGATTTTAACTTGATACCATCCACGCGGTCCGGAGACAATATTATTGACAGACGGACGGACGGACGGACAACAAAGTGATCCTATAAGGGTTCCTTTTTTCCTTTTGAAGACCAGATCATAATTCAGACTTTTGGTCCAATGTCCGCATATTTATGGATCCACCGTGGGACGTATAGAAGTAGCTAAGAAGTCACGGTTCAGCTGAAAATAAGTCGTGGTCCATCTGAACATCAGCGCTGTGGTCTTTGGGTCACAGCATCGGGCTGAGCTGGTGCCGTTTTCCAAGCTAACTTAATTTTATAATATACGGCTGTATATTTTTATTGAGTTGGCTTAGAAGTTTGATTTTCTCAGATATCCATATAAGAAATTTAAGTATAAATCAATAAAAAAATATTTAAAAAATAAAATAAAATACTGGTATCCAAAATTATTTGTTTTTGTTTTCTGCCCTGAGACCGCGTGGTCCGACTGCTCAGTTCGATTACGGATCACTGTATGTGTCATGTGTGGTTTTTTTCTTTCATTACGTGTTGTATTTATTTTTAGCTTGGAATAAATTATTTTCTTTCTTTCTTTTCATCTGAATTATTGTATTTAGGAAATTCTATCTCAGTTAGTGCGTATTGAAGTAGCTTTTCTATATACGCTACCCGTGAACTTATACCTGCAGTTTATCTTTTATAGAATTCCTTGGCGTTGATGTATTTAAACTTCAATCAGTTAGTGATAATTTGTGATAAATTTGAAGTCCGCTTTTTTCGCTAAGTCACTAGAATATTGGCACTTTAAATAGACAGTTATTCATATAATTTGATACCTACATTATTGTATGCATTACATTAGCCATTAGCCAGCTCGGTACGCGTCCACAGAGATTATACTCGTACGTATATATTTGGGCATCACATTGATAATGTTGGTCGGGTGGTTAATGAACTTTCCGTCAGTGTTCATTGTAAAACAATGTAGACTTTTAGGACATACAGAGAAAGGATATAGTACTCATGCTCATTTATAGCGTTTCGATAATAATGATACTCTTATATCAGGGCTGCGTGGCCCTCGTTTGAATCGCCACGTCAAACTTCCTGTGAGATGATTTTCAATGTTCACCATCCTTGGAGATCGCAGTAATTGATACTAGAGATGCTACAAATCTTCTGATTTTTCCACTGGATGTTATGTTCCTAGAATTTTTTTTACTAAACACACAGGAGTCATCGCCTCCAAGGCCTGATGGCTACACGCTTTGACCACAAAGTAGAATAGCTTTGATTGATTAACAATGCGGAGGGTCTGGATTCGATTCCCAGTGGGGTTTTCTAAGTCTGCCTGGCCTACCACGATGTTATCTTATTCTGCCGCCAAACAGCAGTGTTAACAGCACTGTTGTGTTCCAGTATGAAAGGTAGCATAGGCAGCGTCTCAGTAGCCTGAGGCTTCTGGGCGAGCATGTTTTCCATTAATCTTCCCTTACCATCAGATCACCGTAATAATCCATAAACAATTGACATTTGAAGTTCTCCGGGAGCGACTGGGCTTGGAGAACCACCCTCTTGTATCAAATAATAATAATTCTAAATTTAAAAATACTGCTGCCACCCAATGTCATGAGTGGTAATCTATACGATTAATACAAGTCAATACCTCTGTCATAATTGCTCTATTTAAACACAGTTCAATAAGGTTATCTGCTATTCAATGATTAGCAAAACAAACTGGGGCTTGTCTAATTTTCACATTGCACTTTGATTTTAATATACCTACTTAGGCAGCAGTAGCTTTATATCCTCAAAGTATATTTTAAAAGAAAGATTGAGAAATTCAACCGACGTTGTATTCGAGTTAGTTTATCCCTAGGTTTGGATTATAGACTTATGAATTACAAAGCAATATCGGAGGGAAACCGGCTAAGTGCGGCCGAGGGTTCCGTACAGAATATGAATAACTAACATACGAAATCATTCAAAAATCATAAATTATAAGTACGGTAATAAGCAACGATCAACGCTCTAACGATAAATGCATTCAAAAAGAACTGGAAACCGACTTCAGTTGCCCTAAAAGACTACTTTTATAAGGCAAATTTAAGATTTATGTTTTCTCATGGGTGTCATTGTTAGAATTAGACAAAATTGAAATGGTGGCCCCATTTCATTTCACGGGAAGCACCAGCTTTCGAATAAAAAAAGAATCATCCAAATCGGTTCAGCCAGTCAAAAGTTCTGAGAGAATTGACAGCCTCCTCCTTTTTTGAAGTCGGTGAAAAATGTAAGTCAAGTTGACGAACAATCTTGGCTTTGCAGTTGAAAAAATATTATCCCCTACATCTGTCTATACTACGATCGAGATTCAACTGCAAATGTGAGTTACATAGTAATAATAATAAAAAGGTTTTTCAGATTTATTTCTGTAACTGTGCTGAGAGACCTTGCTTCTTGCCACATTTCAGGATTGAAATGTCAATGGGTCTCTTGCAAGGGCAATCGTCTATATATGCGGAATAAGCGGCTGTATATTTTTATTGAGTTGGCTTAGAAGTTTGATTTTTTTTTTCTTCAGATATTCAAGAAATTTAATTATTAATAATTAATAAAATATCTAAAAAAATAAAAGATAACAAAAATATATTCAAAAATATTTAATTAATTGATATCAATTTTAACTTGATACCTCTACGAGTTCCTAAGAAAAACAAACAGACAGACAACACAGTGTTCCTATAAGGATTCATATTTGTAAGGTACGTAACTCCAACATACAAAACAATGAACTAATAACGTTCAGATTGATTGAAAATAGTGTACATTATATAGCCACCTTTAGACCACCCGTCTTTGAACATAGCAACAGAGCGTGGGATGGCGAGCTCTCGGAAATTCAATTATTTGTGCGGAAAACCGAGAGAACGCCTTCAACACGTGCCATATACCATAACACACCTATATCGGCCGCTTCTATCTCGGACTTATGTAATTTCCACGTATTTTCAGATAATTGTATTAATTTTGGACTCGAGTAATCATTGAAGTGATAATAATAGATAGTATTTTGATGCGTAGTAGTAGGCCTGAAATAGACCAACGGCTTATATCGTCAGCTTATACATCCGTAAGCAGTTGGGTCGTGAAATCTTTTTAGTGAATTGCATACCTGTTTGTTTTTAAATTCAATTCAATATAGCTTTATTGTACACCAAAAACAATAAAATGGAACATAAAATAAATTCACGGGCGTTCTTGTCGCTAAGAGCGATCTCTAGCATATAATCTTTGGGTAGAAGAAATGAAACATATTTCAGGTGCAGGTGTAACCTAAAATAGTGAATAATAATAATTAAACACATATCTTGAATGATAAATACAGACAAATTGAATTTATGTTTTTGATGTGAAACATCTACGAGTATAGCCGCACGTAAAACAAATTTCTGGCGTGGCGACGCATGCCGTGGCGACGCGTCGCCACGCTATATGATGGTGTATATATACAGAACGAATGAAGTTGTATAAATTGTTTTATATTTAATGAAAATAAATGTTTATTAAATAAACAGTCAACAATTATCTGGAAAAAATCGTAATATTTTATTTTATCATTATGCCATATTTAGTTTATATCGCAATCTGTTCTTTTCAATCATATTACTTTTACAAAATAATGTCGATGTTTCACATCTTCCAGGCGTCCCGTGACGGCTCACATTTTTTTTTATGGAAACATTAGTACACTTCTCTCATACAATTTAAACGCTCAGTGATCCTATACAAAAGTCATTGAACATATCACACAGAGCGTGGGATGCCAAGCTCTCGGAAATTCAACTATCTGTGCGGAAACCCGAGAGAACGCCTTCAACACGTGCCATATACCATAACAAACCTATTGGTCTAAGAGCCCGTGAACCCCAGACCTTCGTTATTTTATAAAAGCTGAAAGTTAGTCAGCGCATGCTCCCAACACAGGTAAGAACGATGGACTATTATGAAGTTTGGGTTACCGTGGCTTTGGCAGGTAAACGGTACTAAAGGTGTGTAAAATACCGATCTAAATTCATCAAATAATAAAGTGTGATTTTTTGGTATTACCTTCAGAATATTATTAAAAATCACGTTATTGATTGCCAGACACTTAACATCGTGGCAACCCCTTGCCAGACACCCCTAATGTTCATGAAATTATAATTCTACTTATGTTATAGTATAAAAGCTGATTTTTATATATAATACTTAGGTAATAATTAGATGATGTTTCCTCATCAGCCAGACATTTTTGATAGTTCTAACCCCTTGCCAGACAATGATGTAGGGTCGCTGTAAGAGCGAGCGTGAGACAGTATATGTATGGTGGGTGCGAGTGAGATGGCGAGATAGGTCTATCGCGATCTCTCAATAACAGATTATAAAAAAAAAACCAAATAAATAATACTCAAAAATTTAAATTTAATTTTTTCGGGGCATAAATTTGACTTTTCAATGGAAGCATAGGTGGTTTCTGTTTCAAGTTCTTCGACACTTTGATAGCTGATACAATGACCATATCTGTTGACTATATCTACAATTTTTCTGCTACTCGTTAAACTCTTCAGAGTCATACCCAGCGTGATATGCTTAGACGTCTTGACTTGACCATTATGAATTGCGTAAATAATATCTTGACAGTAAGACCGTACTCGACGAATACATTTTAAGCAACTTTTTCGTTTCTGTCTAGAACCACCTATGAGAGTAGAATAAAAATCAAATAATTCTTGCGGTATAGAAGCTTCACCTGCAATTAAATGCTGTGCTGAAAGATTTTTAGATGGTAATTTTTTCTTGTCCATTGTCAAAATAGTTTTTCGTAAGACTAATGACGCTTTTTGGATAATATTTTCAGATTTTAAGTTGTCCAATACTGTTTCGTCCATCGTCTTCATATAATTGGGTGCTATTATTTTTTTATTCCGGATTGTAAAGAATTTAACATTTTTGGAAAACTTATTACCAATTTTTTCTTCTAGGTGGTGTGCAGTAAAAGTAGTATCCATTTCAATGGAATTCTCTGCATAAATTCTCTCCAATGAATCAGTATATAATTCATGTAAATGAATCAATAAATGACAGCGGCCATTGTTCCATCTTCTTCTATGATGCTACAAATTTCATTGAAAGATTCTTGGTGGTACTCTCGATAATGATGCCAATCACTTTTAACAGATATTTTCGCCAATGAAGATATTTTATTATTAAACTGAATCCTACAGTCAGTGTGATAGTATATTTTCGACTTGCAATACTTGATAATGAATGTAACAGCTGTTGACATGCCAAATAAATAAAATAAAATAAAAAATAATATATTGAATATACTTTATAGTCTATATATATTCGTAATATTTTATTTTGTAAATTTATAATAACTATTCAATTAATAATACTTGAAGATAGCATATAAGATTATTTTAGCTGATGTAAACATGTACTAAGTACTAAACAATACATGCGCAGTAGAAATAACAACTGCGCAGTGAGGGATCGCGATAGACCTATCTCGCTATCTCACTCGCACCCACCATACATATACTGTCTCACGCTCGCTCCTACAGCGACCCTACATCATTGTCTGGCAAGGTGTTGGAACTATCAAAAATGTCTGGCTGATGAGGAAACATCATCTAATTATTACCTAAGTATTATATATAAAAATCAGCTTTTATACTATAACATAAGTAGAATTATAATTTCATGAAAATTAGGGGTGTCTGGCAAGGGGTTGCCACGATGTTAAGTGTCTGGCAATCAATAACGTGATTTTTAATAATATTCTGAAGGTAATACCAAAAAATCACACTTTATTATTTGATGAATTTAGATCGGTATTTTACACACCTTTAGTACCGTTTACCTGCCAAAGCCACGGTAACCCAAACTTCATAATATTCCATCGTTCTTACCTGTGTTGGGAGCATGCGCTGACTAACTTTCAGCTTTTATAAAATAACGAAGGTCTGGGGTTCACGGGCTCTTGCTCTATATATCGGCCGCTTCTATCTCGGACTTATGTAATTTCCACGTATTTTCAGATAATTGTATTAATTTTGGACTCGAGTAATCATTGAATTGATAATAATAGATTGTATTTTGACGCGTAGTAGTATGCCTGAAATAGACCAACGGCTTATATCGTCAGCTTATTCACCCGTAAGCCTCTCAAAGCTTCGTCGGTTTGTAAAAACTGGACAACTCCAAGTATATCGGCGAAAAGAAGAGTCGGCGCTCTTTGATGATTGCGTGGCGTCCCGCCGCCTTCAACTTGCGTACTCTTGAAGAACAAGTCAAGTTTATTGCACACAAGATTATGTACTGTATAATTACTAGGGAAATACTTTAAAAGCAGTGGTGCCTATTATCTTTTTTCAACACACTCTGTTGTTTTTAAGCAAGGGTATATTAATACTCTCACCAAAAGGCCGAAATTACGAGCTATGGCGGCGGACTTGTGCACTTATGAATGTTTAAATATTTGAAAAGTTTCTTTTTAACTTTTTCTCTTGGAACATGTGTTTTGCAAGGAAGAAAAACGGCGCGCCTTTCTGTCCCACAATATGTTTATCCAGTTTACAAAATATAGATATTAGATAGATATTTTTTGCCACAAATTTTACATTAAAAAAATTCGTGCTTATATGTGTAATTCGTTGCTTTTTGCGGAAAATGGCGCTGCATATACGAGAAGTGAATGCATATTCGAGAGCATATACGTTGATCCTTGTTCAGATGCGTGCACGTGTACTACAAATTCGTGACGCCTCAACTGATCTACTCGCATCGTGTATATTTTGTCATGAGTTTGAAAATTCCTCTTGATGCAGTTACATGCATTCCAAGAGTAATTTATCAACACATTGATATAACTGTCAGTCAATAAAGTAGGATGTGTTTTATCAGACAAGTGATCATGATCAAGTATTTGATTGATATATTTTATCATACACTATTTAAAATTTTCTTGTGCCAATTTGTAATATTTTTTTATCACAAAATGAGTACATTCACACACTTACCGACTCTGTTCTGTACTTATCTAAGTAGAATTGAAACTGGATGACCAGAATGCAATACAAAATGTACCGATCGTCACACACCTACCGTTCCGAACTAGCAAGAAATCTGGACCATTTTAGGTAGATCAGAACCGATCAGAACAGAACAGAAGTTATGTGATAGAGGAATGTACTAAATTAGATATGGTATGACGTTGCTTACAGTATACTGACACAGTATTATTTATGTTTTCTTCCATCACAATTGTCTGCATAAGCCCACTGTTGGACATGAGCACTTCATGAGTCTCGCTCGTAACGTCTAAAACAAATAATTACTGCTGTGTTATAATTTAATTGGTTTTCAGATTGGTTGCGCTGTTAGACCTTGCTTCTGGCCAAATTTGAGGATTCTAGGTCAACGGGAAGTTATATATTAAGCCTAAGTTATATATTAAGGTTGCATTGCATTTTTAACCGACTTCCAAAAAGGAGGAGGTTCTCAATTAGACTGTATGTTTTTTTTATGTATGTTACGCGATAACTCCGCCAGATGTTAAACGATTTCGATGATTCTTTTTTGTTTGATAGACTTGATTTGACTTCAGAGGCGGTCTCATATAAATTTTATCGAAATTGATTGAGCACTTTTTAAGAAAATCAACAAAAACTTAATACATACGCAAATTCTACCTTTAAGGGTCATTTTAGGGGGTGAATGCCGTAGTCTTTTAGGGCAGTTGAAGTCTTCTTAGTTCTTTTTGAACAAAATGAGCCATTTTTCACTCGTACTGTGTTTGCTAGCGTTTCCACGTGACTGTATTTTGTTTCTAACTTCATTATTTCTTATCTAATTTCATATACATACCATCATAATTATGAGATCACGACCTTATGTTCAACTATGCGTGACATAATAGACAGTCAGAGAGTAAACAAGTGATGTGAAAGACTATCTATGCCGTGACAATGTTTTTCAACATCACCAACGGTGTTCAAGTTTTAATTTTCAGCTCGTGTATAATCAACAGCTTATATATGTGAATATGTCCTCACTGCAGGGGCTCAGGCCTACTCTCCTGCAGAGAGTGTAAGGGACATAGTCCAACACGCGGACCCAGTGTGGGTTGGTAGACTTCATACACACCTTTGAATTTCTCAGGAGTGTGCATGTTTCCTCACGCTGTTTTCTTTCAAAGAAGAGCCAATGGTAATATTTTTTACCGTTCGTACATAAATTCCAAATAGCAAATTGGAACTCATTGCTACGAGTCAGGATGGAACCCAGACTTCGATTGTTCAAGGACTGACGCTCTACCCAAAACGATATCATGTATATTACATTATTCTACTTTGACATATTATGGTTACTCTTTGTTTAAATGTACATTAAAAACAACCCTGTGTAATAAATATATATATGTATCTATACCAGCGTTTTGACCGCGACTCAGAAATTATCCTCCCTCGGGATCGACTTGTTCTGGTATTCCAGCTCTGCATGTATCACTATACAAAAATCAACTCTTTCAGTTACGATGCTTGTTATGTGTGATGGGTTTGCACTTGGCCTTAATCTACCTGATTCTGACGATAGATACGTTGGATGGTAAAAATATGAGGACCCAGAAGCCTCAACCTGATAAGGCATTGTCCACGCTTATACACACAACTAGCGGCAGACTAAGGTACCCACACAGGGAATGGAACCAGGGACCTCCTGGTTGTTAGTACAAGCGTGTAGCTGTGTGTTAGTTTTGCTGTGGGATTCCCCGATTAATATAGAAAGTAAAATATATATTCGTTAATTTTAAAACAGGTCAATACAACACGGGTTGTATCGAAGTATCGCGTAACCACAAGGAATCGATGCCGCGGGGTATTGATGACAAGGTCAGGAAGGATGGCAGTAATCCACTTATAATAATCCGCTAGAGTCTCTAGAGACTCCACATTAATTCAGGGTCTCTCATAGTCTCTATAATATTTACAGGAATTACTATGGAGTTTAATTATGAGGCCGTTTGAGAGTTTCTTTGGCGTATGTGTACAATGCCTTCTTCTGTGTTGTGATAGAATCGATGATGTCAAAACTTTTAAGTAAATTACAATAATTTTGATGAGACGACTCGTCGAGTGAAGACCGCGACTTAGCAAACGTAGTGTAGGACGTCCCCCGGCTAGATGGAAAGACGCCTTACGTAGGGTAGCGTGAGTGGATGCGGAGAGTATAGGACCGAATTGAGTGACAGTGGACTGACGACATGATGATGATATTTTTTTTAAATGCAGCTATAAAATACAAAAAAAAATTTTAATGTGTATGTAGATATTTCTTTAAAATTACTTGTTCTCAAAATTTAATTTTACTAATTTTAAAAAAAATTTAAATTGATTTTAATCTAGTTTAACCTTACATAATATTTATGTTTGATATATTCAAATATTGACTTATGTTTAACAATGTCGTTTTTTGTTAGTAAATAAAACAGAGTTTCCTGTGGTTTCGTTTGTCCGGATCTTAACGTTTCAAGGCTTAGTTAAAACTACATTTCAAACATAATTTTTTAAACATTTGTACACAAAATGTTGCCGCTTGTTCTTCATACCATCTGACAGCAAGTGACAATAAAAAAAGCAAGTGCAAACTATGTAAACGTGCTCATAGCGTGCTTAGAGCATGTGTGAATGAGAAATTATATTTTACCCATCAAATGGGTCATCAAACCCCATGGGAGGAAGTACTACTTTTAGAAGGCGTAAATGAAGCCGTAGACACCCTATACGAGCAGAATTTAAATAGTATGTCTCTCTTCATCCCAATAGTCTCAAGGAAACAGAATACCTATCCCATCTGGTACTCTCCTCCCCTCATCCGTATTGCTCGTGAAAAAGAAAAAGCCCATAGACGCTGGAAACGTTTCTCCAACCCCAGGGATTACCAAGAATTTTCAATGCTGAGAACTAGGCTCATTCGCGCTGATTCTGAGCAATATAAAAAGTATATCAATACGACTCAAGATACCATAAAAAAGAATGCTAAGCACTTATGGACATTCATAAAACCCAGACGCAATCTTTCTAGTTATCCTCGGAAAATAACCTACAGGAACAGTGAGTATACAGATGGTAACTCAATTTGTTCTGCATTCAGTAATTTCTTCCAAAGCGCCTTTCAAAAACCTGCTGATGCTTATCCCAACTATGTTCTTTCATCACCTCAAACAAATAGTGCCCTTAACCTACATTCAATAGTCACATCTCCTGAGGAGGTATGTAAGATACTTAAAGCCTTGGATATAAATAAAGGTGCAGGCGCTGACAATATCCCGCCTATCTACGTCAAATCGTGAGCATCGGCCTTAGCTCTCCCTCTTTCAATCATTATGAACAAATCATTAAAAGATGGTCTATTTCCAGACACCTGGAAAGTAGCTAATATTGTTCCTATTCATAAAAAAGGCGCGAATACTAAAGTTGAGAACTACAGACCAATATCGATTCTTAATGTTTTTAGTAAAGTTTTTGAGAAAATAGTTTATGACAGAATATACATTCTAATTGCTAAATCGGTGCCAGAACAGCAACATGGTTTCCTAAAAGGTCGCTCTACTATAACGAATCTGTCACTATTTTTGAATTTTCTACACAGGCAAATGGAAAACAAGAAGCAAATAGATGTGGTTTATACTGATTTTGAAAAAGCTTTCGACCGTGTAGACCACGTCATTTTAATAAGAAAACTTGAAAAGCTTGGTATATGTGGCGATCTCCTTCGTTGGGTAACTTCTTATATCGACAACCGCTCTCAGGCAGTGGTACTGGGTGGCTACAGGTCTAATATTATTTCTATTCCATCAGGCGTTCCTCAAGGATCCCATTTGGGCCCCCTCCTCTACTCGTATAACGCTTATTTGTATGATATATTTACTTGTTTTGTTAACTCTCAATTTTTAATGTATGCTGACGATACCAAAATTTTCCTAGAAATTGGCGAAACAAACGATTGTTATAAGCTACAAGATGACCTATTGCGCTTATCAGCCTATTATAACATCAATAGAATTACAGTAAATGTCAACAAATATCAGGTTATAACTTTTTCTAAACTTACACACAACTCTTTAAATTTTACATATTGTATCAATAATATACCTGTGGAAAGGACCACAACAGTACGCGACCTAGGTGTGCTTCTGGATCATAAGCTGATACTGGATCAGCACATCAATACAATAACCGACAAGGCATATAAGGGTCTTGGATTTCTTAAAAGAGTTTGTCAACCTTTTTCCGATGTAGCCTGTCTTAAAGCAGTGTATTATGCTTATGTTCGCAGTGTACTAGAGTATGCTAGCTGTGTGTGGTCCCCGAGATACAACGTGTACATCGATCGCATTGAAAATATTCAGAAGAAATTCGTACATTTTTTAAACTTTCGAACTCGATTTAAAAACGGATACGTCGAAAGCTGTCAAAAATATAATCTTTTAACCCTCAAAGACCGTCGAGATTTATTAGACATGTCATTATTGCACGATATTCTTAACTCCAATGTGGACTGCCCCGATCTAGTTGGCGTCATCGGTCTCCGTGCCCCCATTGTACGCTTACGCAGTACCACAATGTTAAACATTCCCGCACACCGTACAAACTATGGCCAAAACTCCATTCTGACTCGGCTAGCTACTACATACAATGACAACTTTACAAATATTGATCCCTACGCTGATTCTAAACAAAGTTTTAAAAGCAAAATATTTAAAAAGATAACACAACACAACACACATCTATCATAACACAACACACGTAACTTAACACATCACTACATACATACCATTTATGTCATCATTGACACAATTTTCATAAATTACACAAATATTTCATTTATCCTTCATATTTAATATAATGTAATAACAAGACTTCTACCTTCATACATACGACTCACAATGTATAACGCCTCATAATGAACAATGTTTTTAATCATTTTTATTTTCTTACTTCGTTAACTCGTAAAACTAACTCTACTTAACTGTAATATTCGAGAAAATTTATAAAGGCTTGATATCTTGTGCTCTATATATGTATGTATATTTACTGTCTATAAGCTGTTGATTTTCCAACAAATAAAAAAATAATAAAAAATAAAAATGTGGTAAACATATTGTTTGAGGCTCTGTCAATCACACTAAAACACGTGGTAGTGTCATTTTAATTAATAAATATAATTTAAAAAACCATGCTTTTGTCACTATCTAAATCCCTGTCTTCATCATCTGACCCTTATCACCAAGTGTATCACTATTGATGGACTAAACTCGTCGAACCAAACCATATGAGTCCAAACTCGAGTGCTTTACCAGTACACATTGAAGAGTTCCTCTATCCGTCTCCTGACTCCTGGGTCAGATCACGTCGATGATGCAAAATAATTGTATAGTGATCCAACACGTACCGGTAAACGTCTACCAGGCCGTCCCCCTACTAGATGGACCGACGACCTCCAATGATGATCCTACGATGATCCAACTTACAATCACAAAGTTTCAACTCGGTACAACAATAGGTTAAAACTGACTTGCTATTGCTATATTAGATATGTTATTTAATTCGTTACTTACATATAAGTGAAACTAATATCAGCAGCAGCAGCAGCAGGGAAACGTCCACTGCTGGACATAGGCCTCTTCCATGGCACACCACACTGACCGATCCCGAACCACTTGCATCCAGCGACTACCCACGACCATAACTAGAGGCTTCCTACCACAGGCATTTATATACTTAACAGGAAGACCTAGTGCAATTTATCATTTTGTAATTTTTAAATTACAGAAATAAATATGTTTTATTTATTTATAGGATAAACAACTATTTGATGTATCCATGAATCTGTTGTAGACTATTTTGTATCGATCTAGCTTACACTGTCATTATCATTAAAGATTTTTGTATATATGTTATAGGCAAACTCCGAAGCTCCGGCGCTCCTAGGTTGGACTGGTCAATCCTCAGGTCAGACTGAATGACTTAGTCAAAGCCCAAACAAATGTAAATTTTCGGCCTTTGACTAAACAATTTTCGTCAAACCTGGGAGAGACTAATTTGGTCAGGCAAACGTCAAAACACAATTTTATTAAATCGGGGTTTGACGAGTCAAACTCCGATATAGGTATGAAGTGTCTTATCTTCGTATATTTGGAAGCATTTTATCATTTAAGCAGCTTTCAAGTCTTAAGAACCGCTTAACTCTGCCAGTTCTGACACCTGATTGGTCAGCTTACGTGATTTTCACTTTTATATTTGAGATGCTTTGAGAGAATGCCGTGTGGCATTAGGCCCGCCTTTTGTACGATGTGCAATAAAGTATAAAATAAATAAATAAATGCTTTGGAATATACGGAGGTAAGTTTGTAAGATTAAGTATAAAAAAAATAACATTTTTAAAATTTTGATGTTTATTGTTTTAATAATTTCTTAAGTAATTAAAATGGAAAATTAATCATTTTTCTGACATGGTGAGGCATTACTTTAATGTTAATTGTTTTAATAATTTCTTAGGTAATTAAAGTGGCAAAAAAAAAATCGGTCGGAACACCGCGAGAGACATTATGAACCTGTTTAAACATGTTCAGATCAACGTTTGACCGAGTTTTGCAGTCGCTTCTAGGATTGACTAGGCCAAAACCGAAACAGAATAATTTACTTTCGACGTTTGACTGGAAAGTTAGGAGCTCCTGGGTTTGACTAAAAATACTTCAGGCAAAGGGCGAAATTGAAATGTATTTCGGGGATTGCCTGATGGCTTTGGCTAAACCTAGGATAAACCAGTCCTTCCGCGAAGAGACTGTGTATCGGACTTTGACTATAACATATATACACAACCTTGAAACAAAACTAATTGAACATAGGCTTTTGTGGTTCAGTTAAATTAAAAAACGTCATCAGAAACGAATGAGTGAGTAAATCTTGTCTAAGACGATAGTGTTTTTTACTATCCTAGGCAGCGTCTTATCGTAAACACGCTAGTAGTTGTATTATTTGTCGATGTCGACCTTGGCCGCACACGCCATGCGCAGGAGTCGGTCGCGGTGATTCATTTGTTTTGTTTGTGATCAATGTAACTATGTTGTTATTAGATCATGGGTTACTTCAGATGTGAGAGTAGTTCATAGACAGTCGC
Organism: Carcina quercana; assembly: GCA_910589575.2. Lineage (NCBI taxonomy): Eukaryota > Metazoa > Arthropoda > Insecta > Lepidoptera > Depressariidae > Carcina > Carcina quercana. The sequence goes on along the minus strand of OU342434.1, from coordinate 856,905 downwards.
AGTCCTAGATCATTGTTCTCTATTTGTGCGCATGCGCAAGTCGATCTACGCTGCTCTACACTTTACAATTATTCGCATTGTTTAGATATTGATCTTATCTGATGTACCTACTTCTGAATTGTCGTGTTTTACTTTTGAATTGGCCTCATTAAAGGCTATTATTCCGCCTTGTCGATTCAAACCTAGAAATAACTACACCACATGTTTCCCCAATAATGTTATGAGATGAATGGAAACACTTCAGACACATGTAGGTTTTTTGTTGGTTTCGCAGTCTCCCATGGTCTAGTGGCTACACAGATCGACTCACAATTCGGAGGTCCTGGGTTCGATGACCAGTGCGGATCTTTGATACTCGATATGGTTGGTGGTAGGACATATTATGTGTCAGCCTGGGTAGTTTTACCATACCACTAAGTCTGCCGCTAAACAGAAGTGCTAAGTTATTATAGTGAAAAGTAACAGAACCAGCTTATCTTCTGGGTGAGCACGCTTTCCATACCATCAAAAAATAATTTCCTTACCAAAAAGTGGAAAAACATTTCAATTTAAGAGGCTATGTTGGTTAGACCACGTGGCCGCGTTCAAGGTTGCATTGTTTTGTAGCTGTCCCTATCCGAGCCCTATCCTACCCGAGCGCGTACGGAGAGACAGCATACACTACGCGAAGCTATCCACCCGTTATTTGGATGTTTCGAAGTCCAGGGATCATTTGAAGGATACAGTATATTATGTAACCATTTTTTTAATACATATACTAATGAAATTTCAGATGTCGGTGGTTTTTCCAAATTGTTCTAAATTGATTCATACTCTTGTAAATCAGGTTCAAAGTTGGGGCTTTTCATTACCGAAAAATACAATACTTTGACGCCCTGTAACTCTGGAAGTATATATTTTAACGAAAATCTGACCACCGACACAGATATTTGTTTCTAGATTGTGTCTTGAAAATTTCATACATTTTCATAGCTTAATACTCAAAATATGACTGGACTACGTTTGTATGGGCGCTTTGACAACAGCATACCCTCTTAAGTTAGGAGTTTATTCCGCCCTTCTCTGCAGAACGGTAAATCGGCAGATTCAAATAGATGTGAAAATTAGTTTCAGAATTAAGGTGTTTTACCAACACTTACCTTACCCTTCTTACCTTAACGAAAACAAGTATTACCCTAAACATACTCGAAGGTACTGACTGGTTGTGTCCTACTACTTTGTCCGCTATCTATGCTTCAGTAAAGTTATACATCTCATGCTGTATCATGTTGATTCTATTCTAAGCTTGGAATTTCTGAACGTCGCGGTACAATGAATGAACAGGGGGTATATATAACTATTATATTTATATGTACATCACGTAGTGAGTATATTTAGCATTTAGTGACACGTGGCAATCGATGTCGCACTGTTTATCTACAGTTACGAGTCAGTTGCAGCTCGTGTGCAGATCGGATACACTTGTTTACATAGTTGATTCATGACTCAGAACAACTCGCGATGACCTGATATAGAATAAATGATGCGCTAGAAAGAACTAAGGATCGACTTCATTTATTCACATAGAGTTTTACATGGAATAGATTTCACGTACTTTACCACTCGTAGGGGTTTTCTCCAAATTTAAATGGTACCTTTAATTGAGACATTGGCTAAGGAATAAAAAAGAATAACGAAATCGCTTTACAGATGAAGAATTCTTTTTTACATTCGATCGGCTTCCGTTTGACCACAACCCCACTGTGGTCTAGGTCACGGTTACCTAGAAATAGCCTATTCACTACGGCCTTGAAGATATCCAGGTTGAAAGAATGACAGGGAATTCCACTCCTTAGCTGTATCTACGCATAATGAATGATGAAGCTAAATGCTTCGTACGAAGTGGTGGAATGTCAACCAGTTAGGGGTGGAACCCAGACGTTTTTCTGTTTGAGACAGCGGAACTCGATGGATATATCGATTTGAAAAACGTAAAATCTGGTGCAAATGTTTGACCTTAGTGAATTGCGTCCCTTGTTTAAAACAGACTGGACAAACGTTTATAAGCATTAAATGGAGTGCCAGTGACAAACACGCATCAGCTCGTAGACTATATAATACACTAATTGAAAACCTCATTTTGTACGTATGTTAAGAATATAATCAGTGTTTTGAATAGGTATACAGGTATAGAACTTTATTTTGTCTGACTGTACCTTTAGCCACGCTTATATGATTAGCCTAACTTTGAAGTCCGGTGACGGAGGCGCAGACATAAGCTCGTTTGTTTAGTAAGAGATAGAATATAATTGTTTAAGTCTCTGTCGTTGCTAACACCATTTATAAACATTGATCGCGTCATAGAAGCTGAATGACGTGATCGAGAAGCGAGTTTATCTTTTAGATTTATGATCATGAATTCGCAGATTATGGATTGCGACTTATGCCTCTGTACACATGGCTGCATATAAAGTTAAGCAACCTGTCATCCAATTTTAACCAAAATATCCAGAGTATGAAGGCCTAGAGGAATTGAAGAAAATTGACTTTATCAGCTTTATATGCTAGGTTTCTCACATTTAAAGTTCAGTATGGTTCTTAATACAGTCAAACCAAAAATACAAATGTGAACATGGAACCAGGTATACTACGGACCTGCGAGGCTCCGAAGAGAAAAGAATTGAAATATAGTTTCAAATATGTACCTACAATTATCGTACAATCGTAGCAAAACGAACCGCAACCCTCACAATCCTTTACAAGGGAAGAAAATATGTACGAAAACAAAAGCAAAAACGTAATTAATATTCGAAATTTGTATAAGGTAGTTAAATATAAAACTGTTTGGTGGCGAACAAAGAGCTTCAAACTACAGACTGATAATAAGGATTTTCGCGATAATTTCCACGGATAATTGACGCCACTGTGCAAGAGGTCACCCGGACCACAACTATGAATATTTTTACTTTTATTATAAGGTACTCTGTTCCTATTCATCCCAATAATGCAGTAGTGTAAATAGCAGTAAATAACTGTTTTGACAGCGCGCAATAGCAAAAGGGGAAATATACATATTATAGGGAGGCAACTTTTGCCATATTGGCACAGTGAACCTCGCGCCTCTCCGCGCGTCCCCGCTCACATTCCCGCAGTCAGCCTCCTAGTACGATTGCAGTGACGTCATCGACGCTAGGTCCATTCTTTCGGTAAACGTTTTATGACTACCATAACAGCTTAAAATTGCGTTAAATAAATAATTAATTCCGATTTGGGCACTATTGACTTAATTATTTATTATATGCCTTTTTAATATTAAACCGAATAAATAATTGTATTCAAAATATGATATACAATAAGTCTCTTACGGGCACGGGCAAAACTTTAAAATGTTAACTAATTTATCATTTAACTAAATAAACTAGAACTTTATGCTAATGAACAGTTTTCGCTTATTGGTTTTTTCTTGACAAGCTTGTGAGTTAAATACAACAAAATAATTTATGAGCAATTAATACGCATGAACAAGTTTGTTGTTTTGTTTCTGAAACTCGTTTCAAAAATTAGGTTTAAAAGAATTAGGTAATCTTAATCATTTTATTCTTTGTTTATTTTACGAGATTAATGGATCTTGGTATTTAAAATTAAATTCATAATTTTATAACTAGCTTATTTCCTTGTATTAGTGACAGATTGAACCACTGCTGCCTAATTGGGAATTAGAATTCGTACTTTATCGACTAGAATTACGATCTAAGCTTCCAGACTCTAAAAGTGGCGTTTTAATGAACTTTAAATTATTTGCTTTACAATAATAAATATGACGTGAAATTGCGATAATGGTAACAAACTTTGCGCTGGGATTATTAGAATAGAGCCAATCGGGACCGTGCTACTGGGGCTCCACTGTCCGTCTGTCCGTTTGCCATAGGGCTGTATACTTTGAGCTGTAGTATGTAGACACTCGTCACATAGTGTTATTAAAGTCGCTGTAACAACAAATAATAAGTTAAAAATTAATTGAGGTCTTCATACAATATTTTTTTCCAGAGATTTTTCTTGATCGTATGTTAAACATTGTATGGAAGTGAGCAGTTCAACTCGCACTTGGCCGGTGTCAAATACATTTAAATACATTTAAATCTCTTTGGACGGTGTACAAGTCCAGTTTAAAAGATATAGTAAGCATTTAAAGCCATTGCAAAACAGTTCTTGCGTAGAAAGTAATGAAGTCCATATAATAATGCAGCCGGACGCTTCAATTCCTTTAATGGCGTGGAGTGACGACCTCTCATTGGAAAATAGCTTCAATTATGAAGGCACTTAGATCTAGTTACACAATGCTCAGATATGCAAGTCTTACGGGTCAATATATCCGTTTTAAAATCTATTTCCTTCTAAACAGCCGCGTAAAACTCTGATAGGTCTTCTTGAGGTCATCAATCATCTAGTACCGACAATGCTGGACCTAGGTCTCTACCAGAACGCACCACTGATCTCTGTCTTCATTTACGTTCAGGAGCTTGGTATGCAATGCAAATTGTCCCTTTACCAGGTGTATTTCTACTGATTTTCGTTTGGTGTCCGAAATTTACTATTTTTGAATCGCTCTTATGCAACGAGTGGTCTGATCTATTATTCAAAAATTCAGAAAGAACACTGCTTTCATTCGACGCGGTCGATCGCGGTCGATCAGAGGTCATATAAGACGTTACAATGTCATATGAGCGAATAAAAAATAGAGCTCCTAGCATCGCTTTGTTCAGTCTAACGTTCTAGCAATTCTAGAACTTTTCTTCTTCATTCTATTTTCTGCAGTGTGTTGTGTGTATCTTATTCAAATAAAAGTCTTTTATGTTTCTGTTTCAATTACAGGCACTTTGTAGGCGTACCATTATTGTCGACCACATCCTTTCTCAGCGTCACTTGAGATTGTGGTCAAGCCTGTGGTCACGCGTTGATCTTTATTTATTTAAAAGTAAAACATTTATTAGCATTGTTTTACTTCTGTTATACTTAAGCCACTCTCAGAGGTTCATCATTCATGCTTGAGATCCTTGAAACATAATATTGAAACCGAACTCAGACCTTGAAGATCCTGTGTATTCGAAGACTGTTGCTCTATTCGAAACTGGCGTTACCAGGAGTAGCTAATGGAGCGATGAATAAGGTAGGGTTCACCAGGGCACGCTGTAGGTGTGGAGCAATGACTTGAGCTCGTTCGTACGCGTCTTCAAATGGGTAATAGCCGTTTCCGGTCTGGACCCTGCCTGTACCGAGGCGAGTACTCGTGCACCAACTCACATCCAGGCATGAGGTACACTTGAGACCATATCTTGAAATATCTCGATTTATTTGCTTCTATAACCGATGGTAAAGTGGCAATACCAAGAAGTGGATCGGGCCAACATTCTAGTAGATATACTGTTGTCCGCGGAGAGCCACTGGATGCTAGTGGCTTGGGATTCGTTAGTGTGTGGAGCTACATGAGCCATGTCGAAGGACTATGTCGGCTCAACAACTCTGACAGTAGGGTTTGTGAGATCGGTCATCCACCTAACAACCTGCACTACCATATGAAGTGTGTGTAGATGCCTTAGAACTGGCTAAGGCATCTACATCATCCCAGTAGTTGGCGACAATCTTTTCTTATTCTCAATGAACTTTCGTTTTCGCTGCATAAACCCACTGCTGGACATGAACCTGATTAGAATAGAATAGAAAAAGTTTATTCGGCATACAGATTACAGTATAGTTCATACATTAATTTTAAATTTGCTCTGCTGCACTGCAACGCCGAAATGGACCTGTCTCAGCATATGCGGCAGCAGTAGCTGCAGCGCTGATTTTCAGACAGGCCCAGAGATATTCAGTAACACTGTTATACTAATTTAAAAAAACTAATTTTTAGTTGATGCATGAGTGATGATGAATGAGATGCAGTTAGATAAATTGTATATATTTATGAATATTAATGTAAGTAAATGTAATGTAAGTAAATATAATGAAAGTAAAAGATTAATGTTATGTATTATTTTTCAATTAATTTCATATCAATAAAAGATTAATGTTATGATTCATAGATCCCCGCATCGGAATGCCATTGAGAAGCTTGCCGTAATCACCAAGTTTGGCAAGCGGATTCGTGTTTGCAGTAAGCTATTGTATTAGATGCAGCTACGCACCCCCCGTGGTGCTTTAAATTCTGTTTGTTTAGTACTAATTCAGGCACAATGTGTCAGTTAGCCAGACGGATCTAAAACAGAGCAATCAAACTGAGTACTTACATAAGGCAGTATTCCAACGAAAATTTGTTTGATTAATGTGCTGTTAATTTTGGTTTTGTATCTACTTTGATTTGAAAATAGTATCAAATTTTCGATATATTTTTTTTTCGAATGGACTTGATGCTGTTGGGTCCTGTGACCTCTACAGCTTCACCCGGACAATGTCGAGCGCGGAAGGCGCTCAACCGGTACAGTTATTACCAGCAACAGGCCCAAGGGCGCTCTTTCGGGCTCTTCCTCGGCTTAGGGCGTTGCTTTGTGATGATCGGAGAAAATCGGCCCGGAAAGTGCCGATAGTTGCGGGAAGCGCTAGGATTATTGGCCGCCGGCGGAGACAGTGTATTTGCAAAATGTCGGTTTGGGGACGGATCGGTAGTGCTTGCAGAGCCAAGATGATCGGATCGTCGGGGTCGTTGAGGACGTCCCGGGGATCGGCACATAAGACGACGCTGAACTTGCAAACGGATTGGACTGGACCTACCTTAATATGCTATCGGTCGTATGCCGCTAGCGTCGCAATTTTTCACCATTATAAAACCGCCGTTAGCGACATCTATCGAAAATTGTTTTACATCAATTGCAATTGACCAACATTCTAGTTTCATTTAGATTCATGTTGATAGAGATTTAAGCTTTTCCTATTTTGAATTATTTTTGGTTTTGAATGTACTGCTCAACGTTTTGAAAAATATATATGTATGTATATGTGCTGACCGAATAATTTACAAGTTTGACCAGTTGAACGCTGTGTGCCGGTTGCTAGCTGGTTTAAGGTTAACAACATTATTTCAGAAATAAATCAACATGTCGGCAATACGCAAAGAATCTAAAAAGAGAAACGATATAAAACACGTATTATTAGCACTATGAAATATATCAAGATAGTAGACAGGCTTTAGAGAGCTAGGTTTAATATTCCTAATTTCGACGTGTTAAAATACGGAACGAATGAAGCTGCTATGCTCGACGAGTCAGTAAGCTGAGCATTGTTGCCTAGGAAACCAGAGTAAAAAAATTCTAGCGAGATGATAACGAGCTCACCTGATGGTAAGTGACGTTAGTCCAGAAGCCTCTTCTACCTTTCATACCAGAACACAACAGTGCTATTGACATTTCTGTTTGGTGGCAGACTTAGGTCACATGGTGGTAGACAGTCAGGCGGACATAGAAAATACCACTAACCATACCGCGTACTGACAGGCACACATATTTTTCCTGAGTGAACTGCCCCTGCTGACACAAAGCTCCCAGTGTATGACTAGCCTTAGCAACGACAACGCACGTGATCTGGAAAGTAAGTCAGTAACGAAATTGGGTTCATTTACTTTATAGCCCAATTACTTTATTTGACGTAAGGCACGCAGGTCTAGACAATTTTAGGCTAAATTGTGATGTACACCCGCGGGACCACGATTATACATAAGAAAGTTTCCCTGAAAACGAATTAATATAATTGAAAAATGCTTTTTAAATAGATGTGCTCAAAAATGAAACGTTTCGTAGCTGTCTTGCGTGCTGAAAGTTCGTGATTTCAGAAGGCACTAGTGTTTTTTTTCTTAGTAACAGTTATAAAGAAATAAATATATGTAGTTTAAAAAACTAAAACCATGCTTTTGTTAGTATCTCCATGTCTTCATCATCAGACCCTTTCCACCAAGAGTCACTTGTTACGTGTTGCAGTCATCAAACCAAACAAAATGCCCTACGAATCGAACCCGGATTGTAAATCAAACATCTAGACATTGCCCCGGAGGCGGTTATTACATCAGACACTTTCGTTTGTTGTACACAAGGTACACACACACAAAAGGTCAGACACTGGTCCGTCACTATGCAACGCAGCGTCAGTTTCGTGTATTTTGTTCACCTCACGCATTATTCACATGGTTGCATTCGAATATTCTCAAAAATCCGTGGGGCTAACAAGAAGATCATCATGCAATATTATTAACAACTGTCTGACCATCTAATGTGACAATGAATGTGTCCACAACTGTACCCCAGTCACGTTGTTACATGATACTAAAGGGTGTCGCGTAAATAAATGATACATTAAAATGAAAATATAGATTAGATTAGATTAGATTATCATTTATTTGCCAGCACAATACACATAAAAACAAAATACACACACACACACATAGGAAGAAGAACACACAATAGAAGTAACAGCATAGTTTATAGCAATGTATCATGCCAGCAAAAAGGCCCTAGCTCAGCATAGTGTTGTGGACTACGAGCCCACAACGCTGGTAATTCTGCTAGAGCCTAGAAGGTGTGAAAGGAAAAGAAAAAGAAATATATAATATATGGCCTCCTTATACGGCTGTCAATTGGATAATGGCTGCCGGCTGTTCATTCCTTTTGTTATTACTGCGTCTGTAATATAACGCTGTATCTCACGCCCTTTACCATAACCTGTTGTCTCTAAATTGTTGAAGTGTTTGATATTCATTTGTGCATTGTTTGAGCCAATGGTTGTTGCTCACCACCCACAGAACACGTGAAGGGCATGGGCGTCAACTCCTGCGCACGTGATCAACGACATCCCTCTTCTATAGTCTTCCATGCGGGCACCGTGTGGTAGACTTCACACACATAACTTTTCTTCTCAGTAGTGTGTATGTATTTTTGCTATGTTTCCTAAACTGAAAAGCCGATGGTACTGCTGAAGATAAACATCTCCCAATGTGTGCCGGCACTTTTGATTTCAGTCCTGCATTGTGGATGGAAATGAGAAGATAATCAATAGAAAACAAAACATAGTATTACTAGCGGTGTAAATTATATCAAGATAGGCTTAGGAGAGCTAAGATATCTTTAGCTGGCTTAAGGCTGGAGTTAGCAAATTTTTCTACGTGATAAAATACGATATTAATGAAACTATGTCATGCTCGACGAGTCTCTGGCTGCCGAGGGCTCCGTACTTTTCAGTAAACTTTAAAACAGATGTATATCTATTATAAGCACCACTTAATTTCGGTACAATAGGCCTGTTTCCACTAATAACAAATTGCTTGGTTTATAGTTTCTAATTATAAATGAGGAGACGAAGATAAGAAAAAACTAGTATATTTCTCAAAAAAGTTAAAGATTATTAATATTTTTAGAAAATGAATTCGAAAAAAATAGGCATTAGGTCACGTGACAACGAACACGAAGAACGCGGCGCAAGAAAGTGTGACGTCACGCCTCGCAAAACATCATTGTTGTTGTTGACGTTTTCATATCACAGAGCAGGTTATTTCGCGAGCTGTGACGTCATTCAAGACGCCATGACACTATTCAGCGTTTTCGAGGGAAATCTAAATGGCTTTTTTAAAATACAAAAAACGTAATGTAAATATTGATTTTTCTTTAAAATATAGTTTTTTGGGATAAAATAGATATTAAAGTATATAATTAGCCAAGTTTTCAAATTTAGTCAACTAGCCTATTATATTATATCAAAGCCTAGACAGATAAAACACTAGCCCGCGCTCCTTAAACGAAAAGCTGACGCAATCTGCAGGGATGTACGGGGGCAGTGCGGGGAGTGTCGACGTCGACCGCGCGCCCCCATGCACACGAGACTCGAAGTCACAGTTAGCGCCATCTGTGACTGTAGATAACAACTACTAGTCGCCTATGTACGAAGCTCAAGCTTTGCTTTGACTTTTTCAAACACTATGTACTTATATCTTCGCGAATTACGAATATAATCGGATTTTTATTTTTATTCGTTCCTTTTTATTCATTAATTAGGCTATACTCGTATCTCAATAAGGATGGGCTAATTATGATTCCAATCCTGGGTGTACTTTATCCCACGGGAACTAGTTATTCAATAGGGATAAAAATATGCGCTTTTCATAAAAAAACCACTTAAAAACTTCGGAGATAGAGAGTATGGTGTTTATACACACATTTTTCATGATTTAAATCCAAAATTATGCAGTAAATAAGAGGTTTAGAATGTGTATACAATCTCCTTTGATACGATGCCGTACTTGACCTAGTGACCCCATGGTGCTCCAATCTTGATCACTCATAATTTTGCCCCTAAGTCGATAGCATAAGTAGTTCCTGAGCTGTGACAGAGGGACGGACAGACACCACATGATATTATAATCCGATCCGTTGTTTTCTTCGCATTTGAAATTCAATTCCAACACTGTATAGTATGGATTAGCATTGATGACCGAATTGGATTGAAAATGAAGATGATTCTCAGAAGAAAGACCTAAAGCTTAAAAATAAATATTCACAACACAATGAAAAATAATTAAATGAATAAACTCGTTGTTTCACGTAAATACCAATAGTAGATACGGTTGGCATCTCACACAGGTGACCAAATAAATAGATGTTTAACAGAATTCACATTCAAAAACTATTTAAAAACAATACAGAAATTTTATGCGCGTCCCTTCATAATAACTTTATTATTTTTAATATGTTAAATGTTTATTTTGTAAACACTGGACCTGAATATGCAACGGGACCCCATTTCTGTGTCTCTGCTGTCCGTCCGTCCGTCCGTCAGAGGGCTATATATTTTGAACAGCAATATGCACCTGAAATTTTCACTGAGGATGTTTCTGTTAGATAACAATAAATATTTAAAAAATTGGTTGTCTGTAAAGTCGGTATACGGGCGAAAGTTTTACGTGACAACGACTTTGAGTGGTAAAATAATTTTAATGTGAATATTCATTCGTATAGTAGGAAGAAGGATGAAATAATAGTAACAATTTAAAACATTTATTTATACAAAGAATTATATTTAAAACATTAATTTATACAAAGAATCTCGCACTGAATTTCATAATAACAAAATTTTATTTTTACCTTTACACATACATACGTATTTAGTATATACAAATATACATACAATAACTTGCAATACATTTGCGTACAATGAAACATCGTTTACTACAACTTAACTTGTTCCTATCTGAGTGATTTTGTTGAGGATAGGGCGATGATAGGAGAAATATGAAATGAAAGGAAGTGTTTCTGCTGTAATGTGCCTAGAAAATGTCAAGTCAATGCCCGAGTGGAAGGGACGCGTGCCTCTCACTCGCTCTCATTGTGAGCGCATAACGTGAGCGGAGCGTAACGCAGTTTCTTGAAGTGTCACCCGGCAAACCAATTTATAAGACGTTGTCACGTCAAAAAACGTTGAAATTAATAGATTCCTATTGTTTCTCTTTTTTATGACTTGTTGTATTTTTCTGTGTCGTGACAAAATAGTTGTGATCTATCTATCTAAATAAACGTTAAATAACAAACGAGAATTTTTTTAGACGTTTTAAAGTATAATGTATTAGTAACGCCATCTAGTGACGAGTAACAAAACTCATTCGAAAATAGTATTTACGTGCATCCGTTATAGAGGATTGTTCGGTGCATAGTTTTCATGATTTTCCGTATTTTAACCATCCATATTATGTACGGAACCCTCGATGCGCGGGTCCCACTCGCAATTGGGCGTTTAAAAAAATCAGAACAAAAAGATTCCAGCTAAGAACTGAATTTTGCATCAGATACGGTTTCCATATAATGCTTTAATCGTATTTCTTGGGACTGATAACGACGTAGAATGAATTTCCATTTATCATAAGTTCACTATTAAAGTATTTATAATACCCTCTGCCTCTATCGATCCCTTCTGAAATAGATTATTAAGTTGATAAATGATTTAATAAAAATAATAATAAATCCGGCTATATGAAACCTTTTAAGTGTACGGAATATTCATTAGACGAATATAACTTGTATTACACTTATTGCTAGCGCATGCCCGCGACTGGACTGCATAAATTGCTCTACGAGACCTACTAGTTCGATTGGTATTAAAGTAGCGTATCCCATGGTACAATAAAACAAGGTATGTTCTTTACGAAAGTGGGGCAAGCTCGGCACATAATACATCACGATTAGTGTAGCCAATAGTTGGCATCTTCTAAACAATTAAGAGTTTTGGTTCCGGTGACGACAGCTGATAACGTTTGCTTGTGCCGTCAATTCACCCAGCTGTCAAGGGAAAGGAATGCTAGGCTTAGCATCTTATAGTAACATGGCCTATCCCTTCAACCAATACAGTAATCTAAAAAATTTATACTCCGTTACCAACTGAAATATTTTCATCAGACGTTCATTGCTGGGCAAAGGCTCATCCCTTCAGCTTCGGTTTAAAGAATAATTTATTTCACAAAAGACAAATGTCACTTATAGAGAAATTAAGACTATATATATAATAATTAGTGTGTAAAAACCAACAGTAAAAAGGCATGCAGAAATTTATATTATAACTAAGTATTTATATTTTAAAAAATAACAACTAATATCTATTCTTAAATGTGGTTTAAAAGTTTTGTCTTGAATTCAGATAGTTCCCGTTCTTGTAGTTCCCTTGGAAGACCATTGAACAGTTTAACACCACAAACAAAGCTTTCGCTCTCAATGAGAAAAGTTTAATTAATGCACCGTAATAGACCTATGATATTTAAAATACTGTCTGTTGCCCGCGTTCAACACCACTACGTCATCTCAGTTGTTTGTTGGTACTGTTACGTGAGGCGTCAAGAGGCCACGAATAAATAAACATCTACGCATTTACAATATCAGTATGATGCTTTCTTTAAATGTTTTATTATTATTAGGAAAACCAACAGACATCATTGTCATCATTCCCACCACTTCCTCTACGCTCCCACTGTTATTCCTATTTTTTGTTTTAGCCAATATCTATTATATAAGAATTTCCTACGGACTCTAAAGCTATCTTGGGACCCTAGACTCGTTTAGAATAAAGAAATAGGGTGGAGTGGTAATTAAAATTAAAAGCGCCATGCAGTGAGTATCATCAGCCGGGAAAAGTCCGCTGCTGGACATAATCCACCTCCATGATACGCCACATTGACCGGTCCCTAGCTCCTTGCATGCAGCGACTGCCCGCGACCTTGACTGGGTCGTCAGTCCATCTAGTAGGAAGACACGCTTCCAGATAGGTACGTGGTCGCCACTCGGAAACTTTTACCCCCCACCGGTTAGATGTGACCTGCCCATTACCGCTTCAACTCACTGGCTCGTCGAGCTATCTCGGTACCTTAGTTCGTCTACGGACGTCCTCATTGCAAATTTAATCACGTAGGGAAATTCTGAGCATCGCTCGTTCCATTGCTCGCAGTGACTTTGAGCTTGTTTCGGTTTCGCATGTCATCGCTGGCAACACGCACTGATTAAATTTTTATTGATTGATTAAACCTTTACCGTTAGACGCTGAAGTATTTTGGGAAACAGCCATAGTTAAATCTAAATAACAAACTTATATAACTATAACTAATATAATAACTTAAAATATTTATTACTGTTTTTATAGCATAAGAATTCTCAGGACCCACGGAAGACCAGCGTCGCTGAAGGCTATTTGGCGATTATAAGTTAGTTTTAGTATAATGTGTCGAAATAGAGTTTTTTCTTTCTTAACAGTTGGCCAATTTTCACGTGTATCTTGAAGATGATTTTGATGCACTAAAGAACTAACGGAGGCGATGCCACAAGATTTACCGTTCGGATAGGAGTCACCATGGGATGCGGAACCCAAAAAAAACTGAAACTGTCAATGAGACTCAATTGATAAGGCATCATTGTTCATGATAAATAAACGAAGACAAACAGAACGGTCTCGATTCAGCTCCATATTATAAAACAAACTATAGATTTGTTTAAAAGTCGTACTAATGATAATAACAGATAATTAGTGATTATTGGATTACGCTTAATTAATAAGATAATAAGGTACTTAGGGTAGGACTGGTGCGTCGCGATATATTTTATTACAAGTATGTTGGGTTTGCACGTGACGCTAAGGCTGTTGGGTGGTAAACGTGCGCGCAAATCTCAAGCTGATGAGGAGTAGGCTCTGCTACCTCTCATACGAAAATACAACTGCTGTTTGGCTGCAGACTTAGTTGACATGGTGGTAGCTAGCCAGGCGGACATAAAAATGCCCTACCAACAACCGAGGACCGACAAGTACCCCACTGGTGATCAGGGTAAAAATATGAAGCAGGAAGGTGGTTCCAGGAACTCCTAAACTACCACGGGTAAACCCATCGTGTTTAGACTCGTTTTATATGTCTAGATGGGTTCTCTTAGGAAGTAAAATGACAAAGCAATAATAAAGTTCCGTCAACAAAAATTCTTCAATTAACAAGTAAATGCGTTCAAAAAGAAATGGAAACCGACTTCAATTGCCCTGAAAGTCTACTTTTACTAAGGCAAATTTAAGATTTATATCGTTTTCCCATGGATGTCGTTGTATGAACTGGACCAAATTGAAATGGGACCACACGGGAAGCACCATCGTTCAAATAAAAAAAGAATCATCCATATCGGTTTACCCAGTCAAAAGTTCTGAGGTAACAAACATTTTTTTAAAAACATACCCGTAGAATTTAGAATCCTCCTTTTTTTAAGTCTGTTAAAAATTTGTTTGTCGTAGGTTTTATTAGAGTTTTATCTCAAAAGTTGACAGCCAAATCAGCTTGAGTTAAATAGCGCCTTCCAGAAGCTTCAAGATACTACAAATTCATGGAAACGATCTAATTGTATTTTATCGGTACCGGTTTCAAGCGATAATAGACGGAATACTCGCAAGTGCAATTATTTTCGTACTGACTTGGCGATTAGATAACAATGAATATTCGTATATGATTTTACGTCGGTGGTACTAACATCTATCGACGGTATTGTTTCTGTTTTCAGGCGCAGATCAATGTATGTAGAGGTTTCTCACTAAACTATGTTCTCTGGCGCAATGTAGAATGTTGAGTAATTGTTCAATTAGGTACAGAGTTTGAGAACGTGGTCCTTTTTTTTGAGGGGGAAATCTTCTGAAGATACTCTACTCCTTAGGAGAGAAGCCGGGTTATGTGAAATTTTTATCCACTAAAAACCCCTCGGTGGTCGTCCTCCCCGCAAGTCGAAGAGCCCTGGGATCTCCTAGGAACACACCAGAACTCCTCTAGCGCTTCGCAATCAGCCCTTCCCATGGCCAGTGAACCATGACGTCTCCGCAGCTCCGCGCTGCAGCGGGACGGGACCACGCCGTACTACCACTGCCTTCTAGTGGTCGCCGGTTTGCACCAATAGGACGACCAGAGCTCCTCCAGTGGTCCTATCAAATTAGAAGTTAATTTGAAGCAAATCTTTTTTGGCGATAATGCCCTGCCCTGCCCTTTCTGAAAAGCATTCTTCAGAGAGGAAAGAGTGAAAGAAAGGAGAATAAAGCTGCTACATTAATATCAGTAAATGTAGCTATTTCTAGACACTATTTGCTATGATTAGATATACATATACATACAGTTTAGTATTGATCATATCTTATCGTAAGATGTAACCGCCTCCGTGAACTAATGACTACACTTTTGGATTTATAATCCGGAGATACTGGGTTCGATTCCTATCGGTACTCGGTTTGGTTGGTGGTAGGGCATGGTCTATGTCCACCGAGAGCTACCACCATGTTACCTAAGTCTGCCGCCAACTGTTGTGTTCCGGTATGAAAGGTACCGGAGCAAATACCATCGTTCTTTTTAAATAAGTAAGTAGCATGGATTCGTAGCGTAGGCACAAAATGGTACTGATAAAACAGAAAGTTTCTTAAATAATAGATTTTGTTAGCCATTGGTAAGTGGTATATCTGTGACAAAGACCTAACTGGACTTTGTTCTCTCTCTACCACTAATACTATCTCTGTCGCACGCACCAAGCAGCGATATATCTGTCAACAGTAGTTCAATGACTTCCAATCACTACATGATCGATCCCCAAAACACGACTCATATATATATATTTCAATTATTATTACAGTAAAGTTAATATTCAACAAATACAGATTCATTGAAACGAAGTTTAGATGTCTCTGTATAAATTGAAAGTTTGAAAACATAACCGCGGACGACTAAAGAGATGTATTTGTCATATAAGCAGGTATATAAATAAACGTCACCTCCACGTGTTGATATATGTGTGTATATATTAAACTTGTATACGACGTATGTACTCGTATATATAATTTGCTTTTACTACATAATAGGATTACGAGCCCACTACGTTTAATTTTTTGTGAATGAAGACGATTTGTTTGCTGCGTAGAGTTGGTAACCAAAAATACTTCCATTAAAAGTTGTGTGGCATTCGGAAATTGATACAGCTAGTACATCAAAGTTTCATACTAAATTTCTATTGCCATAATCTTTTAAAATATAACAGCTGGATTTGTGTAGTAAGTATCTAAAAATAAGACATCAGAAAGTGATGTCGCGAAATGAGTATCATTAACATACAATTTCACAGTGAATCACAATTATCATTTTTTTTTCGATTATGAACCATTAGCTGCGTAACGGCTATTGTAGCTAACTATAAAGTTATAGATTAATGAGATTTATTTCGCGACACTATAATTTCGTCTCTTATTTTTAAGTAATTACTTATCAAAGCCAGCTATTCTATTTTAAAAGATTATGGCAACAGAAACTTAGTATGGAAACATTAGGAGAGGGATAACGTTAAAAGTGTAGAAAAGAGGCTATAATATTGTAGAAAGGCATTCATTCTTCACATTTAGAATAAAATACTTAGCCTAGCAACATAAGAAATATTCACAAATATGAAAATAAAAAAGTTATTCCATTTTATACCGAAAATGCCAAACATCAGCTAATACTATTTATTCAAACTGCTGAATCGATTTTAACCAAATAAAACTAAGGAAACTTGCTTTCACGTAAAAAAAACTGCATGGACTGACGACCAAAAGGTCGCGGGGAGTCGCTGTATGGACCGTCGAGTTTCCTGGCTGGTGATGAATTATTGATACATTTAATTGGCAGAAGTAACCAATTACAAGAAGCATAATTAAATTAATCTTAAACCAATTATTATTACAACATAAATGAGTGTCAAACAAATAAATAACACACTCGAATGTGAACTGATAAAACTGACATACCTATCTAGCAGAGGTCCGAGGTAGAAACAAGGAAAACTTTGATTAGGAGATAGAAGTAGATAGATATCGAGGAAAATTGACTCATACCAAACAATAGTTGAGGTATCGACTATATATACATTTAAAATCAGTGGTTCTCAAACAGTGGACCGCAGACCACCTCAGTGCGCCTCGGCAGTAGTCCGCAAGAGAAACATTCAGCTTTTAATAAGTTTAACAGTTTGAACAAAATTGGTGACTACATACTCGTATGTATATCTAAGCCAATAATTATCATCTCTTGAAGAACTTTAAAATTATAATATAATTATTATAAAATCTAAGGAATATGTAGAAAACTTTTATTAACGACTATTTTTAGATTACGACGATTTGAAAAAATGAAAAAATATTTATTTTCTTTTATATGATTACCTTAACAATACAGTTTTTTTTTTAAATTTAATAGATACAAGAATTTAATAGAATAATGAAAGTGGCCTTTAGTCGAAAAAAGGTTGGTAACCACTGCTTTAAATCGTTACCACGTGAGGTTGTCGCCATGTCAGTGTTTGTTCAAGTCGTAATCTAGGATTTCAAAAGTACAAAGTTAAGCTGTCAAAGTCTCGAGATAAGACGTACCCAGGCCCGGACTGGCCCCAGGGCAGATCGGGCAAATGCCCGATGGGACAGTCCCCCGGTGGGCCGATGTATCGGCCATCACCTTTATTCGATCGTGTAACTATGTCACATTTGGGTCAAATAGTTGGGTGTTCTGACCAAGTAGAACGGCGTCGCAACATCTCCAAACACTCGAACACAGACGTAAAGTGACTTGCCTCTTTATCTCTATTTCTAAAGGATGCATTGCAAAGTGTGTGCAGGAACTATAAATATTCATTATTCATGTTGATTCTGACATCAATTTCCATTCCATTAAATTCCATTAAAACCTTTTCTCAGTTATCTTGTCGAGATTGGAAGCGGCAAGGACATTTTTTCTATAATGCCCAGTCCGATTTTAGGTCCCAGTCCGGTCCTGTACCTATATTACACGTTATATGTATATGTCAGTACATCTTTTGTATTTACTAACAGATAACTCGCCGATCCTTGACTGCTGTAAACAATGTAGGTGTCAGTTAACTGGCTTGCCAGCGGCCAGTGAGATCAGGCAAGTTACCGAGTACAACTATGATAAACGAAAACTGCTCTACTCGTAGTAGCGGATAAAAAATAAATAAGCGAAAAAAAATGTGGAATTGTATTAATTTTCGTTCAGCTTCCCTGTCCTGTTGCTAGACTACAGAACTTATCCCACGAGAAGGGGAAAGTTTGCCGATTTTTAACAATAAGCCGCCAATATGATTCGCTAAAAGTCTACAGCAAATTTAAGAGGGATATGAAGCAAAGTCTCTGTAGAATAGTAGGTATTTCAATATTTTATTGCTGTCGCGATTCGGTACGCACACATACAGCCTTTCACATGCTTTCACTCACACAAATAACGCTGCATTCACTCCCAACGCGGCCTCCCTCCCCCGCGCTGCGCATAGTCGCTACCCCTCGCCTCGTCAGTCATCGCTCTACGCTTGGCTAGAGTGTATTTTTCAAAATTATAATAAACTTGACGTGAGCGTGCGTCAACCCTTTTTTCACGTTTTGAGCAATTATTGGGCGCATATTGGTTTAGTCTCGACACACTGTGGTTGTATTTGATATAATTGACTAGTAAGTACCTATCACATATAAATATAACATAAATTATGACTTTGCCATTTTAGGGGTCTACAGTCAACAAGAAAACCTTTTAGTTTCGCCATATCCGAACGTTCGTCTTCCAACAATACTTTAGGTGACCTAGAGGTGTTTTAGTACATAGAGTGCTAGAGTCTAAGGACTAACAAGTTAAAGCGTTCAAAAAGAACTAGAAACCAACTTTAACTGTCGTATAAGTCTACTTTTATTAAGGATGTATATCGTTTTCTCATGGATTCCATTCTACAAACCGGACCAAATTGAAATGGGGACCACACGGGAAGCACCAGCTTTCAAATAAAAAAGAATCATCCAAATCGGTTCACCCAGTCAAGTCAAAAGTTCTGAGGTAACAAACATTTAACTAATACACACTTAACATTCCCTTTCTCAAAAACTACTGAACCGATTTTGATGAAACTTGCAGTCTTTCCTAAGTTTAATAATACAAACAAAAAAGGGATTATTTAAATCGAACTTGTAGTTCCGGATATATGCGAGGACAAACATACATACATACACTTTAGAAATTTGGCACACTTATTTAGAAGCTGATATAGACTAACATATATGAAAACTGGGCAGTTCTGGAAATATTACATACATACAGGTCGCATTGATAACCTCTTTTTTTGAAGTCGGTTAAAAAGCTGTAATTTCACGACACTTCACACAATGGAATAGACGAGTTAAAAATCCCGTTGTAAGTGTATGAGATGTATAACTGGGAAAAAATATTTCAATACAAATATAATATATATAATAAAATACTACTATATATTACAGGTTTTAGTACTACGAGTCTCTGATTTAAAAACGGTTGAAACAGCTTCCGAAGGACTAAAGTACCGTGTTACAACCATTTTCAATAGCACTGTTGTAACTCCGTTATTTTTAGGGTTCCGTACCTCAGAAGGGAAAAAAGGAACCCGTATACTCGTAGGATCACTTTGTTATCCGTCTGTCTGTCAAGATCCTTTTGCTCAGTAACGCGTACAGATATCAAGTTGAAATTGATATCGAATACTCAAGTCTGCTGTCCTTTACATCTGTGAAATAATGAAACTTATAGGTCAACACAATAAAAAGATATAGCTGTATTTTAGACCATTTCCGTACGAAATGCAATGGAACCAAAACCTATAGGGTATTTCCCGTTGACCTAATATCTTGAAATTTGGCAAGAAGAAAGGTTTTACAGCACAACCATAGGAATAAATCTGAATTTTTTAATTGTAGCACAGTAAAATTGATTTTTTAATGTTTACAAACTTAACTTCGTAATATGTAATTTAGCTTAGAATTTCATTTTCGGTAGAGCATTGTTGGGTGCATATTACCGTACCTATTATTTATGATTTTCAGTATGCCATTAATTCATATTCTGTACGGAATCCTCGGTGCACGAGTCCGACTTGCTCTTGACCGGTTTTTGAGTTGTTGGAGAGCCATTTCAAGCTCTTTCTGGCTGATCTCCGGGATATCTGTGTCGGGTCATATAGTCTCCGTAGCGATTTGTACATGCGATGTCCATATAACTTCTCGTTCTCTCTCAAGACTTTCAATAATAATAAATAACAAAAAATAATATAAAAAAGCTTTTAAAAAAGTTATAAATAAACGGATGTCCATGCAATAAATGTTATGTTTTTTCTGTGTTTTTTTTCTGTTTAGATATTTTACAGTGGTACGGAACCCTTTGTATGCGAGTCCGACTCGAACTTTAACATTAAAAAAATATTTGAAACATAAGTCACTTATTCATAAATCATATTTAATTATTTACACGTAACAAAACGTAACAACAACTAAGAATTTCAGGGAAAATGTTCTGTTCTAGAGATAAAATAAATTTCCTTAGAATTATTTGTCTTTATATTTGTTTATTTAGATCAATCTAAACATTAAAACTAACAGGTAAAACCATTATAGCTCGAGAAAGGGTATCTATCGATATATTTTTCCCACCACTATTAGTCGAAAAAATCGATAAAGCTTATTGACATCACTAATGCATGCTTACTTTATTTTTATACATATAATACACAGTATATAGTTGTGATATAGTGTACCCTGCCTCCCGAACCGAACTGTGCGAGAAGGACAGTTGAAGCTTTTTTTGGTATTTGCCTAGTTTTGCCGTGAAATTAAGGGTTTGGGATATAGCTGTTTTCTCAACGAAACGTTAGCCAAATTCAATCATTTTGATCTTATTCTCTTTATCAAAGAATAATCTAGGCCCGTTGGTTTTGCTTTTTCTGAAAATGTTACGTTTACTCTAAATAATGAGTACCATAAGTTGAAAGTAATTTTTTCTGAAATTTTGAGTTTTGAGATGCCCATAATTCTAATTGTAGACAAAATATTGAAAAAAGCAAAACCAACGGGCCTAGATTATTCTTTGATAAAGAGAATAAGATCAAAATGATTGAATTTGGCTAACGTTTCGTTGAGAAAACAGCTATATCCCAAACCCTTAATTTCATATGAAATTTTTTATCTGCTGTTCCCTCTTAAGAGTTATATGGTTTTCTCATGGATGCCATTGTCAGAACTGGACCAATTGGACCACACGGGAAGCACCAGCTTTCAAATACAAAAAGAAACATCAAAATTGGTTCACCCAGTCGAAAGTTCTGTGGTAACAAATATAAAAATTTTAAAAAACATACCCGTCGAATTGAGGATCTCCTCCTTTTTTGAAGTCAGTTGAGAAGTTTGAAGTCAGTTTATTGCACCTATAAATAAATTGATACGTTACATATTATATTCATGCCCGTGTAGTTACCCATTCATTACATTGTATCATTCACGAATTACCTTTTTTAACCTAATTACCTATTTGCGCTTGAATTTAACACAATACGTTTGTATTGATAAGTTTTCATACGTAATGTCCGATAACAGCTGAATTATCATAGAAAATAATAATGAAATCTTTTTTTATCATAAACAATAGGTATATATTATTATTAGGACTTACCTTTGTTTATTACTTTGTTGATAAAGGTCGTCGTAACGCCAAATCCAGAGGATAAAGTTATAATACTGGTAACCAATTTAATGTAACTCAAATTAACTATGTCATTCGCTAGTTACGAACTTAATTTCAAAGTCTAATTACTAATAAGTACCATTATTTAAACAATTTTAATCACGCGAAGTGTATATTCACTTTATTTCAAACAATAACACGATTTAGTTACTTAAATGGCTCTTATTCAATGCAAATTCATTTCAAATAATGTAATATTGTTAGTGGTAAGTTTAAACTCAGTTTAAAAAGAAATGTATAATTTATAAAATATTCCTTGTTGTTACTTCGATCACTTTAGATTCACTGAATGTTTCAAGTCATTTTTGTCATTCAAAACTATTGCTGGTATTTCTTAGAATCAAATGCCACTCGCGTTTTATCGAAACAGTGCGAATTCGTCGTATAAGAGAACCATCCTCGGCGACAGTTTGAGGTCTACTGCTGCATGAGACAGAATGGAGACGGCTGATAAGTAAGTCGATTCAATCAAATATTTCCGCGATTAGAACTCCGGACAGCCTGGATTTTTATTGACATTATCTTGTGCAATCGTTTATATATAAATGATATATGATTGAATAAAAACAGTTGTCAAATGATTTAGGAAGGAAGGAATTCATCCTTCATGTTACGAAACTAGTTTCATGCGTAATATAATTATTTATTTTACTAATAATATATTTTTCATGAAAGTAGTTCCTAGGTAGCTGTGAAATGAGTTTTATCAGTAGGTTTAGAGATCATAGTACTTTTGCACTAGCTTTTGCCCGCGACTTCTTCCGCGTGGGCTTCGGAAAGTATTCTGACAGCCTTCGTGGTCTAGTGGCACACGCTTGGAAGTTCCGGCTTCGATTCCCAGTGGGGTAGTCGGTACTGTGTACGGTTTGGTTGGTGGTAGAGCATTTTCGACGTCCTCTTGGCTAGCTTGTTACCCAAGTCAGTACACGTAACTTGGACATTCATTTTTTTGCTTTGTAGTGATAATTTTTGTCAGAATGGAGCCCCAGATAAGGGGCCATCTTATAAACTATTGCTTTGAAAAATTGTTTTAATAAAGCAAGAATCATTTGATGTGTTTCGGCCTTTAGCGCCCCTAATACTATTGTATTAGTATCGAGTAAGGCTTATCTTCTAAAATAATACACGCCAGTATCATATAAACTGTTTATTAAAATTTATAAAAACGTAGCATCTAGTAACTAGAATCGATACAAATTTAACAATACTTCTAAATAATATTTTAAATCATTCTTAATATAAATTAAAATAATAAATACTATTATCAGATTAAACCCATTTCACATATTTAGATATAAATGGGAGAGGACACATTTTGATCATTTCTTTGTGTTATTATTTCTAAATTCCCTTCTAAAAAAATCTTTAATCATCCCATAAGGGGGTTTCGATAACCTTGTCAATAAAGCTTTCAATTTAAAAAAATAGGTGGCGTTGTGTCGTCGCGATTTAATCAGTAGCTAACAGTTAGCGTGTACATAAATTTCTATTTCTGGCTAGCAAATTACAGAAAAGAAATTTAGACAATAAATAATAATTTTAAATATACCTCTATTCTCTGTATATGTTTCTTATGTCAAAAATTTTAAAAATAAAATCTTTTAGGCTGAATGTCGCATTCTATAATACGTAATACATTTTAAAATGCGGAACTTTTAGCTATTGAACCAACTGCGACAAAATTCATTATATTAAATTCCACTCCTAAGGGGTAGAAAATTGCTGTCAGAGTTTTTGAAGAAAATTATTTATTCATGGACGTGTCAAGCTTGCCGGTAAATGGTATAATAAACTAGTTTACGGCAGTGACTTTCTCCGTTAACAAACTATTTCATCCCTTTAGGGGTAGGTATTAACCAATTTTTTCATAAAGAATATCTACGATGTCTCAAGTTTATAGGTAGGCTAGGAGAGTAAACTCCATACATTCGCAGATATTGGATAAAATGTTTTGGTTTTATGTAATAAAATAACATGTACTCAAAGTGTGTCCCCTAACGGTCCCGCATCTCCTTTAGATTTTTAAGTTTAAATTTAGAATGTACAGTACATCTAGAATAACAGTCAACTGTACAGCGCCCTGTATTCTTCATTATCACAATGCGTGCATTTATTTTATTTATACCAAACACCTTAATTTTCGTGCCAAGCACATAAAAAATAATCATAATTTTAGCAAACAAATAATTTTTTAATGATATTGTTACTTTAGTAATCGAAAAAATTATATATTTCGTACTTAGGTTAAATAGCTTTAAAGATAGTTATGGCTTAGAGTACACTAGAATAGAATATGGCTTCAGTAAAAAAACTGAAAGACTACAAAGATCAATAACAAAACCTTTGAAGTTATAAACAATAAAATATGAGGGGAATGTTCGAGCACAAGTTCCTTTTTTTTCATGTCCGTCATTGTCCACAGTTGGGCATGAGCTTCCTCAATAACAGCATACGGTACGGAGTACGGCAGGTTATACCTGTACATTAACGGGATATCGCTCAGAATGCTTTCATACTAAATTTCTGTTGCCATAATCTTTTAAAATAGAATAGATGGCTTTGATAAGTAATTATCTAAAAATAGGAGATGGAATTATAGTGTCACCAAATGAAAATGAATATTTATACGAAGGGACGGGGCTCCACCACGAGGTTATGTATGGTCGAGGAATTTAACTGTTAACCAAACAAAACAATTTAATTTGCCTGAACAATATAAATGACAACAAAGAGTCCTATTTATGTCATCAGAAGTTTCATCTCGTCTGCTGAACTGTTAAATTCCTCAGCAAAACATACCAACCGTGTTTATTATGCAAAATCATATTTTTGTCGTGGCGATTGATGAGGGAAGCTCATGTTCAGGTCTTTATACGAGTGACAACAATGAAAATTAGGAATTTGACAGGACGTTCACCATTAGATGTCTCCTAGTTACAACAAGATGATATGACTTCAGGGGACTATTACGGTGAATTGCCTGTACACTAAATCTCGACTAGGAAACAAAACAACTTTACCCAACACGGGATTCAAACCCGCAACTTTCACGTAGCGATCAATGTACTTACTACCTGGCAGTCTTATATATTATGTATGAAAATTATATATTATTTAGGCTGATATTCCATGAAGATTATGTGAGAGAGAGGAGACAGGTCTATTCATGATGGCAACCTGCTCATTGCTAGATTGAGATCTACTGATTGCTAAAATTAAAAGCTAAAATAATTAAATAGCAAAAATTAGCTGTCGATTTTCATGTAAAGTTTTATTTAACAGTGTAAATAAAGAGTATATAAACCTATTCTATTTCAAAATTTAGGAAAGTATTAAACATGGTTCCCAAAATTTTATGCTGTTTATAATCTCTCATCACAGTGATAGTCACTGTCTCTTTCTCTCAGTAGCAAGATTATCGAGACAGAACTATAACTTACATTCCTTAAAGTAACTCTCACAAACTCTTTTTGTTAAAATCTGCCATGCCAAAAAAATACCATGAAATATCAATCAATACAGTCGCAATATATTCAAAGAAAAACCATCGAAAATAATAAATTATATTGACACTTTTTTCTGATAAATAAAGCATACATTATAAATTTGTTGTCTCTTGAATTGTTTTTAATTATTTTTTAAGGAACAAAAAATACATTACAAAATCCCGTGCAGTTTTTTTTAAATTTTATATTTGAAAAAATCAGTATATGGTGCTGATGAAATATATGATGCAGAGTTGCCAGACAGCAGGATGACAGCTGCACCTTATTACAAATGATTTGCTTATGTACATATTATTATATTTACAAAATGTATAAAATCATGACAGGTACGACAATCTTTAACAATAAAAGGTAACGTTTAATTTATAAGTACGTACGTACGTACGTACATATATATACTATCTAGGTACAAATATTTCAGTCGACGTGCATTGGAAACTTAGTTAAATTTACATTTTTACAGAATATTTTAAAATTTAGCTTTTTTTATTGCGTCAATTCCACTCAAAACATATTAGAATAGAACAGAAGTTAATGACCTATCAAGATTGGTTTTAGTAAATTCAATCAAGAATATGATACTATATGAACGATAAGGCTAAACTTGTATGTACACTCGAGTACAAAAATATGTACCCACTTTTGAACCATGTCATATTCAGAACAAGCCATGGTGAATGTGACATGGTACAAAAGTGGATACATATTTTTGTACTCGAGTGTACATCAAACATAGTTGTTAACCGACTGCGGCAGAAGGAGAGTAATGTTTTTAGCATAATTACTGTAACATATTGTCAAAAGAAAAATCATAAGATTGCTGGGTGTTATTCAAAGATTATTTGAACATAGCATGCCGTTTCATATATTATGCTAACATTAGCAATAAGTATATCATCATTATTATACACGTAATTTGAAAATATTTAAATTTCTACAATTGATATTGTATATCTACACCAAAACATAGTAAAAAAATATATCTTCATACTCTGAACTTGGTAGAGTCGAAGTTACCTAATACCAATAAGAATTCCTTATTACGGCTGTAGTTTCTTAATTTTTCTATTTCTTATTAATTATACTTCCAAAAATCGAGAACATCACATGTTGTATTAAAAAATAATTTTTTTTGTTATGAATAATCAAAAGAACAGTATTAACCTTTTTTATGATAGTAACACCAAGTCGAAATTTGAATTAAAAAGAAATTTCACTATTCCTTTGTATATTTTCACAGAGTAATTAATAATACCATTACCGAATAATTACTCCGGAAATAAATTTAAATAAATATGTACTATAGAAACGATACAGGTAAAGAGCAATGTAGCTGGCACAGCTGCGTGCAAAAATTATATTCACCTTCAATGTACCCTCTTTTATTGTACGCAATATTGTACGCATAATGGTACATTGTTCATCGCGGGAAGAAAGTGACCGATTACCGTCAAGTGCTTAGGAGGCACGAGGCGAAGCCGAGGGCCTTAATAAACAGGAGTCGGGAATCGCACTTTCGCCCGAGTGATACGTACAGTGCTTTTTGGTGCTATCATTGCACTCCACCCACATTGACGCTATCAATTTTAATTACATTTCAAAACAGCACTTCGATGCAAATGTCAAAGATTTAAATATTTAAATCGACAGTTACTGTCCCAAAGGAATTTGGCCATTATGTAAACGATCGTACATTACATAAAACTCCATACTTATATACAACTTGACTAACAATAAATACAGTCTATGAGTCATTTCAGTTTCGCTATATTTTTCATCCTTACTCTAAAACTACACTTCGCTCATTCATAAGGTTATAGAACAGGAGAGTTGAATTTTAATAGCTCTGCAATATATATTGAAACTAAGCATTGAAACATAATTTTCGTTATCTGTGAGAGCCTAAATTAGATAATTTTAATTACAAACTCTTTAAAGGGAAATTTTATTAATATTTCATGTTAAGGTCGCATGGACAGAATAATAACTAATACTTGAATAAAAATATATTCTGAAAACTTGATTTACTGTCAAATACGAATCAGTCAATCGATCAATCATTGGTAGTTAATCAATGGTCAACTCGACTGTTTTTTTAACCTCAATCAATAATTACAGCAAGAGAACGGGTTCTGACCCGAAATAAAAAAGGAAAAAAGAGTGTTTCCACTTTTAAAAAAATCGGTGATGTAGTTTGTCGGAAGTATATAAATATCTTAAGAATTTACGCCCTAATTAAATAAAGCATAACACGTATTTTTCAGAATCAATAAAATTCTTTTACTACACTACCAATAAGGAATGACAATGACATTTTATTTTTTTACATTTTCTCGGATTTAATTTCATAATTTACTGACGTATGATGTACTATCGACAAAGTTCCCGCCTGACCACTATTAGGGCCAGTTTCGCATACAGTCGTAGCTCGGGTTGATTGGACCACTTGGACGCCACAATGATGCATTATAAAATGACACTAAACTATAACTAACTACTACAATGAACCCTAAAAAGTCATAAAAACTCACAGACAAAAGAGTTTTCGTCTCTCCTTATTGAACAAACTAAAAGGCGGGTCTAGCTAAGATCGCAACTTGCAAAATGCAAGCAACTTGGTTTTGACACTGATCAGGCGGGAGCTTTGTCGATATTACATTTCATGATAAAGACGAACACTCTAGTAGACTTCTCAAAGACGGTTGCCTAGGATAAAGACGTCACATCTGTAAATAAAGTTGTGAACCTAGTTTGGACCTGGCGTCGATGACGTCACTGCGACGGTATGCGAACCGTCAGGACGACCGCGGGGAGGCGGGGATCACAGGAGTCACGTTCCAACGAGGTCCATTCTTTCGGTAAACGTGTTTTACTGATAGCATAATTTCCTAAAAATTTAATAATTAAAATTTGTAATTGGGCTGTTTTTCTAGAAGGTGCTAGAAAAGAGATATTTTGTATAAACCATGTTTCATTAATTGTATTCACAAAATTAAATGTTTTTCATTACAGTTGACAATTCAAATGAAAATAGGTGTTTTGTTTCATGCCCAGGCGAGTCTTAACATTTTTCTGATAAGGTTAGGTACTTTTAGCGTGGTTCTCACTTTCCGCATACCAAGTTCAGTTTAAATCCTTTTTTATCTACGGTCAATCAACGTCATACGTGACACAAACTTGTTCCATGTCACAGTAACTTGTAAATTATATCTCTGAACACTCTGAATAATATTAAGTCAGAGTGAATATGACATGGTACCTACGAATAAATTATAATTTATTACGACAAGACGGTAAACGTACATAAATCTTAGGTATGGGACTATAATTTCGCAGAACCCGTTGTCTTGTTGTAATAATGTATATTAAAAACTTATGACATCATCAGAGTTCGTAATAGACAATCCCAAAAAATACTTTTGTTCATGTGCACTGTCAATTTTTTTTACACGGTGCTGGCAAGTTTTTTAAGAATGAACAAAATAATCTTTCTCCATTTTTTAAGTGCCAATAGAAAAATCTTGACTACTAAAATCAAATCGCAATAAGTATCAGAATCTCTGACGCAACCTTGTATTTTTGCATTTTCAAAATAACGGGAACATAATGTCAATTACAAACGTAAGTGAAAAGCTCGCTGTGACGTCATAAGTTCATCATTAAGCTTCTATAAATTAGGTCGTAGTTTAACAACTCAGAACTATATAGAAACTTCAGAACAATTGACTTTAAAGTCCATTTCATATCCAAAAGGATTTCGCAGTAAATCCAACCAATTCCGTGGCCTACTGGATAAATGTTGGACTAACGAATCCGAATGTCCCGGATTCGATTCCCAGTAGGGGTACCTATCGGTACTAGGTTTGGTTGGTGGTAGGGCATTTTCTGTCTGCCTGGCTAGCTACCACCATGTTATCTAAGCTTACCGCTAAACAGTTAGTGCTATTAACACTGCTGTATTACACAATAAAAAATTGGACCACGTTATCCCGCAGGAGTTTTAAAATACGTCATCTGATTCTCCAAGCAAATACGTCCTTCATGGAGATATATGAAAGAAGATGCCCTGCAATGACCTTTCCTAGATCGGATGTTTGCTAAACTACTCTCAGTTGGTGCTATCTAAACATATCTTATTCCATTCATCTCCCTCCAGTGTATATAACATTAACGAGGTATGTACGATGCGCGTGCGCAGGTCACTGGGTCAGATCGGAAGTGGACTCTGTCAGTATGGGCTGCGTGTCTGGAGACCGGAGAAGCTTCCTCACTAATATCGTTACTCCAGTTATCAATAGCGCGACGCCAATCGCCTGAAAACATGGGAGAAGATGGTGCTGTAAAAACATATTAAAAACCGGCCAAGTGCGAGTTGGACTCGCGCGCCGAAGGTTCCGTACAGAATATAATTGTTACACATACGGACAAATATTTTAACTGTCCATTAAAATACGGAAAATCATAAATAATATGCACCAATCCTCTAAAAATACGCCTATATACCATTTTCGATTTAGCTTTGCTACTCGTTACTAGATGGCGTTACTAAATTTAATGCTTTAAAACGCACGTCTAAAAACACATTTGTACAACAAACGCTCCTTTAAATATCTATTTTATTCTATTTTACTAAATTACTAGAACCTTCAAAATAATAAATAGACGTCTTATTGACCAACGCACTTTTTTAGACCAGGTAACGCTTCTATAAAATGAACGATTGTTCAGCTGCACCACATTCCTAAACAGAACCATATGACTCCTTAGCCTCGAATTGTCTCATATATAGCTACTTCCCCTCTCACCCCTCATTGACCCCGATTCCCTAGTTGTGGTACATAATAGAGGTACTATGACAGAAACGAACGGTCGCAAAATGTACGCAACGCAAGAACTTACCTTTGTTATATTAACGTCAGTAGTGTTAAGCTACACCTATCAATACCGAATCGCATTTTCCTATTCTTCTATCCTTTTCTTTCACTCAAAGCGGTCTTTTACTAGAGCGAGAAAGAGAGGGTGAGTGCGACCGCACGCGGCAGAATCGACGAGGCGCTTGTACTTCCGCTCTATTTCTCACGTACCTCAACCCTAAGGCTGTTATCGTGACCGCGTCCGGAGCGAGAGTTTAATATCTATACTAAATTGTATTATTACAGAACCCTATAGGAATTAGCATCAACGAGGTACTCACTGTGATGATGTATAGGGCGACGGGCACCCATCTCCGCACGCCGAGCGCCAGGCGCGCAAGGCGCGCGTAGTCCGGCGTCAAGCGCACCTCCTGACGGAACCAGAACATGGGCACCAGGGTGTCAGGGTCCGGGAGCTGGTTGTTCAGTCTAAGGAACACATAATATACAGTTTATTTAGGTGGTTGTCGACCCAGTAGAACAGCGGTTTCCAACAAGAACGGAACTGAGATCCGCGAAAACCAAGTAACCAATATTATATAAGAGATAATGCGTTTTTTGGCTTTTTTTTAAAGTCAGAATGACTTGATTTTTGTACAGAGATAGGTGAAGCTCCGGGAAAGGACATATGCTACTTTTTATAACGATTAAACAAGTCACCGTGAAATAATTTTTTAAGTCCAGGCAAAAGCTAGATCCAAAACTAAATAATACTTTAACTGAAGTTAATTTTCAAATCTTCGGATTTTTATTTCAACATTGAGGCCTCTACAACGATTAAAGTTCTAGTAAGTCTTGGCCAAAAAAGATTGGAAGCTACTGTATTAATTGGCATATACCTCATCACTCAGCACAGGAACAGGTATAAGAGTAAATTATCTGGGCGACCGAGCTTTGCTCGTAGTTCTTTAAAAACAAACAAAAACTTTATTTCTGCCCCTAAACACACAAAAAACAAAAATAAAAGCAATTTTCCAACCGGGATTTGAACGCGGGTATCTCGGACGGAAAGACACGTGTGAACCACTCGGCTAAAGTGATTTTGTTTGACAGCGTGAAATTTCCCATCATATTTAGCGTCGAATAACGCGCGTTTTCCCAGACATGAGACTAATCTAGATCGATTTTTCGCCCCCGAATACCCCCAAATACCAAATTTCAGCGAAATCGCTGGAGCCGTTTCGGAGATCTGAATAATATATACAAGAATTGCTCGTTTAAAGGTATTAGATGTGACATTGTTGTTATGGATTCAGTATCTTGGTATATTTTATACTAACGTGATGCCGGTGATGTGTCTCACTAGCATGTTGATCTGGAGCTGCGCAGACACAGCCAGCGGCATGCCAGTGTACATCTCCAGAGCGAGACGGAAGTTGTGCTCGCTGAAACAACACAACTCTGTTATGGCCATTTTCTGAAATAAAGTGACTTTTTGGTGTAATGCTATGTTTATGTCTATATGTATTCTCGCTAGTAATGAGTACTCACTCTGTAGGCGCCAGACCCTCGATCTTGTCGGGGTAGTAGGGGTCGCTGTGCAGGAAGTGCGGCAGTGAGATGAAGGCGGGCGCGCCGTAGCGGCAGGCAGACACGTTCATGGCGCCCGGCGGCAGGCAGTTCTCGTCGCGGACCTCGTCGCAGAAGCACGCCTGTGTTCACGGATATTTGGTTGATTGACGGTGTGGTCCAAGGAAGTAAGCTAGTATTTGTAATTTGAACTTCTTTGCGACTGGCTTTTCAACATTGCAACTCTTAAATTCTTAAACCTGCCCTGTAGCTGCATGGTGTAGTGACAGCAACATGCTGAGTGAGCTTTTGGGCATTGAAATAAACAACATTGAAGTACATAGCTATGTACTCCTAGTTCAGTAAACATTGCTGCTTCACTTGAACAGTTTGGCAACAGCAACTGGCTTAAGGTCGCCTGCTTGGGTTCGATTTCGGCTTAGGGCTGTTGCTTTGGGGTGTGATAATCGTAGAGAATAGTTCCGGAGCGTGTTGAGAGAGGCGGTAGACACCTGAATTATAATTAGGAGCGGTGTGGTGACCTCATGCCTAAGTGGCAACGACTAGCAGCAAAATTTTTCGTTAAATCTGAAAATTGTTCAGCGTGAATATTGAGAGATGGGTAGTGCTTTAATAGCCAAAGATCGGAATTTAAATTCTTGTTTCATATTTTTAAACTCCCGCATACAATATTGCGTCTCTATGGTTTTTCAAGTAAACCAACTCACCATCCTCGGGTACCGGTATCCGTTGTCGAACACGGAATAGTTCGCGTTGTACTCCACACCTTCGATGTCCTGCACTACCACGGTGCGGTTCTTGTTCAGGATCAGGTATCTGAAATTACATCACACAAATTATGTCTTCGTTTAGTAATGGATACACGTCTACTCACAATTCGGACGTCCCGGGTTCGATTCACAGTTGGGTATCTAGTGTTCGCGGTTTGATCGGTATGTTAAACAGCAGTTTTAATAGCACTCGTGTTATGGTTGGAAGATAGCATAGACAATGCCTCATTATCTTGAGGTTTCTGTGCACGCTTACTATCCGACGGCCTTATCATCACTTACCATCAGGTGAGATGTGCAAGGTGCAAACCCATCATACATATTAAAAAAAATATTTTGAGCTGATCAGGAACTAAACTTCGCATCTGACTAATAGAAGAAATATTCCGTATCAGCGATGAAATAAATATACAATGTACATTGTTTATAAAAATCTGAATTAAATAAATCTAATACCTCTAAACGAAAAACTTGTATATTTATGTATTTATATATGCCACGCAAAATATGGTCGCTAATTTCACACGTTTGTGCATAAGCATCGTGGTCAAGCGACCAAGGCGCAAGGTTGACGATCACAAGGGTCCGGGTTCGAATCTCAGTCGGATACAAAGTTTTTACTTATGTTTTTTGGTATTTCGTTTTGTTATCCAGTTTTCAGGTTTTTAAGACGAATTTTACAAAGAAAATTGTACTTTTAGCCAAAAACTGCGTGTGCTCGTACGCTCAGGTACTTTTATAATAATCTTAACAAAAAGCTTTAAATTTAATTCAGGAGTGAGCCCATCACGGGTTATATAAAAGCCATAGTGTAAACCCATAGTCTATTTTGTAAAATCGATGTTAGGTTAAGTTAGTGGGTCCTTGAATATTTGGCCAATGTTAGAGCAATAATAGACGGCTAGAGATATAGATAAACCTCAGACTTAGCGCGGGATTATGCGACAGTAATCGTACTAGATATCGAAGCTTCTAGATTGTTTTGGTTTATATTATTCTACAATAAATGACATCATTTATCTGTTCGATAAAAGCTGTTGTTTTGTATTACATTCTTACGAAGTGACGTATATCTAATGCGATGTATGATTATGACGTAGAATACGGTTCGATTTTTTAAACTGGTATCTTTGCCCGCGCAAGCGCACCTACCTAGTGCTCCGCTGACAACCAGCGCTGTCGCTGCATGCTGTAGTGACTGCAACATGCTGAGTCGGAGGACTTTTTGGCATAGATATGTACATACTTACCTGTTAATGTTTTATTTATTTATTCATAGTATGTAATATGTATTTAAGTTATAATTTTTTTGTGTAATTTCTGTGCCAAATAAACTCTTCTTCTTTCTTTCTTATATATTTTGGTACTGGGTTTTTTCCGCGACTTCATCCGCGTAGATTTCAAAAATTATCCCACGGGAACTACTCGACGATCGGGATCAAAAGTAGCCTATGACATCTAACTACCCCAACACAATAATCTAGTCATTTTGACTCTCAGTTGCGACGCAAAGGTACGACAAACAAACCCACTTTCACATTAATAACATTAGTCTGCATGTAGACATACGTTCGATATTAGCTGTGTTAGGTCTCTGTTGAACATGAACCTCCCTTAAAGATCTTATACTAGTATTGCTTAAAAATTGGCCAAGTGCGAGGATATTTAACATACGGAAAACCAATCTAAAGAATGCGCCTAAATTTTCGTTATCAATTTAATTTTCCAGTAGCAGTATCAGACAGAAACAACAAACCAACGTTCCAACGTGGTTCTAGAGAGCAAAACGAGTTGTATAAATGTATGCAAATGTTCGTATCTTATCGAAAGAAGCATGGATATATTGTTAGTTTTATTCCAACACATGTCACTGTTCTCTGGTTGCCGAACGGATGTCTGATAGCTGCATAATTATGATAGTACTATCTCGCGAAATATTTGAAAAATAAGTAATTATTTTATTCGGCACGGATTTATCAGGGCAGCAGCAGTTGAACAAAATTATTATTCCGTTTTCCGTTTCGCTATGAAGCGGTGTGTACTAGGATAGCAGCTACGCGAGCAGATTGTTGCTTCTAATATCATCCCCCATGTCACAGGCCGGACGCTTCAAACAAATGTCGTGATATCGGTCCCTATTCTCATTGACTCCCCATTGGTTAAATGCGCTTTTCGACCGATGTGGCCTGCCCATTGCCACTTCAGCTCACTAACTCGTCGAGCTATGTCAGCCACTTTAGTCAAACCGCCTCCTTGGTCTAAGCTTAACGCTTGGGTTAACAATCAGGAGTTCCTGGGTTCGGTTCCCAGTGGACCTATCTGTCAGTTTGGTTGATGTTGAGTGCTGTTATGCTCCGGTATGAGAGGCAGCAGAACTAACACCAGATTAGCCTGAAGCTTCCGGATTCGCACGCTTAACATCCAACCAAATGAGATGAAGGTCAAGTACAATCCCATTACACATTTTTTCTTAAAGTCTACTATTACATTGCTCATGTAGCTACCTGTCGTAGACAGAACTGGGACCAAAGGCTTAACGTGCCTTCC
Source organism: Carcina quercana (assembly GCA_910589575.2). Classification (NCBI taxonomy): domain Eukaryota; kingdom Metazoa; phylum Arthropoda; class Insecta; order Lepidoptera; family Depressariidae; genus Carcina; species Carcina quercana. The sequence continues at coordinate 821,579 of OU342434.1, read as the reverse complement.
CAAGCACGGAATCAACTTAGTTTCCAGACAGTCAAGTGACTCAGGCTGCAATGTCCTGACCAAACTGAGTAATTATTTAAATTGTATTTATGTAGTTATTAAATAAGGTCGGACTCTTGATTCTATTTTGAAATTCATGTTAAGTGTATTACTTTTGACATAATAATAACTTATTTAACTAATTTGATCATACTTTAATTTAATTTAATTCAATGTCTTACGTATATTAAGTTCTTCAATACCATATCCTGCTGAAACGCGCTGTGACACACAAAATATTTTACAACCTGTATACCGTGTTTTAAGCAAATAAATAATAATAATAAGTAAAGTCTTGCAGAGTATTAATTTGAGAAGGTCCCCACCGGGAATGGAACCCGGGACCTGTGCGCGTCTGAGTCTAACGCTCAGACAGCTGCGCCACGGAGGCCGTTCTAGTTCTTATTTGATTATTTGCACACGAGGGGTGCAGTCCGCGTGTCCTGCGTGTCACTCCGACCTTTGCAGATCTATTGTGACAGTGGATCAAATCACCTCCCAAGGCCAATCTCGGTCATGAACCGTACGATTGGTCTGGGTTTGGAGGTTCTGATGCTGTCCATTGTGGCAGTGTGGCCTCCGAGGTGTCTGTTTCTGCTGTGATGAAGAGCATCACAGTGCCAGAGGATATGGATGGGCGTTTCATCATCCCCTTGACGATGGAGGAGGGCTATGTTCAGCATTATACGTTTCCTATCTGATGATGATGAGCGACTTACGTGCATATGTCGGAAGCGAAGACCTCCACCTCGGGCTGGCCCAGCTCCGGCGCCCACAGCTCCCCGGTGGAACCCCTCACCTCCCCGCACTCGTCACGGTACATGGTCCTGTTGGAGTACTGCCACATCTCCAGGTTCCCGAGCTGGGAGAAGTCCTCCGCTCCAGTGTTCATCACGAACGTGCCGTCATACTCTATGGAACCGTTGCGCTGTAGACACACAATACATTTACATTAAAGTTAGTTAAATAATAGCTTTAGTACTCTCATATTTTTGGACGGATACAAAAATACTGAAAAAAGTTAGTGAAAGGCTGGAACTAAGGACCTAAGATAGGACTAGCCCGTGCTATACATAGGTCCCCAGGCAGCCATAGACATTTTTAAACTTAGAAACATACACAGAGAATATAATGTAACTTAAGACTATGGTAACATAATCTTAACGGTATCCCTCTCTGAATGCTTTCATACAAAATTTCTGTTGCCATAAATATGCTTTGATAAGTACTCGTAATTACACAAAAAATAGTAAATATTAATTTACAGTTTTATTGTTATCTACAATATCCGCTACACAGCTTATGGTCCCTAGATGGCGCTTTGAACAATAATAATAAAAATTGTGTAAAAATGCAAATTGTGATTCACTATGAAGTTTTATGTTAATGATACTCATTTCGCGACGTCACAATCCGATGTACTATTGTTATGGCACTAGGCCGTTGGATGGTAAGCATGCTCACACATAAGCCTGAAGCTAACAGGGCGCTGGCTCTGCTACCTTTCATACCGGAACACAGTAGTGCTATTAACACTGCTATTTGATAGCAGACTCAGATAATATGGTGGTAGCTAGCCAGGCGGACATAGAAAATGTCCTAGCACCAACCAATCCGAGTGGGTACCCCACTGGGAATAGAACCCGAGACCCCAGGTAACGGAGGCGGTTAAAATATTTTTACTGTTTATATACTTGAATGTAAGTCTGATCTAAATTATATTAAATGCATTAAAAATAAACTTTGCTATTGCTGGTCATCAACCCATCATAACGCCATACTTCGTGCTTTGCTATAACATATTCCATTTGATAACTTCGCATATCGTTGAAATTGAAGTCATGCGTAATTGCGTATCCCTGTTAACTTGTCAACCCACACATCTAAAAAGTTAAATTATTATAATAAATATTAGTAGATACTTTAACATTTATTATGTTCAACAAATTGGATAATATTCGCACACTATATTCTATTAGCATCAGCTGCAATCAGTGAAGGGGTCATTGTAACGGAAACAACAAGGATAAGGGACGGGTTATGCGTTTAGATAATACGAGTATGTATACCATCCGGTGTTCTATTACCAAAAGCATAGTATTATTATATTCGTATTGATTCAAGTTTGAACACACTATGTCCTGACCGATCATCGACCTTATAACCTACTCGGTAAAAAGAACAAGGAATATAAAATTAAGTCAGAATTAAATGAACTGCTTTTGTTGATAAGCTTTCCTTGGCTAAAACAGGATAGTTGTGCAGGATTCCAGCATAATGAATTGACTCAAGACCGCGAATTAAAACAGATATTTTGCTCTGATAAGAGTAACCAAATGAGTTGATTAGCTGTCCCTATCTAATCTAAATTAATACACGCATAACCCTTGCCCGATACCAATATGGCTTATATTAGCTTAGCAATAGAAAAGCAAATGATTGATTAATTTGCTAAAACATTCTTCTATGGAAGCAGCCGATGTCAATTCGATATAACTACAATAAAATGAATCATTTAAATCATATACAAAATAACAAGATTGATGTTTGATGATGATCTGGGATAACACACTGTTGAACATGAGTCTGACAGACTTAGAACCTCACAATTCAACAATTTTACAATGCCCTACGAATATATTATCTAGCCTATGTTTCATCATCATGTGTTAAATCCTCTGCTGGCCATAGATTGCCGTTGATTGATTGGATTTTGCGGTAATCACTATGCTTCACAGATATGTTGTGAATTCTTAATTAATTACATCTAAAAAACGAGCTCTATTTTCAAATACGTGATTTTATTGAAAGTTTCTAAGAGTTTATTTGCAACAAAATAGTTTCATACTAATTTTATTTTACCGTAATCTTTTAGGGTAGCTGGATTTATGCAATAATTATCTTAAAAAAAGGACATTGGATTGTAATGTCAGGAAATGATTATTATTAACATACAACTTTATAGTGAATCACAATTTTCATTTTTGCACACTGTTTTTATTATTTTTCGAGACTGTCTACTTTATAACTATGTGGAATAATCATTGCGTTTCCGTATCCTACGTTGAATTTATGCCGGAGTAGCGTCGCTCTTCCTGCTCCTACTCCGATATATACGATTTCTATTGTACCCGACAATAAATTTGAACCTTAGTGAAATTAATTTTCCGCCATTACAATCTGATTTCTATTTTCAGTTAATTAATAATCAAAGTCAGCTATACATTTTAAAAGATTATGGTCACAGTTTCTCACCTTCATATGAAGGCAGAGGAAAGAGATATTCAAATTTCCATAGACAAAGTCCATCATGAATAGACGACCTTAATATTGAGTGTGTTGGTTTATATACGTATAAGGGCGTAGTCCCGAATACTGTTCGTAGTAGAGACTGTTATCATCCATTATCTAGTCTATGGTAGAGATTTGATTACATAGCGCACGCGCAGAATAAATCGCACGTACAATGGGCGCGCGGCGAAAGTTACACCTCGCACGCGCACGATGATCCATGACCGCACACGTAACTTGCACTCCGACGCAACCGGTTGCGAAGTATACCATTCCTTGTTGATGTTTACGTACCAAATACAATACTTATTACAAACATCGACATTGGCAAAGCATTTTGTATCTTGTGAAGTGAAGCGATGCTTAAACAGTTTGCAAGCGAAATACCTATTTAGTCAATAGTTTGGACAACCTCTTTAAACAGGTGCTTCCCGATCTGAGATCAGTGCACCAAATAAAAGCTAATATGAGAGCAATTTTTGTTGTATTATTCTCTATCATACTAAGGTGGCGTTCGCTACGGGTCCGCACCAGTGCATCGGTTGCCTAAAAATAGCCTATTCACTCTGGCCTTGAAGACATCCTATAGCTAGCGTTCGGGAAACACAGAAGCCGGCAGGGAATTCCATTCCTTAGCTGTACGCATAATAGATGAAGAAGCAAAACGCTGATGTCAACTGAGTAGGGATGGACCCGCCCGTCACCCTAACTCTGATATTTGGTTCGGTTAGTGGTAGAATATCTTTCTATTTCTACCTGACTATTAATAGCACTACACACTGTTGTTACAGTATGAAAGGTGACGTAGCCAGCGCCTCATTGACTTGAGGATTCTGTGTGAGCACGGTTTCCATCCATTAGCGTTATCATCATTTGTAACATAACAAATCTACATAGAAACGTTATTTCGTCGATTTCCTTTTAGAGCTAGGTTGCAAAACTAGCGGCTATATACTAATTGATATTTATTTATTTAAACAGTTTATTGTACACAGAAAATATTTACATAACACAAAACAGAAAATATATATACAAAAGGAACAGCTTATTTCTAAAAGAAATTTCTTACAGCAGTCCTAGGTTAAGGAGAAATATTGAAGAAAGGAGGGCAGTTAGGCGTGTACGATATAATAAATATAATAAACGATTACATAAATACGATATACAAAACAAACTAATATATATCAATAATAATACATTACATACTATAAATATATATAATCTTATAGTGATAGAAAATGTTCCTTGACGTTTTTCTTAAAGGCGGAAACAGTTTTGCTGTCGCGTACAGTGTGAGGCAACGAGTTCCACAATCTGGCTGCATGAACCGTGAATGAGTAGGAAAAGAAATCGGAGTGATGGGAAGGGATGGATAGGATTGTCCTAATGTGAGCTCGACAAGGTTGGTCAACAGGATGCGTGTATGTAAATCGCTCACTTAGGTAGCTAGGATAAGAAGGGTTATTTAGGATATTGTACAGAAGGGAAAGGATATGAGCATTTCTACGAAGGCGGATAGGGAGCCACTTGAGCTGAGCGCGAAAAACTGACACGTGGTCATATTTTCGCAACCCGATATGTTCTAGTTTAAAGTAGATTTGATCTGAATGCGTGCCTCAACAATGTTAAGTAACATTCTCTTTTATTTCGCGGTCGTGTAAACGCCTTTTCAATGTCACGTCGACCGCAAGACGAATTTACGAACTATACAATCAAAACATAAAGATGAACTAGATATATAGCCTATTCGATAGAAGAAGAATCATTTAAACAATCAATTTATGTAGTCATATTTTTGAAGAAAAACTCAAGCTAAGCAAATCTTATTACTCGTATCTTTGCAACAAACATTATAACTGGATATTTGTTTTGATAAAATTATCACAAAGACCTTTGATTTGTTAGTACATATTTGAAATGTTTAATCTTCTACGGAAGTTGTTCAAACGATACGTTTACGAAAACCAAACATTTTTGTAACGTAATGGCTGCTAGTACATCCTACGAAAACTCAGCAGAAAAAATGTTTTTGTAGATTCGGTTTTACGAATATCATTCTTAGATTGAACATTAGCTTTCCTCCCACAAACTCAATGGTCTTTCATATTAGTGATCGCAGTATGATGTTAGTAATACATAAGAAAGAAGACGCTGCCCTTTAGTATTTTCTCTTCGATTCTATGGCACCCATAAACTGACAAACAAGCGTTTTTTGCTAATTATGGATAAATCTGATGTCAGAGTAATAATAATTAAAAAGGTCTTTTACGTACTTTCAGAGGCTATAATTATGATTCGAAAATTAAATCTTTTGCATAGGCTTATTTCTTTTACGCGGCCGTGACTTTCCTTTACGAGCTCGATCATTACTTTTGCAGTTTAGTTTTAAATATATAAGTGAATTTAAAAGTTTAGTAATAATAAATAACAACAAATAAAATAAAATCGGATAGATTCTATACGAAGAAAAATTAATGAGTCCGTATGCATTGAATTCTCAAGAAACATATTTAATTCTTTGATTAGTTTTTTACCTTACAACTGTATTGAAAAACGTGTGATACACAGGTATGTAGGTTATTACAAACTCGTTACATTAAAAACCCTCGCCTTCAGCTCGGGCTTGTTAGTGGCAGTTCGCTTGCAATAACCTACTTTCCACTCTTGTATCACAATTTACTAATATAGATGTGTATTATTTGTTGTCACAGCGCCGAAACTACTACACAGTGTGAAAAAATCGTGTCTATTACGGTTCAAAAGAACCAGCGCTATGATAGAGGGACGCACAGTCAGCGGATCCTAAGTAACAGGGTACCGTTTAGCACCCTTTAGGTACGGAACCCTGAAAACATACTGCTTCATCAATCCGCATTCGTTTACTGATAAACGAATCCACTAATGACTCACCGTACATAGTTCAGTTCGTACTGTGGTTCGGCTGAGCCTTTGTCATTCGCATAATTTTACTTTTACAACAGTATGGGATGAATCATTTGGCCCCGTTGATAAATGTCTGCCAAATAAGCATATTCTCATAGTACTCGCACGCTATGTTTGCCCCTCTGAAGTTAGCTCTCCGCAATTTCAAAAATGTACAGACGGAATGTGTGTGTATTATTTTCGATAATAACTATCCCTAGGTGACATAAAACACTAGGACATTTCTTTGCACCCGCTAACTTGCCTTGCCTCCCATTTATTCGTTGTGTGCGCGATGACAGCGCCCCTAGTGGCCACAACTATTCAGGACTTGTCATCTGTCAAATCATGTCAACTAGATGATAAGATATTTTTGTGATATTGATTTTTGACTAGTTTTTCAACGAAATTGAAGAAAATAGTGTAAAAAGTGAGTGTGTATATTATACCTAGCGATTTTCTTCCACGTGAAAAATATGGATATTATAATACGTACGGGATTTGAATCGATTAAGCATAAAATACATTTCCAACCTGAAACTGAGCAAAAAGGGAAAAAATTAGTATTAGCACAGCATGTGAGAGAAGTGGAAGAGCTTAGAACGAACGGGAAAAGCTTCTTAATAAGAGCTCTGATCATAAGACAAACGTCTGTCACACAAACTCCCTACAAAACATCATTAAATGTGAGTACATACCTACCTACATATCAAGTTATAGAAATAGTATATTTGAGTTAGCTTCATGTCAGCTTACTTATATTAATTATTTTATTGTTTATTTTAATTCCAGATAAATGATGAACGTGTTGTTACAAATGTTAAGTGCGACTGTGTTTTCTCTTCACAGCAGCTATCCATTTTTGTCTTTGCTGTAATGCCCACTTTGTTATTGGAAACGAATAAAACTTGCACGAACTGTTTTTCTCATTGTTTTTACAATTTACGACACAGCATGTACTATGAGCCATATCGCAAATTTTTACGTTTTTACTTAAAATTATAAAGGAAGTTATGAAAATAAAGCAATTTGACACATGACAGCCCAGAATTATTGCACATTTCTGCCACGTCGTGCGCTACGATCGATTTGCCGTTCCCCACCACCCACTTCGCACATAGTCAATACGTTAATAAATTGATACTTATAAGCGTCGGTGGCGCAATGGATAAGGCGCGGACTCTCAATCTGAGGGTACCGGGTTCGAATCCAGCCGTGTACCTATGAGTTGTTTTTCAATTCAAGTACATTATCCGATTGCTTAACGGTGAAGGAAAACATCGTGAGGAAACCTGCATGTCTTGAACAGGCATGTGAAGTCCGCCGATCCGCACTGGGCCCGCGTGGTGGACTATGGCCCATACACTCTCAGTAGGAGAGTAGGCCTGAGCCCCTCCAGTGGGGACAATATATAGGCTGTTGATGATGATGAAATTGATACTTCGCGGTCTTTTGTGACTAACTTCAGAGGGGCAAACTTATTGTGCGAGTACTATTCCGAGAACAAAACAGTTTTAAAATAATTATGTCCTTAAATTGAGGTTTCTGGGTTCGAAACTAAACCCTAATCGGCACTTGCTACCAGCTAAGATGATGGTTAAATCAAGGGGCGGTTTCATAGAGCCCCGTGGGTGATCGTGGTCACTTGGTGATTCCACTCAGAATGCTTCCATACACAATTTTTGTTGCCATAATCTTTTAATATAGAATAGCTGGCTTTAGTAAGTAATTATCTAAAAATCGGAGATGATATTACAGTGTCGCGAAATAAATATAATTAACGTACAACTTTATAGTTAGCTACAATACGTTACGCAGTTGATGTACCTAGATGGCGCTTTGAACAATAATCGAAAACTAGTGTGTAAAAATGAAAATTGTGATTTTTTATGAAGTTGTATGTCCTATTTTTAGATAATTACTGCACAAAGCCAACTATTCTATTTTTAAAAACTATGGCAACAGAAAATATGTATGAAACTTTTATCGTGCGAATAACCTTTGGGGAAGTGCGAGAACGGAGTAATTTACTTCATATATGGCGGGTTCCCACTTGGCCTTCAGCTCACATGATGGTAAGTGACGATAAGGCCATTGGATGGTTGCGTACGATTACCAGAAGTCTCACTCTAATGAGCCACCACTACTCATACCGGAACACAACAGAGCTATTAACACTGTTGATTGGCGGCAGATTTAGGTAAGTAGCGGACATAGAAAATACTACCAACCAATCCGATTACCAATAGGTACCCCCACTGGGAATCGAACCCGGGACCTCCGGATTGTAAGCGTGTAGCCATTAGGCCACGGAGGCGGTTAATTTAATTAGTCGTGATCAGGCAACAAACAGACATACAAAATTATTTAGTCATGTAGGTTTATCATTATAATATTTGACATTTTGTTCATAGCTGTCGACTAATTAACATTTGGTATTTTAGATGACCTTAATTTGGTTCTCTTGTTCCGTGTATAGGGCCAACAAATTATTATTATACGGCTGAACTGGCCATAATTTGGTCTCAAGTTGCATTACCAGTAGTATATTATACTTACTCGTACTTGTTTTTACTCTTGTTTTTATCAACCGTTAGTTTTTACCATCGCTTTACTTTTGTCATCATTTAAAATACAGAGTCAGGCATAGCATTGTGTTAAGTTTTTCATGAATTTTTAATGATTCGAGGAAATTAATAAACACCGTCAATTATTCAGTATTTGACTGTTTGAACTATTGAATTAAGAAAGAGAGTGTAGAAATCAAGGAATTTTTTTCTAAACAAATATACGATTGGGGTCGAGGTAAGCAGCGACGACGCTATGTACTTTATAGTGTATCAGAAAGGGACATCATGAAATACGTCAACGCATGTCTTGGAATTTAAAAACTAGAGCTGTTTTGTTTTATTAAATTTTATATCTGAGAAATATTATCGCACCTTTTCTGTAACTTGGGAGTTGTAGTACACATTCCATGCCCCAAAAAAAATATTTTTACGCACATAAGATCAAGAATACATACAGGCACATGTCGTAGATTCTCAGTTCCGAGAACCAATATTGTTTAACATTGTGTGCCCCAATAAGCAGCGGCGCATGGCTCGCTGAGGGTTAGACAGGTATTTCACCCAAAGATCCAAATAACTCACCGTGTAGAACCATCCAAACTTGTCGTAGGGTATGATGATGGGGAAGTCTGGGAACTCTTTGGCCATGTTCAGGACAGGATCTTCGATGCCGTCGAACAGCCATGACGAGACGTTCGCCGTCAGGAACATGTGCTCATGGAACATGCGCATGAAAACGTCCACCGCTACGTGCACCAGGGGGCGCTGGTTGCGAACTATGTACGACACCGTCTGGGGACAGGCATGGACATGTTTACAATTAATAACAAACAGTGTCAAGATCACGCATATAACGTAACGTATAACAGGATCATCATCATTAGACATGCGCAAAACAGTGCTTTTTAAAGTAATATTATATGTCATTACTATTCGTACCGCGTGATATCACTTCGAACCATTACGCAATCCTCGAAACATCACCTTAAATGCGCACCGCGCGCTGCCATGCGACAGCGCAAACAATGCATTTGTTAATGAATGACACGATCGCTAAACATCACTCGCTCGGAATTGAAATAGATCAGCCGGGAAACGTCGACTGCTGGACATATGATATAACAGGATATTGCTGGCGAAACAAACGTCCTTCGTAGACGGGTTTTAGTAGTTTACTATCATGGCGTTACGCTAAAGACAAGGTCAAGGTCACATTTTGTAACAGACAAGAAAACTCAAGCTCTGATCTAGACGGATTTGTGTAAAGTAGGGTCTAAAACTATAACATTACCTCTGCAACAAACTTGATGGAAACGAGATTGTTCCTTCGATAAACCTCTAATTTGGTTGCGTTAAGTTCAATTAAAGATCAAGGTCACGTATACTGATAGGCCAATTCTAACTCAAAATTTGTCTAACCTAGTCGGGTCTGGGTAAAGTAGGGCCTACAGCTATTACGTTACGTTAAATACAAGGTCAAAGTCACAGGTCAAGGTCAAAATTGCTAGCTCAACAAACATATGAATTGCGTAATTCTGGGTTGTAGAGACATGAGGACTGTCAGATGTGATGGTTGTTCATGTCGCCTGGCCTGGCCGCGTGACGTCATACAACAGTAGGTACTCACGGCAACAATAGGGTTGATGCTGGTGACGTCGTCGGAGAGGCTGCCGTTGGACATGTCCGGCTGCCACTGCCAGATGCGACGGTTTCTGAACGTGACCGTGCTGTTATCGTTCCATGTTATATTTTCCTGACGAATAAAAATAAACATTGGTGAATAACTAGTTGACATGTCGGTACGATTGCGATTATAGTTATTACTATCGTACGACTTATTTAAACATTTTAATCGAATTCAAAAAAGGAGGAGGTTATTAATTCGACGGATATGTTTTTTTTTATGTTTGTTACCTCAGAACTTTTGACTGGGTGAACCGATTTGGATGATTCTTTTTTTATTTGAAAGGTGGTGCTTCCCGTGTGATCCCAATTCAATTTAGTCCAGTTCTGACGACGGTAGTGTAATAAGTGACTAATGTAGTAAAGGAACAACTAATAGAACAAATTCATAACAATGCAAAAAACACATAATATTAATGACTCTTTTGAAAGTTAAACAGATTGCCATAAAGCGGATCCAAACAATCAATAATTGTTCATCCTAATAAATACGAGCATGTTTCCTGTTAAACTATGATTCATTAATAATTAACCAACAAATCGTTACGCAGTAATTACTTATCATTTGCTTCAGTACTTCAAAGATCAAAGCTCATCGAGTGATTTATCTCGGAATCGTCACCAAGGCTGGAGCCAGAGTCCAGCCTTGAGATACATTATTTGTAACAGTATGTATCGATTGTTTGGCTATCTGGTAACAGAGCAATTTGTGGTGTAATATTTTTAGACGCACGATTTTCCTTGTCACAACTCAAAACAATAAATTTAAGTCGAGAGACAAAAACCATGTGACGAAACCGGCACGCGCAATGTCATTTGCAAAATTAGTATTAGCAAATATATTTGATAGTGATGGGAACTCAAGTTATTGCGGTGGCGGCCAAAGGGTATTACTCATTTGAATGTCACAGATTCATAAATACATGATTGTTTGCCTTCCCGTTGTCATTAGCAAAGAATATAGTACTCACAAGGAGTACGTCATTAGGTAAGTTTGTCATTAGGTACGTACGTCTATGTTGCCGTCATCGAGCTTTTTGCAATAAAACTGACCATAAACACACAAAAGATCTACATATTGTACATTTAAAAAAGGTACAAATCATACGCAGCTCAGCTTTGTAATAAATTTATTATAATAATGAGGAAAACTAACCAATTAATTTTCCATTGATTATTTTTTTAAAAGATTTTTTTCTCACTAGGAAAAAGCAAAGGCAAAACTTAATACAGATAAGTCCTTATGAATTGTAGGTTAGCAAATTATTAGACCAAAGCCAATACTTCAGTTTTCGCAGTAAAATGTATAATTTTGTACATTTTATCGCTAGTTTCTGATTCTTAACAAGAATTTCAAAGGTCAATAATCCACATGCCGACTATACTCGACATCCTCGACATGGTAAACTCTGGTAGACCCATTCGATCGCGGCGAAGCCCTCACAATTTTGCGTAATTGACACTTTGCTCTGTGTAACATAGCACAAAAAAACATATTTAGAAAACACAATACATACATAAATATACAAGTTTCTAGAAAAGATAAATACAAAAAAATAATACAACAGTATTATTGACGAATTACTAAAATTGCAAATGAACCGCCATTTTCCAAGTTCCTTAGATGCGAAGAGTTTTGACTCTTTAAATTAGAGTTTACTGGTATTTTTAGACTCAATCAAACATGAATTTCCGATTGAAAAGTCAGAGAATGCTTCACGTTTAACGCCCTACATTTCCGTTATAAAACACTATCTCAAGTGCATTTTTATCAACATTTCTAAGAAGAGTACTGCCATATTATACACAGGTCATCGTGCGATAAACATTTTCCAGTTCCAATTCCAACATTCAAGTTAATATGGTATCATTATACTTAGTAAGTCTCTGCCTATACATACATAGCCAAGTTATTGAACAAAGTATGGCTTCTTTTTAATCGCATTGGCAGATACAAACAAAACACCTTAAGGCGCGTTTACATTGCGCGAGACAGACTTGATTTGGAACAGTGAAATATATATATATATATAAGAAATATATAAACACTGATCCCAAACAAAGCTCTTGCGTCGAATATTGAGACAATGATTTATAGCAGTAGTTCTCAAACTTTGAAGGTCACGGAACACTCAATGTACGAGTATTTATTGTATTTTATAGAATCCCACACCTAATGTCGTCCCATAACTCCAATTTATTTATTTTTAAAAACTGATTCACAGAACCCTTGAGACTTTAGGGTTTTTAGCAAGCCCTATTTTTTAAAGATGTGAAAGGGTGAAAGTTTTTACGGGTAAACTGCTTGACCACTTTAAAATTTGAAACAGCTATCCATTTAGGAAAAGGAAGGACTTTGTGGCAAATAGCATGTCTTAAAAAATATATATTACACGAATTGTTCTTTTTGTCAGCACTTCACTATACAAATATGATAACAATTTAAAGGCTGAGAAAAGAAGGATTTTGATTATTAATGCTGATATAAATAAATTGCATATAAATAGAGGTATGTACATGAGTATATTTTATCAGTGTAATTTAAGATATACTCTTGTCTTTATCAAAGATATCAACGATTTTATTATTATTTGTTTTGTTATATAATGACACAGGGAGTCGGATTATATCGTATGTACACACAGATATGCAAATTAATTGAAAGTCATTGTTATTGTCGAAAGAACGTGCACGCTATCTTAAGAATCTTTAAGCCATTTCCACAGATCTATTTTATCATTGTAAATCATAACTAAATACCTACTAAACATGGCAAAAAAGGTTTGTCTGACATACGCTAAGACCCATATTAACAAAATGTACACAAAGATACGGCGCAAAATGATAATTTCTAATTTCAAACCCATTGATTAGTTAGATGATTGGATATTCGTTAGGCGGCCATTACAATGGACAAAGATCTTCGATAAATCAATTTTGACAGATTCATCAAATTTGCTCGCTACTCTGATATATGATCAAATATTATTGACATTTTATTTATTTATTTGTCGTTCGGTCTTTTCTGTTGAGATCAATAATTCAATTCTTGATATTTATGGCAACTACCAACTCTATGGTGATTCTGCCAAAATCTGGTGTCCAAAATCAAATCAATCCAAAATCTGGTGGAAAAGGAAATAATCGGTTAGACTGGGTTAGACAGACACGCTATTCACTTTGAGAGGACTAAACCAAAAGGAAGAAAACTAACACGAAACATAGTTAAGTTACTAGGGATTACAACTTTATATTGTTGGAATGAATAAAATTAGAAAGAGTATAAACAAAACTAGAGAAGACAAGAAAGAAGAGATTTGAGATCAATGCAAGCAGCAACGCAAGTGACATTGAAATGACATAAAGTTACACTGAACAAGTAATATAAAGTTACTTCACGTTCCGACATTTTCTCAAGCAACAAATGTTTGTCAAATATATTTGACGAGTTGTATATGGTAAGTATAAGTATTCGATCGCATCTTGGACAAATAAATGTATCAAAGAATAATACGTTGTAAGTATAATAAATGCCGAAACAGATTTGTATATGGCACACTGAATATGCTTTGAATTTAAAACAAAGTATAATGTGGTAAAATATCGCACTGTCACATGTAAAACAATTTGGAAGTCAATAAATCTATAGCGGCTTCCGGAAAAGCGTTTATGAGCTTACAGACAAGGGCGAAAGAAAATCTTATGTATGTAATCTTAAAAGAAAAATGTATGATGGGTTGGTTGGTTGGCGTGCGCACTCAGAATCCTCAAGCTAGTAAGGCGCTGTATCTGCTACCATTGATACTTGAACACCAGGTAACAGGCGGACATAGAACGGAAACGTCTACAGCAGTTCCGGGCCACTTGCATCAGAGCTCTTAGTCACCATCGGTTAACCGCTCTTCTAGCGATAACTTACTAAAAACCGTAGCTGATACAAATGATCAATTACCGATGACTGATGATACGACTGTCACAGTTTTTATTATCACTATCTAACATTGTATCATATCAGCGCGTCACTGCACTTTCATTTTGCCTAGTTATATCGTAATTCCACTGGTGGACAACGTCACCGCGAACTGTTTCCCGACGCCCGTCCGTCCGTACACACGCGAGAACATAGCTCTATACACACGAGCGATTTTTAAGACGCGGTTTTAAACAAATTGTTGGAGAAACTGGCATTTTTTGAATTTCGAAGTGGCACTCATTTCGACGTGATAGCAGTAGTTTGACAGCATACCTAGGATATACATAGGATAGTAACCACGAGTGATTATTTTCAAAGCTACCAAGTGCCTCGTCAAAAATAAAGAAAATGATTTAGCTATTTCTTTTCTTCGTAGGATATAAGTGTTTTTTCCAATATTTAGCAAAATATGTGAATAAAACATTTTCAATTTTCGCGAAAAATGGGTCATCTTTGAAGATCCATAGCATGGCTCCTATGGGATCAATTGAGCTGTAATTGGGATCAACTTATAAGTAAGTTAATACAATTTAATAGCTTAGCTAACATCGTTCGCAGGAAATGCATAGTTTCAGCCCTGGAGAGCAAATAGTGAAAAAAGGCCCAAAATTTGGAAGTTTTTCTTGATTTTCTCAGTTTCCACAAATTTTTCGAAGTTGCTAATTTGAATTGACACTATCCTAACATTATACAACATACAAAAAATGCAGAACTACATCAGTCGAGTTTAATGTCTATTTCCGACGGCATATTAAGGTTAAAAAATAACAGTAAACAGTTTTTCTTCACATTTTTAAAATATTTAAAGTAACTGAGACTCGAGTCTAAATAACATCGTCAACTTGCTCTATGCTTATCTTAGGTATAGGCTTTCCCAGTCTCAAATAAAAGGAGACACGAACTAAGTTAACCAGCATATAATGAAAAACTATGATATAGAAACAAGTTACAGAAATTGTGTTGAGAGAATGCGTGATTGTGTTTATATCGTGTTGTGTGTGAGAGTGTAGGGCGTAACACAGACTATATATCATTTAAGTAAAGTGTAGGAAACATTTTTCCATCAAGGTGTTGGGATTTGTGTAAAATTCAATACAATCAAAAGGTGTATATATAAAAACGCGCGTTTCAATAGACTCGTGTGTTCGGAACCTTTCACAAACTATGTGAAAGCCGCGCAATTTCGTTAATCATAAACAAGCGATCTGACAACGTCGTCGTGGTTTTCCAGACAGTAGCGAATAGTCGAAAAACGTGACCACGGCATACTCCGATTTAAGCACCTTACGTATAATCTGTTTGGAAATATACAATGTGTGTATCTATTACATTATGTAATGGAAATATATATTCGAGAACAAACTTTATGCTCCTAAACCTCTTCAAAATCGTGATTATGCGGATCGAATCGTGAGGACACCCGCGTGGTAATCGTACTACTTTGAGGCACTTGATCCCTTACGAATTCGCTTATTCTAACGCTTTCTCTTGGTCTGTTCCACACAATCCACAATGTCTACTTAACTAAAAGTCCGTCCCGTATATCAAACGCCTCTCTCATCTTTTCGTTAAGGGCCATTCGTAGGCAAGTTGCTTGTATGCAGCGGT
The DNA here is from genome assembly GCA_910589575.2 of Carcina quercana. NCBI lineage: Eukaryota > Metazoa > Arthropoda > Insecta > Lepidoptera > Depressariidae > Carcina > Carcina quercana. The sequence continues at coordinate 805,493 of OU342434.1, read as the reverse complement.
ATTTGAAACTTCAGACGAAGTTGTGTCTACTGCACAATGACTGATGCTACAGTAGATGCAGAGTTCTTTTTGAGGGGATCTTAAAACACATTGCCTCATATTGTTATGCAAGGTTTAATTTCGTACTTATGTTTATGTTATTAGGCATCCATGGATAAGGGCGCCCAGGGTTGCGGCCGGCCAGTGCAGGAACTCTGATATTCCTATCGACAACAGCGGTATACATCGTAGTCGCAGCTCGGAGCTGCAGAGACGTCATGGCTGACTGACCAAGGGCAGGAGTTAATGCAAAGCGCAATAGCACTGATAAGTTCCGATGGAATTCGCAGGGTTCCTCGATTGCCACCAGATCCGCTTCTAAGGAGTCGAGTAACTTTAGAAGATTTCACCCTCGGAAAAAAGGAAGATAGCAGAACTGGAGGCACAGAATTAATATGTACAGAACTTAATTTCGCCCGGACATCCGTTTGATATATGGAAATAGGAACCAATACCACGATATTTATATAAAGTGTCCGACCTGTGCTTGATGTATGAAGTAATATTATCAATTCTATGCTTGAGCCTCAATATGTAGCAATAGACAGCCGGCTCTCACGGTGCATGCAATCCCTGGAACTGGTCTTACCTTGGTCTGGAACTCTCTGAAGACGTATGGCCCCATCTGTTCCACGTGTATCTTGACGTCACGCCCGGAGCGCAGCTCGGCCACGTTGGTGATGTTGAACATGTAGAACTCCATGTACATGGGGATGGGCACCTCGCGCCATATGTCGAATGACATAGACGTGGGGGTCAGCGTCATCATCTGATGACAAGCGACAATCATCATCGATACATGATAGTAACCCACAAATATAGATATTATATATTTCATTTACATAGATTTACATATTATTATGGTACGATTAGAAACAAGAACAAATTTCAAAAATAGTAGTTCAAATTTGTTCTCATTACGACCTTTTGTTTGACATCAAAGACGATGCCTTTCTGTACCAAAGTGCTTTTTTATTGTATTATTTTATTGTTTTTTGGTGAAATAAACAGTATTCGATTGATTGATTGATTGATATATTATTATCAGATCTCACTTTATCTGAAATAGATTTTTTGTAGCACATTATGTCTGCTACAGACCGCCATGTTTGATTTTAAAGTGACATTACATATTCCACATATAGCCCGCGACACTTCCAAGACCACATTTTTAGGAGATATGTTAGAACAGACGAAAGAATTGAGTGTGTAGGGTCGATTTTTTATTGATTAACCGATATATACCATAGATTCACTCATAAAAACTAACGCGCTTAATTTAACTCACCCTTCTCAACACCGTCATGAACATCGGATTCCAGAAGACGACTGTGATGGCGCCCAGCAGCACGCCGAAAGCTCCAAACCCCATGAAAAGGGCACTTTTTGTTTCAGTCTTCATCTTCTTTTTAGTTTTCTGCTGTTTCTCTGTGAGATAATAATAACAAACAATAAATACTCAAGATAAAAGTTTCATACTACATTTCTTTAACCATGGTCTTTTAAAATAGGATAGCTTTTTGTGCAGCTAATTTTATCTGCAAATAGGACATTGGATTATGTCGGGAAATGAGTATCATTAACATACAGCTTCATAGTGAATCACAAGTTTCATTTTTAGCACCCTTTTTTGGGTTATTTTTCATAACGCCGTCTTATTTTTAGTATAATGATGATGATGATGTCCTCCACGACGTATCCGTCGACGGCGACACCCTGGCGCTACCTCCTGGCATGTGCGCGGCAGTGACTGAAGCGTATACCAAACTCGGAAATATTGCGAAGGTCGAATACAGGAGGCACGGAGTCCCTACAGATTTTTAGTATAGTAGTTTATCAAAGCCAACTATTCTAATTTCAACCATCTTCAAAAAAGGAGTAGGTGTTCAATTCGACTGTATGTGTTTTTGTATGTATGTTATGCTATAACTCCGCCAATTATGAATCGATTTTGATTTTAAAAAAATGTTTTGTAGAGCATACTTCAGCGGTAGTCCCATAAATTTTTTTTCGAAATAGATTTAGCACTTTTTGATAAAAATCAACAAAAACGAAATATGTAGCTAGATAATTATATCTCTAAAAGTGAACATTTTAGTGGATGAATGCTGTACACTTTTAGGGCAGTTGAAGTCGGTTTCTAGTTCTTTTTGAACGCGTTAATTAATAAAAGATTATGTTAAAAGACATGTTGGGTGGAGGCTTTAGGGAAGAATTTTCATTAATTTGTGAGGTTAAAGATAAAGTAAGATTGTTTGTTTGTTTCTTATTCCTTCACTGCTTAACCTAGAGTCAGACATCTTTTTGTATAACGATAGTTGAACGGTCTAAGAAGGATACGCTACTTTTATCCCGACTGAACAAGTCCCGTGGGGTTTAGGCCCACGCGAGTACGAAACAGATGGTAGAAGTCCAGACCCTGTTAAGATATCATCATCAGTCAGGAAATGTCCACTGATGGACATAGGCCTCCTTCATGGTACGCCACATAGACTGGTCACAAGCCACCTGCATCCAGCGACTCCCCGCGACCTTAAAAAGATATTCGGTCCACCTAGTATGGGGACGGCTCGGTAGACGTTTCCCGGTAGGTCGTCGCCACTCTAGAACTCTTACTCCCCATCGGTAATCGATTCTTCGAGCGATGTGGCCTGCTCATTATCACTTCAGCTCACTGACTCGTCGAACTATGTCGGTGACCTTAGTTCGTCTACGGATTTAATCATTCCGGATTTTATCACGTAGAGAAAAATCCTCTCCAAAACAGGAAAACAGCCCGTGATGGGGCAGATTGTTTAGTTTGTATCTTTATACGTATTTAAAACTTGTGTTTGACCACCTCGATGACCATAACATCGAACTGTCATGGAAGTTACACAAGTATGTCAGAAGCTCAAACGGATACCACCACTGGTTGCCTTTCCGTCTGTACGTCCGTATGTCACAGGGCTGTATCTTTTAAATCATAATAGGTAGACAAAAATATATATTCATCATTTGGATTACAAATTAAACTTACTCACACGTTTAAATAGGAGTATTGAAACGATTTAAAAAATCATTAACTTTGACTGCTTAACATTTAAACAGGATTAAATAGCATTTGTATGAATTGCGCAAGCGCCAACTTTGTCAGGCGGGTTTATACAATTCAGATATCAATACTAAAAACCTTTTTATTTTATTACAGGCAACATTACAGTAAACGAGCTACATAAATGTTATATTAGCGATCATACCATTTTCAACAATAGTAACTCCAGTTGCTATTTCGGTCACTCCCCCTCCCAAATCAGTACTCCTCCCGCCCTCTATAACAACTCCCGCTTCCTTCTCCTTTGCACTGCTGTTACTATTATTATTCTCCATGTTTATCGACCACACAGCGGAAAACACAATAAACGACCACCCCGCACGGACATGCGAAAGAAAGTGGCCAAGCTCGATAACGTGTAATTTAAATATATTTTCCTGACGATTATTAAAAATTAATCTTAGTAACCATATCTTAAAGAATTATTAGATACATTATCTCAGTAAATATTACTTAATTTGTTTTTAGTGTGTGCCTCGTGCAATTTGCTGATATTGATTATTGATTCGCCTGTGGCGTTGCTCGAGTTCATTTAATATTTATAGTTCTTGCCTTCGTCATATATTATCCCACAGGAACGACTTTGCTGGGATAACAACTATTCCACGACAAGCTCCGGTACGCTAAAACGTTTCTCAGTGTCTGTCCGTCCGTCCGTCTGGAACGGCTGATGATCTCAGAATCTACTAATGCTATAGACTTGAAATTTGGAATACGTATTTGGGAAAATATTTTCATTTAAAAAGGGTCAAAAATAGGGAAGACGTGTATCCACTTTTGAACCATGTCATATTCACCTTTAATTGTCATTTTCCTTAACACTCTACGTAGGAACAAGCAAAGGTGAATGTGACATGGTACAAAAGTGGATACATATTTTTGTACTCGAGTGTACAAAAAAAATGTGTTGAGTGTACACTCGAGTTCAAAAATATGTATCCACTTTTGTACCATGTCACATTCACCCTTGCTTATTTCTATGCAGTGTTTTGAAGGAGATGTCAATTACAGGTGAATGTGACATGGTACAAAAGTGGATACATTACTTTTGTACTCGAGTGTACAAACCAAACATACAGCATAACAAACTTTGAATGTACGTAAGTAAAGGTAACCCAGGCCGTATCGGAAACGTTAATTACGTTGGAGGATAATCACTGGATCAATTATGTTTTATCAGTTGTATTAAGTGTCCTGAATGCTGCGGGGGTTGAGACGCCATTGACGCAAGTCAGGGTTCATATGTCATCCAATCATCAAAGAAAATGTTGGACAGCCTACTGCTGATCATCTCCCGAATAGTTTTCCCTGGGGTGGTCCTATTCTAAAGCCGGGACCACACACCGCCTAATTTGTATACTTTTGTGTGTCTTGCTATCCATATTAAAAATAACAGAAAAGCTATCATCATTAACATGGTGCTTCTGGATCTTCTGTTTCACCTCGCGACAAAAAGGAAAATTGGTATGAATCTCTTCATCTGGTTATATGTATGTATATGGAGCCACCACCTGGTGCTCTAATTGTTATAAAGCAGAATTACCAGCTTTGAGGGCTCATAGTCCACAACATTATGCTGAGTTAGGGCCTTTTTGCTGGCATGATACATTGAAGTAAACGATGCTGTTATTTCTATCTGACTTATATTGTGTGTTCTTCTTCTTGTGTGTTTATTTTTTCTTTGTATTATCCAGGCAAATTAAATGATTATCTTTATCTATAAATTTGTCTATGGAGCCACCATATAATAATATGGTTACCTTAAATATATAAAATTTAAAATTAATTATTTCAAATATAATTTAAGGGTTGACGTTGATTCCTTCAAAAAGACCTAACGTAAATATTTATTATGCCATGTGATGAAGTAGCTTTGCGCCTTTAACGTATTTAGTACTCGTAGTTTAATAGGGCCCCAATTTAGTTTTGTCCAGGGGCCCTCGGTTACATAGCTACTCCACTGCTACAGAACAACTTCCTTTGACATCAAAACCAAATGACTTGACTAAAGTTTCAGATCTCAATTTAGACATTAGACATTGACCCATATTTAGATATGTTAAGCCATTTATGATAACCTATAAACTAATTATCTCAGGTCATCAGAGGTCTACTACGAGAATGCAGTAATATCGGGGCTGCGCTTGCTAGGATTGGATCAAATTAAAAGAGATTTTTTATGGACCCCTACTAGTGTAGTAGGGATCCATCGAAGATGAGACCTTAACCAATGAGGGACGATTTTACGAAAAGATACGTTCAGTGAATGTATGGAACCAAGGTCCGGTCTTGTACACTTGTAATTTTAAAAGGTCTTTATAAAAAAGTTATTTAGTGACTTTTTGTATATTTTGGTTCTAGTTTATGTGAACAAAAATATATAAAACGCACGAAACAGGTAAGACTTAACGCTGAAAACATTGATGGCGTCAATAAAATGAAATTCGTACAATGATTGTACAAAGAATGATTTTGTACAATTAAATTAAATGCAAAAATGTGATTCTAGTATTTTTCTATACATATTTAGATTATTACTTGATTTTTTTTAAATAGTGTACCAGTGCAAGCCGAATTTCAAACATCTCTTTTCGCCGCTATTTGGCACCACTTAGGCATGAGGTCACCCCTACCAGAAAAATTTATATTTTATTTTTTGTTATAATTAAATACTCTTTGGCCCATCTCAAGAATGCCACAGTAGTGGCAGTGGTAGTCATTATAGAACAGTTTCTAAGAAGAATCATTTATACAAAGGTGTAAGTTATTAAAGAAATGTTCGTTCTATTTGGCAATGTTTGGTAACAACAGCACCTATGTATGTGTAATTACATATATTATGTATAAATATCAAAAATAAGTTATATTAAAATTAAACAAATATAAGGAAAAAAAGAACAATGCCAACAATTTAGTACTTAAATGCAGAATCTGTGATTAATAACTATAGGACATTAGGTCTGCTTATCTACTACTAACAAAGGAAGGAAATTAATGTTAAAAAATAATTAAACATTTGCAACGCAATCATTTGCTGGGGTAATAAGAGGGAAACTTGGGGCAAGTTGTGATCATTTTAAGTAAAAGAACACTGATTTTAACAAGTTACATCAATATGTTGAGGCTTCTGGGTGCACACGCTTACAATCCAACGGCCTTATCGTCATTGACCACCAGATGAGTAGAGGGCCAAGTACATTAAAAAATAAGAAAAAGATGCTAAGAGTTGTCGAGTGTCAACCACGTACCAGGAAACATCTACCGTGGGCCGTCCCCCTATTAGATGGACCAAAATCCTAGTCAAGGTCGCGGGAAAGGCCGGTCAATGTGGCGTACCAGGAGGCCTATTTCCAGCAGTGGACATTTCCTGGCTGCTGATAATAATGAACCAAGAGATTGTAATTGTAAATGAAATTGATGTTAAAACTTTAATGCCAGAAATTACTTAACTATGTATTGAGTTCTTATTAAGTAACAGTAATGAAGTGAGAATAATGATTAGTTATGCATTCACTTGTTCTGCTTTACAAGTAGGTCTGTATATGTAAGTGAAATAGATACACTTGAGGTTACTTGAATCATTGTGAAAGTGAACTTATTTCAGGGGGTTAAAATATATTAAAGCACTTATACTTGTTTACAGCATTTGTGCTTCAGAAAAAATATTTAATGAATAAAATTTTATTTTTATTGCATTTTCAGACATTCTCCAGCTGATATTGATTTGAATTTGAAGATAAACCCAAACAATGTTGTAACCCAAAATAATCACAGTTTACTGATTATGTGATTGGTAGTCTTCTTCTTCTTCTATCTATACTATAATAAATCTGTAGAATCGACGTGTCTGTACATTGAAATTTTTTGTCAAAAACTGATTGAGGGTGACATAAGAAGTGTAACAGAACACAATAAGACCATTTTTAAAAATTTTGTCTGTCTGTCTGTCTGTCTGTTTGTCTGTACCGGCTAATCTCCGAAATTACAAAACCAAATTTGATGCGGTTTTCAAAATTAAATTAGGCGTAGGTCAAGGCAACATCTAAGCTTTATTTCATCAAAATCGGTTCACGCAATAAAAAGATATCTTCAAAAAACCTGTAGAATCGACTTACCTGTATATGGAGAATCGACGCGTCTATCTGTACATTGAAAATACTTCCCAAAAATGGTTTGAGGGTATACAGAATACAAAAAAACAGCCAAGTGCGAGTCGGACTCGAGCACCGTGGGTTCTGTACAGAATAACTACAATGCCTGATTAATTTCAAATAGCAAATATAAAAGAAGGTGCTTCAGTGGTTAATGTTTTAAAGTGTTTTTGAAACATTTCCTCAGCGTTAGAAGTGACTGACTGACAGCCGAAACCATGTAGGGTAATGAGATTTTGCAAATATTTTCTTTTTATGATAGTTCCGCAAAAAGAATATGTGATGCAAGTTTGTGTTAAAGTTTGCGATTGCCGTGTAACGACACATTAAACTTTATATGATTGGATTTGCAACAAGCACCACTGTTGGTAGGCGGATTGGTGATCGCAGTAAGATTTTGTATTTACATATCACCTATACAACTAAGACCTAACGGAATGTGAGGTAAAATTAGCGATGTAAGTTTGTATAAAAAGTTCGTAAATAGTTGTTTTTGTATGGGTTTGTATTTGACCTTCATCTAACATGTTTTTTTTTACATTCGATAGGCTTCCGTTTTATTACAATCTCACCTGATGTTAAGCGACGATGGGGTCTAGGATCGTTCACGGTTGCATAGAAATAGTCTATTCACTCTGGCCTTAAAGTTATCTAGGTTGTATCGCATGGGAAACACAGCCGGCAGGGAATTCCACTGCTTAGTTGTATGCACGTGGTACGTGACAATAAGGCCGTTGGATAGAAATCATGCTTACCCAGGAGCCTCAAACTAGAGGCACTGGCTCTGCTACCTTTCATATCGGAACACAACAGTGCTATTAACAATTCTGGTTGGTGGCAGACTTAGGTAACATGGTAGTAGCGAGCCAGGCAGACAAAAATGGCTTACCACCAACCAAACTGAGTTCCTAAAGATACTGGGAATCGAACCCTAGACCTCCGGGTTGTGAATCGAACATTTAGCAATTAGGTCACTACTCTAATTTTAACGAAAAACTGAACATTTTAATATACAAAACAAACTGTTATAGACAAAACAATACATTTTGAACAATATTCACATAACAGACTAACTATAATAAAATCCAGATGGGCATAGAAAATGCCATCACCATCATCATCATTAGCCAGGAAACGTCCACTGCTAGACATAGGCCTCTTTAGTGGTACGACACACCGACAGGTCCCGAGAAAATGCCTTACCGCCATCCAAACCAAGTACCGATAGGTACTGGGACTTATGGTCAAAACTGTATGTATGAAAACAAAAAATCAATTAAAACATGGGACCTCAAGGTTGTTAGTACAAACATGTTGCCATTTTTAAGACGGACGGACGGAGGCAGGTAATTTTTATTAAAAAAGGTATTATTATTTTTAGGTACACATTTTGATTTAAATCTTATATAAAATTCAAAGTCCTGACTAACTGACTTATATATCAACGCACAGCTTAAACCACTGGTCCTATGGCCATGAAATTTGGAGTCTGCGTTCTTTGTAAAGTTAAAGTATTCGCTAAAAAAGGATTTCTAGAAATTCCACCCCTAACAGGGTAAAATAAGGGATGTAAGTTTGTAAGAAAGTTCGTCATTTTTGAAGATAAGTCTGTATGGGAACTCTGTTGTTTTTGAAGTCAATATATCATCAATATCATGAAAATTGATACTAAGTAAGTGGCTACATTTGAAACAAAGAAATACGTGTTCCACAGGTTATTAATGGGGGTGGTTCATTTTGTATGATAACTCTGATGTTTTGTTAGAGAGTGGAAACAGATAAATACGTGTTTCCGCATATTTTTAATGGGGGTGAATATAAAAATGTATGGGTTTTTGTGGTCGCACTTCTGCGAAACGGTTTGACCAATTTTTGTGTGTGAATCTTGCACCCTCTTACCCCCCACCTCTTACCCATACTTTATATCGATTTTAAAATTGTAGTATGAATAATATCCAAATAATTATTCTTTGCCAGAAAGCGTCACGTCAGTTTCATATTTGTTATGTAGTTGATTTATCCAATGGGATAAATCCTAAAGTCCACGCGGGCGAAGCCGCGGGCATAAGCCTATCTTCTTCTATCTTCTTCTTCTTCTATCTATCTTCTTCTATACTATAATAAATCTGTAGAATCGACGTGTCTGTACATTGAAATTTTTTGTCAAAAACTGATTGAGGGTGACATAAGAAGTGTAACAGAACACAATAAGACCATTTTTAAAAATTTTGTCTGTCTGTCTGTCTGTCTGTCTGTTTGTCTGTACCGGCTAATCTCCGAAATTACAAAACCAAATTTGATGCGGTTTTCAAAATTAAATTAGGCGTAGGTCAAGGCAACATCTAAGCTTTATTTCATCAAAATCGGTTCACGCAATAAAAAGATATCTTCAAAAAACCTGTAGAATCGACTTACCTGTATATGGAGAATCGACGCGTCTATCTGTACATTGAAAATACTTCCCAAAAATGGTTTGAGGGTATACAGAATACAAAAAAACAGCCAAGTGCGAGTCGGACTCGAGCACCGTGGGTTCTGTACAGAATAACTACAATGCCTGATTAATTTCAAATAGCAAATATAAAAGAAGGTGCTTCAGTGGTTAATGTTTTAAAGTGTTTTTGAAACATTTCCTCAGCGTTAGAAGTGACTGACTGACAGCCGAAACCATGTAGGGTAATGAGATTTTGCAAATATTTTCTTTTTATGATAGTTCCGCAAAAAGAATATGTGATGCAAGTTTGTGTTAAAGTTTGCGATTGCCGTGTAACGACACATTAAACTTTATATGATTGGATTTGCAACAAGCACCACTGTTGGTAGGCGGATTGGTGATCGCAGTAAGATTTTGTATTTACATATCACCTATACAACTAAGACCTAACGGAATGTGAGGTAAAATTAGCGATGTAAGTTTGTATAAAAAGTTCGTAAATAGTTGTTTTTGTATGGGTTTGTATTTGACCTTCATCTAACATGTTTTTTTTTTACATTCGATAGGCTTCCGTTTTATTACAATCTCACCTGATGTTAAGCGACGATGGGGTCTAGGATCGTTCACGGTTGCATAGAAATAGTCTATTCACTCTGGCCTTAAAGTTATCTAGGTTGTATCGCATGGGAAACACAGCCGGCAGGGAATTCCACTGCTTAGTTGTATGCACGTGGTACGTGACAATAAGGCCGTTGGATAGAAATCATGCTTACCCAGGAGCCTCAAACTAGAGGCACTGGCTCTGCTACCTTTCATATCGGAACACAACAGTGCTATTAACAATTCTGGTTGGTGGCAGACTTAGGTAACATGGTAGTAGCGAGCCAGGCAGACAAAAATGGCTTACCACCAACCAAACTGAGTTCCTAAAGATACTGGGAATCGAACCCTAGACCTCCGGGTTGTGAATCGAACATTTAGCAATTAGGTCACTACTCTAATTTTAACGAAAAACTGAACATTTTAATATACAAAACAAACTGTTATAGACAAAACAATACATTTTGAACAATATTCACATAACAGACTAACTATAATAAAATCCAGATGGGCATAGAAAATGCCTTCACCATCATCATCATTAGCCAGGAAACGTCCACTGCTAGACATAGGCCTCTTTAGTGGTACGACACACCGACAGGTCCCGAGAAAATGCCTTACCGCCATCCAAACCAAGTACCGATAGGTACTGGGACTTATGGTCAAAACTGTATGTATGAAAACAAAAAATCAATTAAAACATGGGACCTCAAGGTTGTTAGTACAAACATGTTGCCATTTTTAAGACGGACGGACGGAGGCAGGTAATTTTTATTAAAAAAGGTATTATTATTTTTAGGTACACATTTTGATTTAAATCTTATATAAAATTCAAAGTCCTGACTAACTGACTTATATATCAACGCACAGCTTAAACCACTGGTCCTATGGCCATGAAATTTGGAGTCTGCGTTCTTTGTAAAGTTAAAGTATTCGCTAAAAAAGGATTTCTAGAAATTCCACCCCTAACAGGGTAAAATAAGGCATGTAAGTTTGTAAGAAAGTTCGTCATTTTTGAAGATAAGTTTGTATGGGAACTCTGTTGTTTTTGAAGTCAATATATCATCAATATCATGAAAATTGATACTAAGTAAGTGGCTACATTTGAAACAAAGAAATACGTGTTCCACAGGTTATTAATGGGGGTGGTTCATTTTGTATGATAACTCTGATGTTTTGTTAGAGAGTGGAAACAGATAAATACGTGTTTCCGCATATTTTTAATGGGGGTGAATATAAAAATGTATGGGTTTTTGTGGTCGCACTTCTGCGAAACGGTTTGACCAATTTTTGTGTGTGAATCTTGCACCCTCTTACCCCCCTCCCTCTCTACCCATACTTTATATCGATTTTAAAATTGTAGTATGAATAATATCCAAATAATTATTCGTTGCCAGAAAGCGTCACGTCAGTTTCATATTTGTTATGTAGTTGATTTATCCAATGGGATAAATCCTAAAGTCCACGCGGGCGAAGCCGCGGGCATAAGCCTATCTTCTTCTATCTTCTTCTTTATCTTCTTCTTCTATCTTCTTCTATACTATAATAAATCTGTAGAATCGACGTGTCTGTACATTGAAATTTTTTGTCAAAAACTGATTGAGGGTGACATAAGAAGTGTAACAGAACACAATAAGACCATTTTTAAAAATTTTGTCTGTCTGTCTGTCTGTCTGTTTGTCTGTACCGGCTAATCTCCGAAATTACAAAACCAAATTTGATGCGGTTTTCAAAATTAAATTAGGCGTAGGTCAAGGCAACATCTAAGCTTTATTTCATCAAAATCGGTTCACGCAATAAAAAGATATCTTCAAAAAACCTGTAGAATCGACTTACCTGTATATGGAGAATCGACGCGTCTATCTGTACATTGAAAATACTTCCCAAAAATGGTTTGAGGGTATACAGAATACAAAAAAACAGCCAAGTGCGAGTCGGACTCGAGCACCGTGGGTTCTGTACAGAATAACTACAATGCCTGATTAATTTCAAATAGCAAATATAAAAGAAGGTGCTTCAGTGGTTAATGTTTTAAAGTGTTTTTGAAACATTTCCTCAGCGTTAGAAGTGACTGACTGACAGCCGAAACCATGTAGGGTAATGAGATTTTGCAAATATTTTCTTTTTATGATAGTTCCGCAAAAAGAATATGTGATGCAAGTTTGTGTTAAAGTTTGCGATTGCCGTGTAACGACACATTAAACTTTATATGATTGGATTTGCAACAAGCACCACTGTTGGTAGGCGGATTGGTGATCGCAGTAAGATTTTGTATTTACATATCACCTATACAACTAAGACCTAACGGAATGTGAGGTAAAATTAGCGATGTAAGTTTGTATAAAAAGTTCGTAAATAGTTGTTTTTGTATGGGTTTGTATTTGACCTTCATCTAACATGTTTTTTTTTTACATTCGATAGGCTTCCGTTTTATTACAATCTCACCTGATGTTAAGCGACGATGGGGTCTAGGATCGTTCACGGTTGCATAGAAATAGTCTATTCACTCTGGCCTTAAAGTTATCTAGGTTGTATCGCATGGGAAACACAGCCGGCAGGGAATTCCACTGCTTAGTTGTATGCACGTGGTACGTGACAATAAGGCCGTTGGATAGAAATCATGCTTACCCAGGAGCCTCAAACTAGAGGCACTGGCTCTGCTACCTTTCATATCGGAACACAACAGTGCTATTAACAATTCTGGTTGGTGGCAGACTTAGGTAACATGGTAGTAGCGAGCCAGGCAGACAAAAATGGCTTACCACCAACCAAACTGAGTTCCTAAAGATACTGGGAATCGAACCCTAGACCTCCGGGTTGTGAATCGAACATTTAGCAATTAGGTCACTACTCTAATTTTAACGAAAAACTGAACATTTTAATATACAAAACAAACTGTTATAGACAAAACAATACATTTTGAACAATATTCACATAACAGACTAACTATAATAAAATCCAGATGGGCATAGAAAATGCCATCACCATCATCATCATTAGCCAGGAAACGTCCACTGCTAGACATAGGCCTCTTTAGTGGTACGACACACCGACAGGTCCCGAGAAAATGCCTTACCGCCATCCAAACCAAGTACCGATAGGTACTGGGACTTATGGTCAAAACTGTATGTATGAAAACAAAAAATCAATTAAAACATGGGACCTCAAGGTTGTTAGTACAAACATGTTGCCATTTTTAAGACGGACGGACGGAGGCAGGTAATTTTTATTAAAAAAGGTATTATTATTTTTAGGTACACATTTTGATTTAAATCTTATATAAAATTCAAAGTCCTGACTAACTGACTTATATATCAACGCACAGCTTAAACCACTGGTCCTATGGCCATGAAATTTGGAGTCTGCGTTCTTTGTAAAGTTAAAGTATTCGCTAAAAAAGGATTTCTAGAAATTCCACCCCTAACAGGGTAAAATAAGGGATGTAAGTTTGTAAGAAAGTTCGTCATTTTTGAAGATAAGTTTGTATGGGAACTCTGTTGTTTTTGAAGTCAATATATCATCAATATCATGAAAATTGATACTAAGTAAGTGGCTACATTTGAAACAAAGAAATACGTGTTCCACAGGTTATTAATGGGGGTGGTTCATTTTGTATGATAACTCTGATGTTTTGTTAGAGAGTGGAAACAGATAAATACGTGTTTCCGCATATTTTTAATGGGGGTGAATATAAAAATGTATGGGTTTTTGTGGTCGCACTTCTGCGAAACGGTTTGACCAATTTTTGTGTGTGAATCTTGCACCCTCTTACCCCCCACCTCTTACCCATACTTTATATCGATTTTAAAATTGTAGTATGAATAATATCCAAATAATTATTCGTTGCCAGAAAGCGTCACGTCAGTTTCATATTTGTTATGTAGTTGATTTATCCAATGGGATAAATCCTAAAGTCCACGCGGGCGAAGCCGCGGGCATAAGCTAGTATAATAATATAATACAAATCTTTGTAACATGATTGTTTTCTTATGGAGCTGATAAGATGAATCAATAAACAAACAATACATTATTTTCAATGTACCTATCCTATAATGTAGAAAAATCATTAATGGCTTATCCTCACTGAAGATTATAGATGAAAGCCATGCAATCCCTTTTTTTGCTAAGATAATTATTAATGCAGTTTTTTTTAATGTAAGAAGACTAAGTAGACTAACTCTGTCCAAAGCATTCTTAAATTCAGAGCGGAAGGCCATTTTAAAGTCACTCTTTAATATGCCATCAAGTCATATACACATAAAACCGATTTCAATGCCAGATTAGTTGCAGAAAATTTAAATAAAAAACTTGTTAAATTTTGCAAATAACAGGTTTGCCTAATTGATTAAAAAAACATATAAGTATAGTACATTACATACTTGTTCTCATCTTATTAGATCTCATGGCCATGGCCCGATGTATCAGAGACCAAAAGAGATACTAAATCCGGTCCCGAAATCAATGCAAAATTAATGAAAAGACACAACACTTTGACTCCAAAATAATAATTAATTACCATAACATTAAAATCTATACAATGCTAAACTTTTTATTTATGTACAGGTATTTAAATTCATATCAAAACGCAGCAAACAAACGGTTAGGGTGTACAAAAGGCCCCCCTTTTGTGCACCCCAACCGACACACAAAAATGGAGCAAAATAATATTATACGAATAACAAGGCAATATAGTCGTGTCCGAACGAAGGCTTATAATAATAAAAATTTAAATTCAGACATTATGGTTCTGATTCCTAAAAATATAATCACAAGAAACCGATTTCATGAACGTAGAATATAAGTTACTTACGCTTTCTCGTAGGCTGGCGGGATCCAAATATTTATTTTGTTTACTTATGCACTTAGAGCATTCATATTACTCTATCTAATGTATTGTACTACCAAATATTGGCCATCAAAAACATCCGTTGCACAAAAACAATCACAATTATTTCACTGTGAGTTACTTAGTAATAAGCAAACGATAAATTAACTGTGTTTTTAAAACTACGGAACACACTATACAATATTTACAAAGGAAAAAGCGCGCACTCCCCCTACGAACCATTAACGCGAAATGATCAGCTGACAGCTGTCAGTTTAAATTAATAGCGTTTTCTAGTTGCCACTTTATGTGTTCTAAAACTACCAATTACCGAAAATTGCATCTGCACGGTGGGTGTACAGAAAGAATCTAGAAAGGCTGATTGTCCACACGTCTAAAAATACCAAATAAGTACAACTACAAAAAGCACTCTATAGGTCTACGCTCTCTTAAGGTTGTTAAACAAATTATATCACTTGAACCAAGACACCACTAACCTTTGAGTATTCGTTCTTTTTCGCGCTAACCAAAAAGTAAACTGCTAATAATAACTCCATCCAGACTCCTTGGCATTTTCGTTACTTGCCATAATCACTACGCTGCTGGGTCTGCCAGGTAGTGATTGCTAAGAATATGTTCTAAAGTTATTGCATTATGATGTTGGTGGTACACACGGCTACAGATCAAGCTATTTCCAGTATACGCTAACATCTCATTGAATGTACTCCCGTGCGGTGCTAGTTCAGCTTATACTGTAAATGTACAGCTTGAAAAAAGTTAATGCTTCAGTCTGCTGAATTTTTTCCTTAGTTGCTTTCCTTACGGAACCGTGGTCCCACTGCTGGGAAAAAATATTTCGTGGTCCCACCAAACACACATTATCTTGCTTTTAGGGTACCGTGCCTAAAAGGTCACGGATCATAGGATCACGGTTGTCCGTCAAGACCGTTTCTCAGAAATGCGAGAAAGCCGAATGTATTATATTCTTTGAGACGAATTGAAATTAATATAAAATGCCATTGCGCGATGATTTCGTCAGGCGCATTGTTTTCCCCATCACCTTCCCTACCCTGGGTGTGCGAGTCAAACTCGAACTTAACCGTTTTTAAAATTTGTTAATTATAAACAACTAGCTTCCGCCCGCGACTTTGTCCGCGTGTACTTCAGGATTTATTCTACTTGTTCGATAGGCATAGAAGGCATCTATCTCCATTTCCAGCATAAGGTACAAAATAGTGTTTATTCTGTTACGTAGGCTAATAGTTTAAAGAAACAAAGGAAATTTCAATATCTGACGTAGTACATTCAAATAGTCTTCACACCAATATTATAAACGCGAAAGTTTGTATATACGAATTTACATATTCTATGGTCGGTCGCTAGGCAACGCGTTTTTGTTATGCCAAAATTGCCCATGTAATCCCACTAATATTATAAGTGTGATTTTGTACAATTTACACAATGTGTTTATAAATTATAGCCTATATGCTATTCTGATGTATAAGCTATATTATTGTAAAGTTTCATTCAAATCCATTTAGTAGTTTTTCCGTGAAAGCGTCACAAACATCCAAACTTTTACACTTATAATATTAGTAGGAAGTAGGATTGAAACAAAAGTTTGCCTACACATTTCTTTATTGAATAAGTTACAAAAAATTCAAGGTAAAATCCTTCAATTATGCAGTACAATTCCGTAAAATAAGTTGCTGCAATATACTAAAATAAACCTAATTCATCTACGTAAGTATTTTGCATAATCATTTTCAAGCATACTTTGGAATGATCCACAAGGCAAAAATATGACAAGCGAAGATTACGAACAAAATCATAGCAGTAATTTAATTTGATCAGTAGGCGTAAAATTTCAACGGATAAAATCATTTAAGACAATCAAGGAAACCAACTTAATTTATGTTTACGACTAATGTTGACTAAAGTAGTATATATTGGTATTCCAAATTCATAAAACACCTATTGTGACGATGCTTTTATTTTTAACAAATATTGCCAGCAGCAAGATACTTCTACCATTACGGTAGCTTTCGATCCCGTGTAAATCCTAAAGCTAGACAAAGGCGTGTAATTAATGTATGGCGATGAGACCAGATTCGAGCAGTTTCTGTATCTTGGCGGCGATCTCTGGATTCTTGAGGTGGTCTTGTAGCGCATGCGGATCTTGCTGCATCTGCTCGAGTATGCAGCGCATGGCGGGGTCGCGGAGAATCTGCTGAACTTCTGGGTCGGCCATTGCACGTTTGCGAACCTGGACAGAAGAATTATTAATTGTAGACATTATTATGACTTGTGCGTAGATGATAAAATATGATTTATTTTATTTTACGTATGATGGGTTTGCATTTGGCCTTCATCTAACCTGACGGTGACAGGCATGTGAAGTCCGCCAATTCGCACTGGGCCCGCGTGGTGGACTATGGCCCATACACTCTCTGTTGGAGAGTAGGTCTGAGCCCCTGCAGTGGGGACGTATATAGGCTGTTGATGATGATATGGCATGTAATTACGAACCAGACTTATTTGTCTTATCCATTTCGGTACCGACCACTTACAACATGGCGAGAATTCAAACGGACCAATGAGCGTGCAGTTCGCTCCTATTATGTCCAATCATCGTGCATTCCCTCCCTCCTCCACACCACATTAGTTTGACTGAATTGTATTAGACATCATATTATCCATCTCGTAGATAGGTAGGTCTGTGAATCTCCTAGATCTTACGCGTCTCATGCAACTTGAACAGTAACGTTATATCCAGAGGCTCACGCCTTGCTCACCTCTTCAGGGTTGGAGTTGAGCTGAGTGGAGCATTGGCGGTATCCGTCCACCGCCTCGGCATTGCTGGGGTCTAACTCCAGAGCCTTCTGGTAAGCGTTCAGAGCCTTGGCCGGTTGCTGCATGCCCTGTAAAGAAAATATATTTCAGAGACAATCGAACAGAGCATTCTACAAATAACAGGTTGTGATTAGTAAGAAATAGCAGGTAGTCCATTTTTTTTAAAATCAGGCAGGCAGCTAATGCAGCTAATATTAATCCAGCTATTCTTCACTTCAATCATCTTGTTGAGCTTAGTTTTTCCCGTCAAGTCTATTTTTAAATGAACTGACAATGAAAGTTTATTCCACTTAACTGCTATGTTTATTAGTAAAGAAGTGTTTATGGGAATTGTTGTGTGACGGGGTCTTTTGACATTTGATCTATGGAATGACATTATCGGACAAAATAAGGTATTATTTTCTTATTTTGCACTATGGGACATCTAATACTTTTATTCCTCAGATTGTTCTATAGGACAAGAAATACCGAGTATGTTTCGACTTTTAAAAAAACGGAAAATCATAAATAATATGCACCGAACAATCCTCTAACGAATTCGCCTAAATACCAATGTCATTACTTTAGCTACTCGTCACTAGATGGCGTTACTAATACGTTAAACCACACGTGTCACAAAATCACGTATGTTGTAAGGGAGCCCTCTTAAATATTTATTTTATTCTGTTTTTTTTAGTATTTGTTTTTATAGCGGCAACAGAAATACATCATCTGTGAAAATTTCAACTGTCTAACTATCACGGTTCATGAGATACAGCATGGTAACAGATGGACCACAGACAGACGGATGGACAGCGGAGTCTTAGTAATTGGGTCCCGTTAGTTAAGGTTAAGGAAATCCACTAAGTGTTGTCATCCTTCGCAGTAGTGTCAATATACAAGCGTCGGTGTTAGGCTACCTGCAGGATCTTGCCCTTGCGGATCCA
This sequence comes from Carcina quercana, assembly GCA_910589575.2. NCBI lineage: Eukaryota > Metazoa > Arthropoda > Insecta > Lepidoptera > Depressariidae > Carcina > Carcina quercana. Next base: position 786,571 of record OU342434.1, on the reverse strand, counting down.
TCCCTTGATGAACTTTGGGTCTAGCCGGCAGCACTGGTCGCAGTCCCGGAGCCCCAGGTCGAACGCCGCCAGCTTCGTGTAGCACGCCGCACGGTTAGAGTACAACTTGGGATCGTCCGGGTTACGTTTGATGGCCTCCGTGTAGTGTTTCACTGCATTGCTGTAGTCACCTGACAATCAAACAAACGTTTTTATTTTCAATTGTCTTGTAGTTTTTCTTAGATCATTGATAGCCCCTCTGCTATTACAATTGCACTGTTTGACTTGATGGTGGACAGGGTGATGTACTGCACTCAACGTCGAGAAGAAAAAACAGTCAATTCGTACTTGGAACCCTCAAGCACAGAGTATAAATAATTATCATACTGAAAATCATAAATAATAGGTATGGTAACCACCGAACAAAGCTATAACGAAAATGTAAGATTGATTGAAGAACAACCTAAACTTTGTCAGAGAGAAATGAGAACCTATACAATATACATCCGTCTATATCATGATCCACTGGGAATTGAACCTGACCCAGATTGTAAGTTCAAGTGTACAACCATTAGGCCATGGTGGTAGTTAAAATATTTTACCCTTAGTCACCATTTACAATAGGCATGATAAAAATTTCATCATTGTCGGGTAAGTGAAAAAAATAAAGACCTTTCTTGAAGTAGTCGTTGCCCAGCTCCTTTTCCTGCTCAGCCTTGAGGGGATCTACGTATGCTTTTCTCTCTTCCTCCACAATGCGACGCTCCACCTCGCTCAGCAGAGTCTTTATCTCCGGCGTGCGGTGCTCCGACATTGACTTTTCGTAGTATGTCTTTGCAAGTTTCCATTGCTCCATCTTCTTGTAGGCGTTACCTAGGAGAGACATGCAAATTATGTATACAGATTTTAAGAAAAAAAATACGGATTGGCTTCTTGAAAACTGCTTTTATAGCTTTCCTGAATATTTGAATAATAAACATTTTAAATATAACTATAATTATAGTAAATTAATGAGATGACTTGTGAATTATTTAATGACAAAATTATTAACATACTGATTGATATGCTTCACAAACATAATTTAAACAATTAAATTCCTTATTAGATATTTTTATAATATTTGCACACCTGTGGTTGACCTGACCCACCTGACCAGGGTTGCCTCTAAGTGAGTCTCGCTGTTGATATGATCAAAGAGAAATCTGTATAGGTGTGTCATATACCTCTTTAGATTTAAGTCTCAAAAAAGACTACATGTTTGACCCGTATCGCCATACCATCTAAAAGATTGGGCACTTGAAAAAGAGTAAACCGTTAAATTCAAAGAGGTAATGAAGATCAAGCATTTTTTTAATTAATAAAAATATTCTAATGGGTTCACACAGCCTGACTCCCATCTGATGGTTAGTGACGGTAGGGTCATTTTATGTCAAATGTGCACACTTTGAAGCCTCAAACTAATGATGAGCTGTTCTGCTACCTTTCATGCTGGAATATAAGTGCTATTAACAAGCGTGTAGCCATTAGACTAGGGAGATTTTGTTTGTTTTTACAGATTTGTTGTTTGGAGATCATAGTAATACAGATTCTGTGAACATTTACCCCCTCATTATAGTTCAAAAGATACAGCAGTCCTTAAGCAGGACAGAGGAGCATAGTAACAGGGTGCCATAGAGTGTTCTTTGGGTATGGAAACCTATAAAATACTATATTTTAAAATTCTGTTTGACCCAAGAGAAATATGAGTTTGTTTCAATCCTTTGAATAACATAGTGTTTTCACTGTATATATCTGACCTGGTTATGCATGAGGTCAAAAACATGCATAACCATAAACCTATATTGAGAGTGGTACTGGCAAACAACTGAATTTTGTCATACAAAAATCCAATTCTAATCCAGTATCCAATCACACAAAATTAACATAGTAAATGTCCATTAATTAATGAACAATGAGACATTAGATTTACACTGACCTCACTGCCTTATAGATAACATTTACGGCAAAAATAAACTCAGGGATATTGACTTGTGTAATTTGAATAGATTAGCATTATGGATAACAGACATTTTTTACCACTTCATTGTATCATTTTTAAATCAAAATTTTACAGTGATAGTTGAATCTGAAAACCAGTGCTATAGCTACTGCTACATTACAACCCAATGCCTATAATATACACATAAAACTGTTTGGGCAATTGTGTTTATGTATATGTTGTGTATGTTTAAAATGTCTGTCTGGGCATCAGTTATTACAGAAGAGATAGGGAGCTAAAGGTAGTATTAGAATAAAGGCAGGCTTTGTTGTGTACACATTAAAATGAATAATCATGAAAAAATCCTAGCTTCTAGAAACATCATAATTGACAGAACTATCAAAAATTATACCAAATGTGATAAATAATGACATTGTACTCCAAATGTGACGCTGCTCAGTATGAATAAAGCCATCAAAGAATATTAGGAGTAGTATTGACAACGTCGATGGAGACCTCTGAGGAAACTCTTAATTTCTGCCACCTTGCAGCGCTGTGGACAGTTGGGACACACAGACAACAACAAAAATAATAAAAACTTACCAATTCTAGTAAAAGCCTTGGCTATGAGTTTGAAATCAGCTCTGTTCTCTCTTCCAATCTCAATTGCCTTCTCGCACTCCTTAATGCATTTCTCATACTCCTTCTGTTCAAAGTACACTGCCGCCTTGTTGGTGTAGAACGTGATATCTGCAGGATCATGTTCGATGGCCTGACTGTAATGCTTCAAAGCATTTTCAAAGTCTTTCTTCTTATAATAATCATTGCCTAAGTCTTTCTGCTCTAATGCTAGTCGACGGTTTGCAGGTAACTCATCATATGAAGGCTTTTTCGGTTCTTCTTTTTGTGGAGGCGGTGAGGGTTTCTTCTCTGGTGCTGGTGGATCTACGTCCATGGGTGAGCCAAGGTCCAGGCCGAGCATCACACTGAGAGTGGTCAGTACACGTTTGTCCTCCATTTTGGCATCTAAGCATTGGATATCAAAGGGATTTCTTGATAGTTTCTGTGGAAATAGTAAATAATTTTTATTCCTAAATCAAGGAATCAGTAGAAATACTTTCAAATATCTTGAGCATTCTCAGCAACCTCAAATTCATAGACAAAATTAGAAAATGCAACTTGTAGCTATAAAAAAAGCTTGATAATAATTTAGGAGTTCCACATTTGATAATGTGAGAGTATCAGATAGTATCTATTCTAAGAAATCATTATCACTTCCAATTTCATTTCACTTTCGGTTGCATATGTATGCTACTATTTGGTTGACTAAGTCTCAAAGTGACCTTCTAGAATCCTCTAGACTAACATGTAGCATCATAAGGCCATTAGGTGAGATTACGGCAAAAGGTTGTTCTATTTCCAGTAAAAAGTCCACTATTGGACATAAGCTTACAGGTGTTTATTACAGATTAACTCACAGATGTTTGTGGCTTCAATTTTTTTTCAATGAGGATATGCTATTATCCATTAAGGCATAGCAAGTATACAAACTTTAGCGGACATTTGTCAGAAATGGATAGCTCTGAGCATTAATAAGGAATTGAAGTTATAAAATACTATTTCCAGATGTGATTCAATTAAAATAATGACACAGTCATGCTAAGTTTTTGTCATTTTAACATTTTAAAAAGTTTAAATAAATCTTGATAATTAAATGAATTATAATAAAGTAGACATGTAAATCAAGGAGTTATAATTTTATATTTTAGTGCAAATAACAAAATCAATAACATAGATTGTAAGTCCAAACATGTAGCCATTACACAATGGAGGCAGTAGAAACATGCCATGTAATATCTCTTACAAATAAAAATATATCTGGAAACATACCTCAACAATTTTGATATACTCAGGGTCTTTCAGCCACTCCCTCGTCTGTGGATTGGCTTGTAGCTTTCCAATCAACTGTTGGAGCCTCAGTTGTGACTCCTCCATCTGTTTCTTTACCTCCAGCAATCCAGCAGCAAGCTGCTGATTGTCCGGTTCATATTCCAACCCCTTCTCGTAAGCTGCAACAGCTTCATCACAACGCCCTAAAAACGCCAACGCGCTGCCTTTACGTGAATACCCCTTACTCCAAGTAGGGTTCAATGACACTGTTTTATCAGCGTCTTCCAACGCCGCCGCATAGTTTCCGGCTTTCGCGTGAGCAGCGGAGCGGTTGCTATACAAAACGTGGTTCTTTGGATCCAAGTTTATCGCCTCAGAGTATGCTTTAACAGCTTCTGCATAATTTCCGGAAGACAACGCTGCGTTACCCTTCTCTTTTAATACATTTACCTAAAAAGAATAATCAGTTTTCTAGTGAATTCTGTTTGTTAGCTCAAATACAAAGAAAGCTCCGGTATAACCTCTTACCTGTTCCATATTTTGTAAGAAACACTATTTATGAGTTATCACTAATTCGCACTTATGATATTAAAGCACTTTGAACTAATAACGCTTCTGATAGATTACGAAATATCGCAATAAATTCTAGTTTTATTTGAACACCGAACGCGAGCTCAAGATCTGGAAAAGAATGAGAATGACAAATGAAATTCATTTGACAATTTTGACATTTCAAATTCGAGAAAATTCTCGGCAGTTCCCGTCAATGCGAATTTTTTTGGGGTAATATTTTGTTCTTACCAGGAAAAGGCAAAGGCAAAACACCATACAACTATGTCTTTTACAATGATATTCTATGATTTAGTTTTAAGATTATAATAAATATAGTTTAAAAAAACTAAAAACACGCTTTTAAAGAATATCGAACTAAAAAGTTTAAAATAATTTTTAAAATAAAATAAGCTTAAAACAATAATGAACGAACAATAAATACTAGTATTATTGTAAAAAAAGCGTTGGGCGCTCGATATACGAAAAATGTGGCACAAAGCGCCCACGCTTTTTTCACAATAATACTAGTATTTATTGTTCGTTCATTATTGTTTTAAGCTTATTTTATTTGAAAAATTATTTTAAACTTTTTAGTTCGATATTCTTTAAAAGCGTGTTTTTTAGTTTTTTTAAACTATATTTATTTTTCACTTTTTAGTTTAATATGCTATCAAAGCGTGTTCTTTAGTTTTGTTTCCAATTTTTTATTTACTATGGATTATCAACTATTTGATGGTAATTTCTTTACCGACCGGTTTTATTCCGGAAAGTGAGCCATAAAAAATCAGCTACTAGGGCCGAGAAGGCAGGCGCGATATAATTTCTATGGACGGTGACGGGTCTTGTTCGTTGGCCGGCTATCGACGATCGTGAGCAATTTCGCGTTCCGTCCAGATAACGAGGATCTCCCCCCAGTCGAACACTCAGAACTATGTCTGTCCTATTTGCACCAATTATTAATTATGGGTGGTTGACAAGGAAGGCAGCAGGCGCGCGAAGGAGAATTACAAACTCACAAACCCACAAACTCACAAGCCCACAAACATACAGGTGAAGCTAATAAAAAGCGTGTTAAAAATAAGACCAAAGTCATTTCTTCAATTTTTTCAATAAAATGTATAATGAGTACATTTTAACGCTTTGACGATTCTTGACGAGAATTTAAAGATCAGCCTTGGTTTCAACATAATTCGAAAGAATCCATTATGCCGAATGTACTCGACATGGTAAACCCTTTCGATCGCGTCGCAACCCCAAAATTTTTCGTAATTGATATATTGCTATATCACACAATTATAACAGAAAAAACACACATTATTAACGAATTACTAAAATTGCAATGAACCACCATTTTTCAAGTTCGCGCCAAGAATCTCAATGCGAAAGATGCTGTTTATTTTGTATCCAATGAGCGTAAATTTTTAGCAAGGGCACTGAATTTTGAGTTTCTTTATCTGAGATAAAATGGATAAGTTTTTTTCATTAACAATATAACATTTTGTTCACACAAAATAAGCGGGTACACCATCCATGGTATATCTTTTTTAATTTTAGGGTACCGTCGTTGTATACATTTTTGAACTACTTTCAACTCATATCATTTGCAAAAAGAACGCACGTGAGTCATATGAATATGAAGGCATTGCATATGAATATGAAGAGTTACGTGCCACCGTACAATATTTAACATAAGATCAAGCAAAATATCGATTTAATTATAGAGTCCCGTAGAGTAGCTTTGGGTACAGAACCAACGTATTGTACGTAACCGACAAACACAGAGCGCTAAGCCTACGAATACATACGTCATTTAAGTAAAAAAACTCTTTAGCCATCATTGAATTTATAAAATTCGTCACTTTTAAATCCTGTTGTTGTACGTGTAAACCGATGAATATCTTTTGTATCTTTTACCATCACCTTTTTAATTGAATAGTTATAAATAAAACATTGGATTATAATTACAGGAAATAAATTCCTTTAATGTGTACAACTTTCATATATTATCACTTTCAATTACGGATTGGGAAGCATATATGTACTTACTTTGTTGAAACTAGTTAAAATTCATTGGTGAATATTGGCTGAATAAAACAAGTGTGAGTAGCCAGCCTGTAAATCTAACTTTTTAATTTTTTAATCTGTGCGAATGGAGGCATTTGACAAGCGTTTTATTTTCATTTCTCGATTTTCAACAGTTTTCCTGTTTGAAGCGCTGTAAAAACGGATCACAAACGTATTTTTCTAGACAATTTTTTGCGTGAATATTACAAACAGCGCAATAGTTGTGTTTTAAACAAGTTTTGGCGTTGTATGGATCGGATGGACGCTGTCACACTAATCACTATTTTGTGTTCGTAATTGGATCAGAGGCGTTGTGGGGAATACCAAGTGCTGATCGATGGCGGAGTAAGCACTTCCTAGGAGTGATTATAGGCGGGTGGCGCGCTCCCGTAGCCCGGTGACTCATTCGGCGGGGAGCTAGGTAACCATGGACACGGACGATGGAGAATCATCGAGCAGTGGACCTATGTCCAGTTTGAACAGTCTCTTCTCTTTCACAAGTCCCGCTGTCAAGAAGTTGTTAGGCTGGAAACAGGTGAGTGAAAAGTGATGTTTTCTCCAAAATGTTACATATTATTTTCTCTCTTATAATACGGAAGTAACTTCATCCACTTCAAACAAAGCCCGACTTGTTACATTTTCATTACAATTTCCCTAGATTTTACAACTCCACTGACATGGTGGGTCTTGCACCTAATGGTATGTGATGATAAGGTTAGATGGTAAGTGTGCACACCCAGAAGCCTCAAGCTGTTGTCATTACTTCTTAAATTAACAAAAAATAAATGTAAAATTTAACTGTGAACAGCCTATAAATTAATAATTTTATTTACTACTACCAAAAAATGTACAATACACATTCTACAGGCAAATAAAGAGAGATAAATAAAGGCAGTATAAAAAGAGTTTGGTCATGAATTCCAGTTGTTGATCTCCAAATAAGAGTGACAATACAATATTTTCATTGAAGACTGAAAACAGTATTTCTTTTAAAGTTCTTAATTCGTTTTTGAATTAATTTGTACTTGTTTTTATAATAGAATTCCAAGAGACATTTTAAGTATTTCTAAAAATAGATTCAACTGAATTAAACTGCTAAAAATAATATTATTAGAAACCATACTTTACATTCGTGACAAAGGCTCTGCATACATATTTAAATGATGTACTTTTGATATAATACCAGTACAGTTTATTTCACTCTACTCTGCAGAACACTTTTATGAAAAAAATTTGTTTTGAATGAAGTTTATTTGATTTAAAGTTTTGTGAGTTAACTTTACATGGATTTACTTCAATAAACACAATTGTCACACAGATTTGTGATACATCTTTGCTGTAATGTCTAATTTTTCCTTAGTCTTGTTGTTTATCATATTCTAGAGATCCTGCACAACACTGCAAGATTATGGAATAGATATGAAATGTAAATTATTATGTGTAGGCACAATGCAAAAAAATAATACTGCACACCTTATTTGTCTGTGAGTCAGTGCACCTAGACATACCATTTCAGGGAATGTTGACTCATAAAAACTTGTTTACTAAGATTCATTTTTTGTGCTCATGCTTTTTATTTATCTGCAACTTGTATCTCATTTATTGATAGATGTGGAATGTGTTTGTGTTGATTAATGTGTTTCTTATTAATATGCTTTGGTGCAAAAATATTTGCTGTCATTCAATTTAAAAAAATATATTAACTAATTTAATAAATTTAACTGTAATAATGTTTAAAATTCTACGACACCCTGTATTAAAGACTGTTATAAATAAAACCATTCCTTTCTACCATAATATATTTAACACCATATTCTATTTTCTATGGGGATACCTTTTAATTATTATACTTCATTATCGAAAGAGTAAGTGTCTGAGATTGATTTGGACAGAATCTGAGCATGGATTTAGAAGATAGGCTCTTCAAGAACTTATCTAAATGTTTTGTGATCAGGTTCTGCTTGTAATTATCATCCTAAACATAATCAGCAGCATAAGTCCTCTTGGCCACTAAGGGCTGTCTATATTCTAAATATTTTTTCACTTGCAGTAGTCACGATATTTAATACCTGGGTGACTAAGCTTCACTTGAAGTGATCAAAGTTGTATTGGTTTGACTATGGACTGATAGAAAATGAAGTCAAATTTTACCAAAGATGAGATCCTAACTATTCAATTTCTTGGCCCCTAAACTTCCTAATTGTCGTGGCACACACAACATTTACAAGAATAGCAAATTTCATTGTACATGATTAAACTAACAGTACAGTCACATAATCTTACTTGACTCTCTAGATCAGTGGTCCTTAACCTTTTAGTGATGACTAAATTGCCACAGACCACTAACTGAATGTAAATGAATAAGAGGTTGTTCCAACTTTCAATTTCAAATAAAAATGCTTGTAATCATTCAAAGTAAACAGCTTATCAATTTCTTACGATAAATACCCATATAAGTAGGTCTGTTATTACTGCATATTCTTTACTAACATCTTAATCTTGGTTCCTTCGGGACCACCGGTTAAGAACCACTGCTCTAGATACACCACATTTATAGTGATGATTACATGCATGATTAGTATCAACCATAATACAAATAATTCAGAGTAGATAGGTGTGGTGCAAGGAAGAAAATGTATGATGATTCACCCCAATACGATAGACGGGCAGGATGTATTGGCCCATCATTACATAATTAATATAGGACTACATACAGAACAGATGTTCACCGCCTCCTACCGATACACGATACCTCTCCCTGCAAGAAAGTGGCCAGTTCAAGGACCGGTACTAAAGCTCACCTCGCACGAATTCTTTCACACATGTGCGAGAATACAAAGTCATCATTTCCATGTATGGGAATAGAAGCCGATGTTTGTGTCCCTGTGCCATTGTGGTCTGATTGGCTCGTCATGTCATAAGTGTCGAATATAACCTGGATAAGGCAAAATAAGTCGTATGGGTTGTCTGAAAGTGTTCGCCTTGTTATGTACCTAATTCAAACATGGAATTACTTTTTTATAGGGTGACGAAGAGGAGAAATGGGCAGAGAAAGCTGTGGACAGTCTAGTGAAGAAGCTAAAGAAACGGAAGGGTGCCATCGAAGAGCTGGAAAGGGCACTCTCGTGTCCAGGGGCTCCATCGAAATGTGTAACCATACCCAGGTCACTTGACGGCAGGTTACAGGTGAGAACTGATCTATCTTCTATATAAAAAAGAATATTGTTTATTTTATTCCCTAAGAATTCTGACACTTTGAGAGGGAAATAATTTACATAGGTATGGGTGGCTCTGGCTCAGAGTCTCAAGGATCCAGTATTGATAGGAGCATCCTATCAATACTCAGTTTGGTTAATTCCTGCCTGGCTAGTAGATGAGCTAGTTTTGGATAATATGGTAAAAAATTTATTTTAAAAACATACTGGAAATATGTATTGTAGAAAAGAGTGAAAGCTGTACTAATCTCTGGATCGTTGGTGATATCTTCTATATATTAATGTACTGAACTTTGTACTGAATTGATGTAATGAAATTTCGCACACTTACAGTTTATATAGAGAAAGAGTGCAGAACGCTAATGTTTTTTTAAAAATTAATTCTGGTCGAACCAATTGAAATTTATATGCACAGTGTAAAAAAAACGATGTACTTGGCGAATAAATTCTTTCTTTCTTTCGAATTTCGACCACTGGTCTGGACTACTAGTATTATTTAATAGTCATCATAATCAGCTGAATAAGTAGACTGATCAGACCATTGTTTTTTCAGGGCTTTAGATGCATTCGTACAATTTCATTTCCAGGTATCTCATCGCAAGGGACTTCCCCACGTGATATACTGCCGCGTCTGGCGCTGGCCGGACCTACAGAGCCACCACGAGCTCAAACCGCTGGAGATATGCCAGTACCCCTTCAGCGCCAAACAGAAGGAAGTGTGCATCAATCCTTACCACTACAAACGAGTCGAAAGCCCCGTGCTCCCCCCCGTGCTAGTCCCGAGACATTCAGAATTTGCCCCCGGGCATTCACTTCTTCCTTTCCAAAGGACAACAGAGCCAGCCATGCCGCACAATGTCTCTTACTCCGGATCAGGGTTTCCACCTTCCGCCAGCTCAGAATTACCTGATACTCCACCACCGGCGTACTCACCACCTTCAGATGATACGGAGCCTCCTGGTGAAGTCGCTCCAGTGTCCTATCAAGAACCCTTGTATTGGGCTTCGGTTGCCTATTATGAGTTGAATTGTCGAGTGGGAGAAGTCTTCCACTGCAACTCTCATTCGGTTGTAGTGGACGGCTTTACGGATCCCTCTAATAATAGCGATAGGTTCTGTTTAGGACAACTGAGCAACGTGAACCGAAATTCAACCATAGAGAACACTAGACGTCATATAGGGAAAGGCGTGCATTTGTATTACGTAGGAGGCGAGGTTTATGCGGAATGTCTCTCCGATGCGGCCATATTCGTTCAGAGTCGCAACTGCAACCACCATCACGGCTTTCATCCTTCTACGGTGTGCAAAATACCCCCAGGATGTTCGTTGAAGATATTTAACAATAGGGAGTTCGCTCAATTGCTATCCCAGAGTGTTAACCATGGCTTTGAAGCGGTGTATGAACTGACGAAGATGTGTACCATTAGGATGTCATTCGTCAAGGGCTGGGGAGCTGAGTACCACCGTCAGGACGTCACTTCTACTCCATGCTGGATCGAGATACACCTCCACGGGCCGCTGCAGTGGCTCGACAAGGTCCTAACACAGATGGGGTCGCCCCACAATGCTATATCGTCGGTATCTTAGCCACGTTTGTCTCAATATGATGCCCCACCGTGTTTTTATGTCAGAAAATCTGGTATTAACTGTCAATCTCAAATGGAATTCATTCTACACCTCTGCATTTGTTTAATTAGGTCGTGATTGTTTTGAAGTGAAGTTGGTTAGTAAATGGCTGATTTATTGCGCTGTCGAATATGAAGAATGCTCTGTCCTTCTTTCTTTTTATAAGGAAGGAAAGGGATGGCAAGTAATGTTAAAAATGTGGCGCAACATTTTGTAAATGACGGAATCCTTAATACTTAGTAGTATTAGATTGAAATCTGTATACATTAACAATTAAAGCCCCAGTTTCGGCACTATTTCGTTGAAATTCAGCTCAAATTAATGTGTCCAAGTTAACAAAACGTAAGACGTCTATGGTAAGCGTAACGAAATAATGATAAATGTTAAAGACATAAAATAAATGTATATTTTACATACTATACTCGTGAATGTTTATGACAAGGGTAAATGATATTAATTGTACGTGAATCCGCTTTTAAACACATTATGATGAATGAATAGCTCTTTGGAATTCCCAAATATTTTAGATGCACAATCATTTCGGTTTAAGTAAGTTTTACGAAATTGATATTATGTATGGAGTGTATAGCTTAAGTGGATTTTACATAACTTGATATGTAACAGTAACTTGAAGCTCGTCTAAGGAGGGCTTAGTTGCAAAACAATGCAATTTTTATTATTAGTTTAAAACTAGTTTTAGGTATAACATTGTGGCCCCTTTTAAACAAAATTACGTGTTTATTCTACGGCCTATAAAAACTTTAATTACCTTTCTTTATCAAGTAACAAATAGTATTTTCACTTTGTTATTTTTGATGTATTTGTGTTCATGTTGTAGCAGTGGGATTGCTGAATAAGCTGTATTACATAACCGTTAGCTGGTTAACTAAACAGCTCCTTTATGTAAAACAGCTGTACAATGTGCAGCTGGATTGTCATTGCGTTGCATTTAACGAAACAGCTACCCATGTTTAGACGTTTTGCAGAATGAATTATCTGCAACCACAAAAAGCGTTTTTGGCAGGAGTCTGATTAAATATATAAATAATTGATCTTTAAATCACTGTTTTCCCTTAAATTTGGGACGTTAGTGCTGGGTTTATTTGGAAATTTTGATGAAGTATATTCTGCTTTGGACGCCATTTTGCCATACAGAGCCACGAACGTCAAAATTTAGTACTTAAAATTTTCAAGCTGACGTTTCATTTCACGCTGTTTTACAAAACCGCTAACCATTGACCCGCTACATTGATGAATGCAACAGGCTCCTTCAATTCCAAGAGCTAAACTTCAGCTATTATCAAATGTCGTTGAGCTGGTTAGTGAAACATCTAGGCGGTATGTATAACGGCTTATTAAGCAAACCAACTGAGACATATAGATTACAAAATCTAAGAATATATATATGTACACCCTTGGGGATATCCTTAACTTTTTTGTTCTGAACTCTAATAACTCTACCCTAGTCACGACGAATGTCAGAAAATCTTAGCTTTGGGTTAGATTTTGCGTTGACTTGCATTTTTAAAACATTGTTCCTTTCGTGTGCCATGGTTGCTTGTACATATTTGCAATAGCAAATTATTTTTGTATGTGTCAAAAGATTTTTAATTTTGATTGATGAGTCAAAAGTACAGGGGCCACAAATTAATTAGTTTTAAGGTATATGTGTTCTACGTATTATAAGTGTCGTGTTTTGATGTTTTATGTACGGAATGACATATCTCACTATTGAAAATACTAAGGAATGGTCTAGCATAAATGCTATTTTTCTACTGTATTAACTCTGAACTCTACAGCTAAAGGCTTACTTGATAATTTGACCTTTTATAAATTGCTATACTTCTCATCAGAAAATTCGAAACACATTGAAAGTTTATGTTTTGTAAGGATTATCAGAAAAATGTGTATATTTAGGAATATACGTCAAATGTCGTTTAATAACGAATAATATGAAGTTTTCAAATCTTAATAATGTCCTAAATTCAAATTAAATTTTCATAGGTTTTTCTGATAATCCTAAAAAAATATAAACTTGCAAGGTGTTTCGATTTTTCTGATGAGAGGTATACTAAAAGTGGGATACGTAAGTTTGACAAACGGTACATATTTACGAGGTCCTTTCATATTTTGTTGTTATTTAAAAAAAATATTTACTGCCATAAATATGATCGAACTCTTGACTAAACCACAAACCTGCAAACTTGTATTACTTTTGTAAATGGTTTTACAGTGAGAAAAAGGGACCAGATATAGGTTTGGAAAATTACTAATTGAATAAATAAGGGCAAGTATATGTATATATGAGACTGAGATATGTCGTTTCGTACTGGATCGCAAAAATAAATGTGCCATCGTGAAATTGAGAATTTTCTTTGTTAATCATCTTAATTTTAAATTTGGACAAAACGTTTTAGTTGTCTTTCGTTGTTTGTAATTACAATGAATTTTATTAGGAGCTTTGAATATGCTTCGGAAATGATTATAAAATAAACATAATTGTGAAAACAGTGTCTTAAACCAAAATTGGACATGTACAGAGAACAAAAAAAAATTGATCTCAAAGTATTATAAGGTTGTACTAGTTCCTCCGATACATGCGTCGTGTCCCAGAAGCCTTATTAGTACAATTTTTGAAAATATATTATCGTGGAACATAAACTTGTAAGAATAATAAATACTTAATGTTAAACCCTAAAGAAATCCCACTTCTGACGTGAGGTGCAAAATTCACAACTTCTGATATGTCAGATATAACACTTGGAAGAAATCCCACTTCTGATGTTGGGTGAAAAAATTATTCATAACTAACTTATATAACACTATGGCTTAGATATGTGCCTAAAACGATACAGACCGTCCGCAAATCTCTATGGAGTTCGAGAACTTTATATTTTCAAGATAAACTGATAGTCCAACTGTTTTAGCCAGTTCCTTAAATTTAGTAATATAAAAAGTTCTTGAATATTGATGGTAATTTAAGATACGAAGTACTTGCATTGCATTTGATACAAAACTAGCGATAAGACAAAACGTCTTCTCTAAGTAACCCCAGATTAAGATTTTCACCTAAGTGCAAATGACGATATCGATGTTTCCATGCTTATGAGAGTATAAGCAGTCAGTGGTTTTCTATGTTAAAGAATGTTTAATGTTTCCGTGGGTCAATGCAGTTGGATTACGAAACATTTAAGGCGATCCTTCTCCATTAAAGTTTCATACTAAATTTCTGTTGCTATAATCTTTTAAAATATAATAGCTGGATTTGTGTAGTATCTAAAAATAGTACATAAGATTGTAATGTCGCAAAATGAGTATCATTAACATACAACTTCACAGTGAATCACAATTTGCATTTTAAACACTTTTTTCGATTATTGTTCAAAGCGCCATCTATGAACCTTTAGCTGCGATACTGCTATTGTAGCTAACTATAAAATTGTAAATTAATGAGATTTATTTCGCGACACTATAATTTCGTTTCTTATTTTTAGGTAATTACTTATCAAAGCCTAGCTATTGTATTTTAAAAGATAATGGCAACAGAAGTTGAGTATGGAAGCATTAGGAGAGGGATAACGTTAATATAAAGCTGTCACATTACAATTATAATAATAAATACAAATAATATTGATCGAATTGAGAATGTTTTTAACGTACGCACTTTTATAAATACGTACTTTTGAAAAGTGCCTTTAATATAATCATGCCTTATATTATTTTTCACAAATGTTATTTTCATATGAAACAAATGATTACACACTTGGTCCGTATAGTGCCTACTTGTAGGTTTAGTAATATATTGATATGCCTTATTTTAAAGTATATTTATTGTTATTGTTAATATGTAATGATAACAGGGTTGAATTTAAAAAGTTGTGCTTTACAATAGCATTGCAAGTTGACCGTTGAAATACATTTGAATATTAGCTTTTCAACTGTTAGTAAAGTCAGTAAAATATAAATATTGATATTTTGACTTTCCTTGTAAATCTAGCTTACGCCACGGCTCCTGGCACGGAACTCGATATGTGTAGAATGGGCGAAATTTGACATGCTGTGTGGCAAGAATTGTACGGTATTTTTTTGAATCGATAATATATCTATAATTCTAATCTTAATTTAAGATTACCGGAAGAGGGATCTCCCTCCCAAACAGTTGTCAGTAACATTTTCAAAGTCTATGTTATATCTTATGATAATAGTGTTACTGGCCACTGAAGATGGCAGGTCTTCACTATATATATCTTCTAGCGTTCGTGTTGTCATAGCGAAAGTATTAACATTGTATTTTAACTACTTCCGTTACGTTGAAATTTAATCCAAAATATATCGTAATTTTAAACCGTTACGTAAGTTAGATCTGCGAGGAACATAAGTGTGTGTTCTACCATTTGTTAGTTTAGACGTTGTACACTCGGGTGCAAAAATATGTATCCACTTTTGAACCATGTCACAAACATATTTAATTGACATTTCCTTAAACTCTGTGTAGGGACAAGCAAGGGTGAATTTGACATGGTACAAAAGTTGATACATTTTTTTGTACTCGAGCGTACAGCTATTACAGATGGTACAATTTTATTTCCTGTATATGTATTCTTAAGTTTTTTTAAATAAGCAAATTCTTTACGTAATATTGACATAAAAATATATGTAACGTATTATGTATAACTACGACAAAAAGTTTTTTTATTAGCGAATTTTTTACTCTGTAAAACAATGATATGGAAATTTATGACTATATTTTACATTTTATTGTCTAGATACATTGATGTATGTTTAGGAATGTATGGGAATGTATATAAAACATGTAGCGGTGTCTGTGTTCGTAGGTTTGGCATTTTAGTTTGTTGTTTGGTTCTAAGATGTTTTCGTGTTGAACTTGATGGATTTTTTTGAAACTACCTTCACATTGCGAAGTTAATGGAATAAAGTCTTAATTTAAAAACACACTAAAATTCGAATGTTACATACGTGCGCCATATTGGATTAACGATGAAGTATAAACAATCACATTTAAAACGTCTGCTACGTCTGCTACGAGTAGGTATGTACAATCGATTATACACAAAGTTTTGTCATTCCCGCTGTTCCCATTCGTTCTATGGAACATGAAGTTTTCAAATATTGGAAATATCCTGTTAGGTAATCAATTAACGGGATCCCTCTCCGAATGCTTCCATATTAAATTTCTGTTTCTATAATCTTTTAAAATAGAATAGCTGGCTTTGATATATAATTACCTAAAAATGGCAACTGAAATTATAGCGTCGCGAAATAAATATCATTAATTTACAGCTTCATTGTTAGCTACAATAGCCGTCACGCAGCTAATGTACTAAAAATTGTGATTCACTGTGAAGTTGTATGTCAATGAAACTCATTTCATTCATGTCCTATTTTTAGATCTACTGCACAAAGCCTGTTATTCTATTTTAAAAGATTATGGCAACAAAAATTTAGTATGAAACTTTGATGGAGGTTCCTGTATTGGTCTTCGTTTTTTAAAGTCATGGACTTAACCGTCATTTTTGGAAAGATGTTCAGAAACCACATCTGTCACAAATACACATATATATTAATTGAAAATACGGGATATATATCGACGCCCCTCTAATGCTGTGATCGCAGTAAAGTGTAGCTATGTTTGGTGTGCGTTGCCGAGACCACTGTGGCCCTAGCATAATAAAACATTGCAGTCAATCGGAGTATTTTATCAGCACTTGTAACTTCATACATGTAGATGTATTGGATATGTGCCAAATCGATCAAGGCAATAGAATCTACTGTAGAACATAGTTGGTGGAGCATGTAGTGTGTTACTCGGTAAATAATTTATTTAGGTTAGCCCGATCCTCGAACAAGGGCATGCTCTTGTTGAATTGACACGTTTCGCGAATGTATGGAGCCAAGGCCTGGTCTTGTACACTTATAATTTTAAAAGGCCATTATCAAATAAAAGTGATTTAGTTACGATTTTTGTATATTTTGGTTTAGTTTATTTGTACAAAAACATATAAAATGTACGAAACAGGTAAGACTTAACGTTGAAAACAAAGATGGCGTCAAAAAAGAATTATTTTGTACAATCACAATAAATGCAAAAATTTAATTCTATTATTTTTTTATACATATTTAGATTACTACTTGATTTTTTTAAATAGTGCACAAGTGCAGGCCGCTTTTGAAACTTCTATATTGATACAAATACATAAATAATTAATACACGATACATAACGTTATTGACGTCTAAAAAAATTGGTATTTATTAAGATGTCATAAACGTTAGATCTAAAAAACCAACAATAATTTACCTATGTGTGGGTCGTCAGCTTCCTCATAGAGCTATGAGAATTCTACGCATGTCAAATTTTAAGGCAATTTAGGAGCAATCAAACTTTAGCATTCATAATTTAGCAGCAACCATGACTCAGTTACAGCGAGTTGTTTTTAGTGTGTCAGCTGGAGACATGGGTCTCCAGCTGACACATGCCAGGAAGGCAAACCAGTGAGGTTAGGGCTTTAGACTATAGTCAGGCATTTAAAGCACAATGACAGCAATGAGAGCCAAAAAAATTAACGATCACATTGATAAACTGTTGGATCTACGAACGAAATACCGTGTGTAAGCTGGCGACCCGTGTCACCAGCTTACACATCTGGATCTTCGTAATTATTCAAGTTACGATTATGTATTGTACCTCATATTTTAGAGCAAAATAGCAGCGCCAGGCTTCAAAATTTTCGAATCTCTAGTGCTAAAACTGTTTGAGCTACGAGCCGATATGTGTGTGTAAGCTGGTGACATGGGTCGCCAGCTGACACATGTTGTATCTCTGAAACTACATAAGTGAGAACTTCGTTTTAAAGATCAGATGAGACCATACAATAGCAGCGTTCACGAGTCAAAATTTCAAATCTCCTGGCTGTCTAGATTCAAAGTTATAAGCAAAAAACTATTTTCCCGCCAAAAAATTCAAAATAATCGCACGGACGCCGCTGAGCGGGCCGTTGCCGTTCCGTGCACTACGCTATTACAATAGAGTTTCAACTTAGCCGTCATTGTTTTAAAATTCATTTTAACCTGCACTTTCGTATCGATTCAATTGGTATATTGAGCGTGTTAGACCAGGAGCCGACAGAAATAAGCAATGGTATACTACCGATTAACTTCATAGAGAGACTACGAACGACCTTCACCAAATTTGAGGTCAAGTGAGAACCCTTCATCGCAAATCTACTAATTTGACTAATACGGAACCAAGATTTAGTTTAGTAATGAATCAACATATAAGAAATAACAATTTACGGTGTGATATAACATAGTATAAGAGGTATATGTTCAACATATACAGTTTACATCACTATGATCAATAATTGTTGAGCTCGGTATTTAGTATATTTTCAGTAGCAATTATTGAATAAAACATGATATAGATTTCACAAACATTTAATTTTCATTTAAATTCCATACAAAGCTATGTCTCGTTTATTTCTTTATAGTATCCAACCTGTGATAATGGAACGCTAGTTTTTAGAAAAATAATTAATCTTAATGATGTTAACTAATATACACACACTTTAGAAGGCAGGTATTCTGAATTCTACTGGTTATTATATATAAGTTTCAACAAAATATGGGTTCCCATACAAAATTATGACTTGTTTACTTCTTTAGAATACAACTATCGCCTTTCAGAAGCACCTTTGTTATGATCAATTATGTACATAAGCGGTTAATTTTGTGACTAAATAATATATTTAGGCGAACCCTAGATTGGATCTCTTTGTTGTTCTTCGGTCTGTCAAGACCCCTTTTTTAAGGAATGCGTGAATGCATCAAGTTGAAATTGATATCAAATACTCAGGTGTGCAATCCCTTATATCAAAGCCGTGCATGACGCATATTTTTGATTGATCTATAATCCTGAAATTTGGCAAAAAACAAAGTCTTATGGGACAAATATAGGAACCCTCGGTGCGCAAGTCTGACTCGCACATGTCCCGTTTTTGATATTATGAAAATCAGACAAAGCAATGTTAGTCAACTTTTATAATAAAAATATATCAAATCATAAGATTTTTATTCATTTGCAAATCTAAATTTCTGAGTATAAGCAATAATTTTTATTAAAATGTGCCAATATTGTTTGCAATTTCCATGAAAATAGCTATGAATAAAAGTTTAAGAAATACAGCCTATGTCATTTTCCATCCTTTTCCAAACTACCCCTATACAAAAAATCATCATTCTGACTCTACGTTACGACGATAATAAAGGACAAACAAACAAAATCACTTTTGCATTCATAATATATAAATAATATTAGTATGGATTGCTATTGAAAATATACTAAATACCGAGTTCAACAATTATTGATCATAGTGATATAAGCTGTATATGTTGAACATATACCTCTTATACTATGTTATATCACACCGTAAATTGTTATTTCTTATATGTTGATTCATTACTAAACTAAATCTTGGTTCCGTATTAGTCAAATTAGTAGATTTGCGATGAAGGGTTCTCACTTGACCTCAAATTTGGTGAAGGTCGTTCGTAGTCTCTCTATGAAGTTAATCGGTAGTATACCATTGCTTATTTCTGTCGGCTCCTGGTCTAACACGCTCAATATACCAATTGAATCGATACGAAAGTGCAGGTTAAAATGAATTTTAAAACAATGACGGCTAAGTTGAAACTCTATTGTAATAGCGTAGCGCACGGAACGGCAACGGCCCGCTTAGCGGCGTCCGTGCGATTATTTTGAATTTTTTGGCGGGAAAATAGTTTTTTGCTTATAACTTTGAATCTAGACAGCCAGGAGATTTGAAATTTTGACTCGTGAACGCTGCTATTGTATGGTCTCATCTGATCTTTAAAACGAAGTTCTCACTTATGTAGTTTCAGAGATACAACATGTGTCAGCTGGCGACCCATGTCACCAGCTTACACACACATATCGGCTCGTAGCTCAAACAGTTTTAGCACTAGAGATTCGAAAATTTTGAAGCCTGGCGCTGCTATTTTGCTCTAAAATATGAGGTACAATACATAATCGTAACTTGAATAATTACGAAGATCCAGATGTGTAAGCTGGTGACACGGGTCGCCAGCTTACACACGGTATTTCGTTCGTAGATCCAACAGTTTATCAATGTGATCGTTAATTTTTTTGGCTCTCATTGCTGTCATTGTGCTTTAAATGCCTGACTATAGTCTAAAGCCCTAACCTCACTGGTTTGCCTTCCTGGCATGTGTCAGCTGGAGACCCATGTCTCCAGCTGACACACTAAAAACAACTCGCTGTAACTGAGTCATGGTTGCTGCTAAATTATGAATGCTAAAGTTTGATTGCTCCTAAATTGCCTTAAAATTTGACATGCGTAGAATTCTCATAGCTCTATGAGGAAGCTGACGACCCACACATAATTTACCTTACAATTTGATGATATTTTATTTCCCAGGATTTTAATTTGTTGTGCATTCGGCCAAAGATAATACTGACCCACTATGACATGATCAACTACAAAGCCAGCTATTCCATTTTAAACGATTACGGTAACATAACTCCAGTATAATAGTGTTTTGTTTCGAATAAATATAGAATTAATTTAAAGGTTATGTGTCATATGTCTCAGAATCCATCAAGTTCAAACAGGTGGTTGTTTCGTTGAGTGCTGATAGTTGTCGGTGTGAAGTCGTGTACAGATGATTGTCCCCCTTGCTGTAATGTGGTAAGCTAGCTGTAACATAGATGCCATCGTCTTGTTCTAGAACGATATTATTTCTCCCCAGTTTAGTGGTTAAATAAAGTTTCTTTTATTGATATTGGTGGTTTTCTTTATTTCTTTACAACGTTAATATTTTAAAGCAAACTTAAATGTACATTTCTCGAGATGTTATTTTGATAAGTTCTTCAGCTCCTATAGTTTAAAAGAGTACAGAAATGGATTTTGTTTCGAATCAACTTAAATTCTTCTCACGTTGCTTGCATAGGTTATAGTGTATCAATAAATTTGCTTGTCCTTGTATTGGTGGTGGTGAACTAGTCGTCGATTCGATTTCCAGCGAGGTACTTACCTTTATGATGGTTGGGTTATATGGGGTAGATGATTTTTTATGGATCTGGCTAGCTATCAAGTATCATCACCATCAGCCAGGTAACGTCAACTGCTGGACATATGCCTCCTTCATGACAC
This sequence comes from Carcina quercana, assembly GCA_910589575.2. Taxonomy (NCBI): domain Eukaryota; kingdom Metazoa; phylum Arthropoda; class Insecta; order Lepidoptera; family Depressariidae; genus Carcina; species Carcina quercana. The sequence continues at coordinate 765,059 of OU342434.1, read as the reverse complement.
GCCACATTGACCGGTCCCGAGCCACTTGCATCCAGCGATTCCCCGAGACCTTAACTTAGTCGAAAATTAGTGGTCCCATCTTACCAATATTTGAGGGTTTTTTCCTCAAAAACTATCAGATTTAATATACGCCAATATGGCGACGGTTGACAATCGTCGTTCACATTGGTTCACAATATTAAAACCACAAACCAGTGCTATTCTTAGGACAAACGACAATACACCAATAAGAAAATTGACATATCCTGTCAAGTGGCATGTCACAGTAGCAGTAGCATGAATAGTAAATGCAATTTGTCGTTGCGTCCGCGCTTGAATACAAATGGCGGCGAGTGTCATGGCCGCCGCCGCGGTGCGCACGCGCGTTGCAACGCAATGACGTGAAATTTTATACTGATCCGATATTGAAGTTTGATGCGCAGGGTAGATACAGTCAAGGTGTTATTATCTTTGTTCTTGTTTATGTTTCAAAATTTTTTATATTAAAGAAATGTTTAATAGGGATTAACAAAAAGCATACTGTGGTAACTTTTGGATGAGCACGCTTTCCTTATAGATGGCGTGCGTGCTTTTTCTTCTGATACATATTTTTTTCGAAGGGGAAATCTTTTACAGGTACCCGACTTCTTAAGAGAGAAGAGGGGTGTGGAATTTCCATTCGCTAAAACCCTGTGGTGGTCATCCTAATTATGACAACACCTACGGCCTATGATACGAAATAGTTTTAGGGGTTTTCTCTTAGTCGTTCTAAAGCCTAGACTAGTCGCTCAAATCTGAATAAATACTTAGGACATACTAAAAGTTTATAAAGTTTCTAATTGAAATTCTTGGTCTGATTTATCGGAAGTAAGCAACTTTCAGTACCTATGCCCAAGTATTAGGACTAAAGTAATATTTATGTCAGACAGGCGTTTATAAGTTTAAAATGTTAATACATGTGAACATTGCTGTTACCGTATTACCTACATTTTCGTCATAATGAGTGTAAACGAGGAAGTTACGACTGACGGTGCAGTGGCCAGTAATACCAAAGTTTCTTATGAAGTAATGTTGTTGCATTAATAAGAGTATCATGACGTTTTAATGTTGGGCTGTCTACCGTTCCGGTCCGTGTCACACGCCATGGAGGGTACTCTATGGACGCTTATAATGTTGCTGACTGAAACTGTTGTAGTACGATATTACCTAAGTATTTTAATCGTCTACATTAGTCCAGCAAAATAACGAGCTATGCTCGGAATTTCTCTACGTGATGAAATCCGGAATCAGGAAATCCGTAGACGAACAGGTCGGCGGCATAGCTCGACGAGTCAGTGCGCTAAAGTGGAAATGGGCAGGCGTCATCGCTGGAGGAAACGCATAACCGGTGGGGAGTAAAAGTTCTCGAGTGTCGACCAAGGTGGTACCTTGTGTGTGAAGTCTACCAATCCGCACTGGGTTCGCGTGGTGGACTATGTCACATACACTCTCTGTAGGAGAGTAGGACTGAGACCCTACAGTGGGGACATATATAGACTGTTGATGATGATGATGATTATACATATATTGATACTGAAATTGTGAAAGAAATAAAGATATGATTACTGTACATTATTATATGACGTAATGCAAGATATTATAGTAATTATAGGTAGATTATTAATTCATATTTTAAATGAAACAGAATTGTAGTTTTGGTTGTCTCCTGTTTAGAAAATCATCGTCACTAAAAACCCAATCAACTTCCTAACATTAGGTAATATTGTATACAAGCAGAAATTAAAAGTCAATTTTTTAATTGGTGTTTTGCCTTTGGGTCTAGTTATATCTATTAAATATAAGTTCAATGAAATAAAAATGCGAGGAGGTAAGCAGTTACGTACACCATGATAGAAAAGAATATCTTAGTTTGGCCAAATGTTTGTATTAATTTCCTGTATCTATATACAGCTACTTACTATAAACCATACTGGCATGGCATGCTTGGATATTAAAGCAATCTTTTTGGACATCCTGCCTGTACGGCGAGCCATACAAACTATTACAAACCGCCTTGGGCAAGGCAGTCCACACTATTCTATGTTGTAGTAAGACCATAACGAGCTTATTGGAACTGGATTTGCATGTCATTTATTTGCGTATTGCTTACGCAACTTTGTCTCTATTTACAAACTTAATAAGCCAATGTACTAAAATATTTCACCCCTAACGCGGAAAAGTTGAGAGATGAATGATGTCACTCAGTTAATTTTATGAATTAGTCTATTTTTAAAAGACTAAAATCTTTATAACATTGTTTAATGTAGTCAGAAACAGAAGCTAAAATGAAATGTTGTCTAATGTAGTCTAAATTAACACTGCTAAAACATTTTTCATAGCCACGTGGAGAAATATGGTTCCCAAAACAAAATGGACTCCAGTCTCAGTCAGGCCGTCTACCTTTAGACCTTGAAGCATAATTACTTTAAAATTGACAGGAAGGAAATTCGATCTGCGTTGCCAGGTTTGTCCACCTCGCTACATATCGGTTAAAATAAGGCATCGGTAAGTCCAGTCCAGTTTATCTCTGCCCAAGGTTGACGAGAGTAGTTCCGTGTTCACAATGAACTGTCGCTATGAGTCATGCAACTCATTCAGTTGTTCATTTCAGCGAGTCATCAGTGGAAAGCCCCGGTTGGCAGGATTTCATCAGATGTAATTTGAGTATTTGCAAAATTTAGACTGGGGTGATGATGAAGAGAGATAGAGTGATGTAACCTTCGTTGATTATGTTCCGACAGTATCTGTTTTACTTGAGGGTGTTTTGGGCTCTTATGTTATGAGTAATTTAAAGTAAAATCATTTTATAGACTTATACAGTTGGAAATAGATAGTTTTAGCGCTATCCTGAGAAAGCATGCAGCGTCCCTGCTACGTAGAGTTAGCGGCAGCACTAACAGCGTTCTGAGGGTGATTGTTGGAAGATTATATTGCCCACTGATGTGGCATCTTATTACAATAACTAATTATGTAGTTGTAATGTAAGTACTAACATAGCTAATAGGATATTATTACTAACCAAAATGGATCATAGGTGTCTAAAAATTTAGTAAATTTAAAAAAGTAGTTGTCACCAAATCAGATTGGGATTAAATTGTATTTAATACGAGTATCATGAAGGTCATTATAAAACTCCAAAAATATTTAAAATAAGTATCTAGTGCTTCAAATTGTTTATATTCCCAAAATTTTCGTAAATGAACTTACTCAAGTGGTAAAGAATTTATTATATTTAGTTTCTTCATTACTTTTTAAACGTTTTTTAAATAAGGATGTAGATACATTTAAATTAAATAAAAGCTTTTAAAAAACCGTTATTTGACAAGGTACCTCAAGTATTGTTGAAAGCTTCGTACATTTTAACACTCCAACGTTAGACGGGTTACGAGTATATTAGGAAACATTGTAGTCGTATTGAATAATCTTTGTCAGTGTTCACAGGGTCTCTTGATTGGGAGCATAGTTTTTTGAAGTCATCTACTCTATTAGTGCTAGTTAATTAGGCAACAAGATTAGGTACCTAATTCTCATTATAAATGGATTGTGTAGGATACACTTTACCTTAAAAAGTATGCTAGCAATTCAAATACTACCGCGTTATTAAAAAAGCTACATTTACACATATACATGACTAATGCTACGTGTCCTCTGCTACTGTGATGTTCTTCATCACAGTAGGAACAGACACCTCAGAGGCCACACTGCCACAACGGACAGCATCAGGACCTCCAAACCCAAACCAATCGTACGGTTCATGATCGAGATTGGCCTTGGGGAGGTGATTTGATCCATAGGGGACGGTCACAATAGATCTGCAAAGGTCGCAGTGACTTGCAGGACAGACGAACTGCACCCCTCATGTCCAAATAATAAATGCTACGTGTAGAGCTTGATACAAATAAATTACCTCAATTATGTATTTGTTATAACAACCGTAACAACTTCAAATTATCGATTTACGTAGATTATCTAGACGTGATAGCTTTTGTCTAGGCTGTACTTAGGTAGAGCTATAGGTATTCTGAAATTCCGATGTTGATACAGTTCTGATTTGAATTCCAGTTCATTCCGTGAGTCATTTCACCGGCTCATTCCTGAGCTGAATGGCTTCACCGCCCACTCTTACATATTCAGACGTAATTACACATTGTAATGATGCATTGCTTGTACTATTTACATACATTAATTATTATATAAACAAGAATTTGTTAAAACGTAAGTCAGATTTGCCTGTGTTCAGCTGGGGACATTTCCCGGCCAAAGAATGAGGATGATGGTCGGATATATGTAAAAAATAGAGTGGTCATGTTTAAATTTGTAATTTCGTTATCGGCTGTACAAGTTCACTGCTGGACATGAGCTTTCTTAGTAAGCACCACATCGCTGAACTTTCCATTTTATAGGGATGGTCCAAAGTTCGTTTTACATGCGGAAAAGTTCTGAACCCAAAAAATCGATATTTCAGATACTTGAACATTTTCTAAACGATCGTTTTTTAAAGAGTTCGTAGTAGTTTTCTTAATTTTCATTTTGTCAATAACATCCCCCAAAATAATAAAAATTGACGGAAAATATATAGCTAAGACAAAATCTCCATTTGTATGGACATGGGCCCGGTAGAGTCTTAAGTTTGCTGATGTCTGATTAAAGCATAGACAATGCACAAACTTTGGTATCATCTATACCATCTCAGCATGACAACAATAATCTATCAATGTCCATCTCATACCATATTCATCTCTATCAGTACCAGTATCTGAAACAAAAGATTTCGACATGCGCGAGTAGACAAAAGCTTGTCGCCACCTACCCGCAAATGTTGGGATTGCCTGTGAATACGGTTTAAGCATGCTATAATATCATGTGTGGCATGATGTGTACTCGTACTTGGGTCTCGGATCATAGACTAGGAGAAGGCACTCAAAATAAGTACCTACTAAAAAGTATACACGCATAAGATTAAATAATCTATAAATGCACCTATTTTGTGTGCCCAGTACAAGATCTATATGTGCTGGTACGAAATTTTTGATAAATATGTGGCAAACATGATTTTTATACACTTACAACATAATTATTCCCAGTTTTCTTGTGGATGTTGCACTCGGCGAATCTCAGGATATAATTTTTAGCTTCAAGAGGAGGCTTATGTCCAGCAGTGGACGTTTTCTGGCTGATGATGATGACAAGCGCTGTGACACAGCTAGTCTTCTTGTGGCAAACTATAAGGCTAACAGTGGACAGTCCGTCTCCTGGAATTTTCCATAAGTCGTCTTTTACAGCATCTTCCCATGAATTATAATTACGTATATGTATCTACGAAGGAGAAGTGTTATATGTATCTCTTGGTCCACGCTACCGTATACTGGTCGTACTTGGCCTTGCCGGCACATCTAGATCATTCGGCCGCGGCGCACTTGTACGTAGGTATTTAACATTCCACCAACATCTAAAGCTGTTCGTTAACCGCGACAATTACTTTTATAATTAAGGTATATTTCAGAAGATGTTGGTTTTTCGTTCTTCAATAAATAGGCTTGCGTTTCACCACAATCTCACGAGGTTGAAGACGGTACCGGCTTTTGCCTAGAAATAGACGGTGACCTTTAAGGATCCAGAAAAAGCGAAACACTTTATGAAAAACGGTGTAACTGGTTGAACGATTGTTGCTGGGGAGAGTATCGCGTATTTTAAGCGCATATTTGCCTTTATAAGACAAAAGCCTGGATGTTTTACGATATAAATGTAGCCTTTTTTTACATTGTGCGTAGTGGAAGTCGAGCTAGTCTAGCCAGCCGATATCCACCCAGCGCGAGACGCTTGATGTCGCTGCACGCCTCCTGGAGTGATCCTGGGTTGTTTAGGATCGTCGCCCGTTGTGTGTCCACGCTGCTGAAGGTCGTGAGCACATGGGCGGGAGTTTCCTCGGCGGCCATGACACAAGAGTTTCTCTGTGATTTTCATATTGTTAGATGTCATGAAAAGTTTTAAAACGTAGCGTACAGCATCAACTGTAAACGTGAGAGTGACGGCGGTGCTGAAAAATTAAGACTGTCTCGGAGCGGCTATCGAGCTTGAGGTAAAGGAAAGTATTCTTAGGATGCCACATCGTATTTCTTTGAAATATAAAGTTGAGTTGAACAGGAATTAACGTTGTAGATGCTCGTTCATGTACCTATCATTGTAATATTGTGTCAACTTGAATAGAAATACACTTGTTCATGACGAGGTTCTAGTAAATCTTTAACAATATTGAACATGTGATTGTTAAGTGGGGTGTCAGTACCCATGCCTTTCTAGGGGGGCTTTCTATTTCATGACTAAAGGGTGCACGGGCGTTGGGTCGCTAACGAACTTCCACTTTTTCAGTTACAATATTAGTTTGAAGTTTTGTTCATAAAGTTACCATAAATTTGCCAATATTGCCAATTTTGATTATAATTGATTTTTTCATTATTCATTATCAGCCGGGAAACGTCCACTGCTGGACATAGGCCTCCCTCATGGTACGCCACATCGACCGGTCCCGAGCCACCTGCATCCAGTGACTCCCCGCGACTCTGACCAGGTCGTCGGTCCATCTAGTAAGGGGACGGCCTGGTAGACGTTTCCCGGTACGTGGTCGCCACTCCCCACCGGTTATCGGTTCTTCGAGCGATGTGGCCTGCCCATTGCCACTTAAGCTCACTGACTCGTCGAGCTATGTCGGTGACCTTCGTTCGTCTACGGATTTCCTCATTCCGGACCTTATCACGTAGAGAAATTCCGAGCATAGCTCGTTCCATTGCTCGCTGAGTGACTTTGAGCTTGTTTATTCGGCCCACAGTAAAAGACCACGTTTCGGTTCCGTATGTCATCACTGGCAACACGCACTGATCAAAGACTTTTGTCTTTAGACGCTGAGGTATTTTGGACGAGAAGATATGCCGTAATTTCCCGAACGCTGCCCAGCCAAGTTGGATTCTTCGGTTGACCTCTTTGTCGAAGTTGGACCTACCTAGTTGAACGATCTGTCCCAGGTATACATACTCGTCTACAACTTCGATTGTAGTGTTCCCAACCACTACCGGCATAGGTGCAACATGGACATTTGACATGACATTATACTTGATAACCACACCGAATTGATGTGCTTTTGCGCGTTGAGTCGACTGGACACATCGCATACTGGTTAAAAATATCCTTATTATCACGCAGAACAAAAACTCAGTGAAGTCTATACAAAGGTTAAATTTTCTACAATTACATAACAGTAATGTAATACAGTATAATTGTTTGTTAGTTACATACTAGTCGCGTCACCCCGCGCCACCCGAATTGGTCGACCAGAGGGTGTAGAGTTACCAAACCACTAGGGCTCCGTACAGCATAACAATATTTACAAGCATAGAGCATGCTGATTGTGGATGGAAGGAATGACTATGAAATGAAACCAGATCATGTATGTATGAATACGAAATAAACACACTTTCTTTGTTTGTCAGTGAGAAAATAGAATTCAATTTCAATTCAATCATTTTATTGCTCTGCGAGTCCAATTCAACAACGCCTTCAGGGCGCTGTAAAGGCTTTCTCGGTTTTGTAGCGCATCAAATATGTTTGCGGAGGCGCGAACAGATGGTTTAGCGCTATCCTGAGAAAGAAAGCAGCGTCCCTGCTACGTAGAGTTAGAGGAAGCACTAAGAGCGTTCTGAGGGTGATTGCTGGAAGATTCGACTGCCCACTGATGTGGCATCTTATTACGATAACCAAATCTGTAGTAGAATATAAGTACTAACATAGATAATAGGATATTACTAACAAAAATGGACCATGGTTGTCTGAAAAAAAATGCTAATAATTGTAAAGCAATAACCATTACCATACCATATACCAATAATCTTAGCAATAAAGTGATTTAATTGAAACTGAATTGACTTTTTCTCGTTAACAAAGAAAGAAAGTGTTTGTGTTCAGCCCAGTCATGAACCCCGATAGGGCACTGCAATATTAGGGCATTAGGTCGCTTCCGAGGGAGGATAGCGACCAACACCGCCAGAGCGGCACCAACGTGCCTTAGTAAATAAGAGTAGAATGTAGGTTTTTATGATTATTTAATGTGTAATAATTGTATCTTAATTTATTGTATTGTACTTTATATATAATATGGGTCTTTGTTACCTGATAATAAAGAAATAATAATAATTAATAATTAATCATAAAATAGCATTTTTGGTCCAAATCAGCGTTTGACCTATCCCAGAAAGTGTAAGTCTATCTGTTTATCGGTTGAAATAGAATCTGAGTCTTATAGGAGACAGTGGTATGGTTCACGTTTTTAATACGTTATGTGCGTATGATATTCCCTCCACATCTCATAGTCTCTACGCACGCAAAAGCTGTTGTAATGTAAAATGGGCGACATTATAAATACAAGTGGAGGCGCGCTGCCCGCAGACGTATCGCGAGCGTGCGCAGTGAGAAAACGCGGGAACTTCACAGCTGTCAATAGTGCAGGCGCCATGTTTGTTCTCAAGGTCAGTATTGGCGGCGAAAATCGGGAAAATACACACATCCCGTTTAGTAAATTATGATTTAGTTTTGAGGATGCACAGAACATAATATAAATTGGTAATTGGAACATAGGGCTAAAACTTGGTTAAAACATTTTCTTCACAACTGTATCGTGTGTATATTATAAGAAAGTGATTTTAAACTACGTAAAAGTAAAATAACAACAGACGCTGTTTATAAGCAAGACTGCTCGACTATTTTGTTGTTGACGTTTTTCTAATAATGTCCAGATTTAATACTTAGTCGAGACTTTAAAATACTTGTATATATCTGATTATAAACCTGATTATATAACTTTTTATATATGTATAGAATATTTGAACATTTGCTTGCTCTTTTATGAGGTGTATGTACATAGTACATTATCAACATACATCTGAGAACACGAAGTAATACTAGAAGCTTACTACATACAATTTCGCACGCAGCTTCGAACTCTCTCACGCATTCACTGCAAACATAATAAAATTGTCCGTCGTTAGATTATAGAAATCGTAAATTATGAGATTCGCTATTAATTGAGCAAGTACCGTTTATTGTTTTAACACTTTGGGTACGTCTAAGCTTTGTTAACACAGTTACAAATGTATTAATGTAAATACAATCTTTACTATTTGCACATGTATACAACCTTTTTGATTTGCAGTGATGTAGTTGGCCTCTTTAGTTAAAAATAATGGCAGATGTCATTAGCTTTTTCTTTTTACTCGTTTGAAAAAAGAATATGACCTATCTTTTTTTAAAAAAAATGTGGACAGTATACACTTTCCGAAGCAGCATGCAGACAATGAGATTTTATGTAGAATTTCTCGGCTAAGGGTTTTTTATTACTTGATGTTAACACGTTGATGCTTGCGTTTCTGATATTGCCTGATATCTGTAATCATATCATTCAACGATACTCTACCCATCTTGTCTAAAGGGCGTAATCAGTAAATTTACTTCCTCGTAGGTGATCTACTTGAGTCCACCGTCTAGATTCAGCCTGGATATTGCGTAAAGCGACCACACCCGCTTACCTGCCTAGTCTATAAAGTATACATTAGCATTCCAGTACGGTTTGTTGCATTACCCCAGTTATAATTTTATTGGATAGATATCTAGGTTGGTGCCTTGTTGCATTGACTACTGAGAGCTTTTCGTAAAAGGTTACATTTTATGGACATATTCAATGTCGATGTTTAGACTGGAGTTCATATCTTTGCTTGTTTTTTGAAAGAAAAAATCGAGCTACATATTTCTCCTTATACATCAGTAAAGCGATATTCCTATAATTTTTTGTATATATCTCAAAGGAATGACATATCAACGTTCACCCCTATTAATTTGGGTCAGAAGCTAGAAATATTGGAGCACAATAATTCTCTTCGATAATGAAGTACTTCCATGAAAGGATTTTCTTTCTAACATGTAGATAAGTAGCTGATGATGAAACAGTGTGGACTGTATTCATTTTTTTCGATTTTTCTGTGTGTTTCAAGATTTCTACATACATACAGAATAAATTACGTTGGAACACGCGCGTTGATGTCTAAAGTATAGAAAATACAATAAGCGACAAGTCGCTACGAGTGTACACAAAATAATTTGTAATATCAAAGTTTCTATCGAATTATCCAGTCATTAGGAGAGCAGAGTGACCCCGGATCTATAATAGAGTCACTTTATGTCTTAAAGAGTAGCAAAAGCCAAATGATTGTATGGAACTTTCTGTATATTTCTATTTATAGCTATCAACATGTTGCCTTAGTCTGCCGACAAACAGAAGCGTCAAGCACTTTATTCCGTTATGAAAGAAATCAGAGGCAGAGCCTCTTTGATTCGAGGCTTCAGGATACGCACGCTTAAAATCCAAAGGTCCTATCGTCACTTACCTTCAGAACAAATGCAAAAGCATTCTCGATGTGAAATTAGTATCGTGGATTGAGCTTTTAAATTCTGCGTCTTGGCTGTATGCTGAATTCTGGCCTCCTTGAGAGATCTTCTTTAGTCTTAATCTCCAAAGTTTACAGATTGGTACTTCAGGATTTGTGATCAGTGATCATAGTACAATGTGGGTGATAGAAGGGTAGATTCTACTCATTTTTTCATGACTATGTACGGGGTCAAGAGCCACAGGGAAGACTCTAATACTTGAAGTGATTTACATTGTAATACACGGCCTTCATCCCAGCCTTTTTCACCTTGAGAGGTGAAATTAAATTAAAAGTGGATTTTATTTGTGGAGCCTAATTTATATTATTACTGATTAATTAGCTACATAATAGGATCATTCAGGTCGGTTTATAATTGGCGAAGATATTGAGTAGATTCATGTCCAAATTTTTCTCCCTAAGATCTATAATAATTTATTGTTTAATTAAAAATTAATTAAAATTGGTTCACAATTAGCGAAGTACGAGATATCATATACACAAATGAACATCCAAAATCCTCATCCATTTCTTATTCGGGTGAAAAATTATTAAAAATCTAATTAGGTCTCTAAAAATTTGTCTAGACTTCCAAATATTTGTGGCCGGTCACGTATGTTTCGACCTTTTCAGGCTCAACCTTGACATCGGAAAACGAAAAATACCTCCACATAAACTACTGCAAACATGTATTGTTTTGAGGGTTGCGCAAGCGCAACTAGGGCGGGCCGGTTGCTCAACGACGTCGAACGCTGACGAGTGGCATACTAATGTGCTCTATAACCTGTCGCTCGAGGATGACCGTTTGTCATTCGATTAGATTTGGTTATTGATCCATTGAAAACGTCTTAGGGTCTACCCTTAGTTTACGCACTGTTATTTAGACATCCTTTGTTTCAGATTTTTGCGTTTGTATGGATTTTAGTCACGGTTCCATTTTCAAGATGAATATATTAAGTTTCATGCAACCTTGTTGGATTTAAAAAGTTTGTTTTAGGTACTAACGTTTCACTCACAATAGTGATGAATGAATTAAATTTTAAAAAACCCTAGGCAATAAACTGCTGAATCGATTTTTACCAAATATAGCTAAGAACCACCACAAGGAAACTTTCTTTCACGTAAAAAACCACATCAAAATCTGTCCACCCGTACAGACAGACAGACATTGGCTTCAAACGTATAACACTCCTCTTTTTGCGTCGGGGGCTAAAAATAAAAAGTCTGAGTCTAATCATAACTTGCCATCAGGTGAGATAAAGGCCAAGCGTGAACGCAATGAGCATTCAAACATCTAGATTTTGTAACCACATTCAATGCATAAATGATTTAATTATTCATCTCACCGTGGCATAGGAATGCGGTTACTGACGCCTTTGTAAACCGGCAATGTACTTGTAACTAGTAATGCATATGTAACGAAGAAAGGTCATTTTTTACTCCGTTAGATAAGTGTTTCAATTAGCCAGTCAATGATTCAATAACTTATTCGCAGTCTAGTTTGTTTTGACTGGAAGGCTAAGGTTGTTTGTGTAGGCATACCAATAAGAAACAAGTAAATTAAATTAATTTAAAAAACAACAACTAATAATCATACGATTACCAAATATAGCTAAGAACCATGGCAAGTAATCTTGCGTCCGCGTAATAAGACGTATCAAAATCGGTCCATCAGTTCGAGAGCTACGATGCTACAGACAGACGGACAGATATTGGCGTCAAACACCTATCTTTTCTAAATCCGAGATGGGCTCACTTCTTCGTCTTAGCTTCAGTTCAAAATGTTAAACCCTCATTTCATCAATTTTGTAATTTCATAGGTCCACTGTTGGACAAGCGTCTCCCACATAGTTTACCATCTTTGGCAGTACGATTGGTGCTCGCTGTAAGGTGTTGTTGTTTCATTGGTAGATACTGCTGCCCTTGCTGCCCTTCTCCTGAATATCTTCTTCTATTCTAAACCCTAGACCACACGGCTTATGTCTATTCCATATTGCAAATCTGTGAGATAAGAAACTATGACAGACGTACGGAGGGACGAGATCACACCACAATCTAGTTTGTAGGTATATAAATTTAAATTAACTCATGTGGATAATAAAACGTCTGTAATTATCCTTGGCATTTCCACAGTATTTATGTTTCCTGCGTGTGAAAAAACACCATAAAATGTGTCACTAATGCCCACCGCTTTATTGTTTATATGATGATAATCTGGATATATATAAAGTGGTGTAATTAACAACGAACTATGTCCAAATGTCAAAACTTAAAAAAATACTTTTATGTAAATTTATTTTGGCAAGTAAATGCCACAGTTTATTACAGTTTAAATTGTAGATTAATTACTAACAGAATTGCTTAATTGTGTGTACTGCTTTATTTTGTTTAGTCTAGTTTCTGTGTGACGTCATGAATTTAACGATAAGCGGTCTCTGTGGCGGTGTGCACTCAGGTTTAGAAAAGAATCTTCCCGTAGTGGTCGTTTGCTATGGAAAATACGTTCATAGTAAGTCTAACATCTGCGAGCCATGTGATTTTAAGGATGTTTTGTCCTTAGTGAATGGCACAAAGGAAATTCTTGGGGAAAAAATAACAGATACAGAATTAAACTTCTGCAATGCGTGGATGAACCACCTTTTGGTGTGGTTTAAATAGGCTATTATTTACGTATTTTAGATTACAATAATATAATAAAAATATTACAATATATTTTGTGTCCTTTAGTCACTTCGTTGGGCTGTCCATTTTTGCTTTTCACGACTTTTCAGGCTTCAATTTTATTCATTGAATTTGACATCCAAGTAGCCCATGACACGGAGCTTTTTATCAACGGAAAAGTACAAGTGGCAAGATTTTTGAAGTCACACACCCGAAGTGGCAGCGTAGTGTAGAATTTCCACCATTACATCTTATAAAACAAACCTAAATAAATGTTGTTACAAACAACATTGTAACAACCCGGCCGATAGTTACTCAAACATTCGATTGGTCCGCGCAGTATCGAGCGGGGTTTGGCAATTTATCGATCGTTAGATTATAAAACAATTGTGTTTTATTACTCAATTCATTTATAACTTACAACATGACAAAATAGTGTTTGACTCGAGTTTTAATATGAGTATCGCATAACTTTGGTGCTTGAATTCTTTTTAATTAATTTGCTTTACTTCCGCCATGTATCAGTTTATTTCTTTGTCTATTTTTAATTAGTATTTTACTGTTAAAGGCAACGCAACTAACTGGTATGTCGATACTCGGTCAGTTTTTCAAGGCTTTCAAAGTTTATATATTTTATTACCTGCAGTATAGACTGTCTTTTGTGTGCCTATACATTTCTATCCAGTAGCAAATTTATCCGGTAAATCGATTAGCCTAAAAAAAAGATTGTCACAAAATTTTGAAAGAATTTCATTTCACTTACGTTATATCTATAGTGTTTCACTATGAAACGGGAAGAAGAAAACTTTAGGTGTCTTAAAGTTGAACAAAAAGAAAGCAATAATCCATTAGAAATTGACTAAAGACGAAAATCCTTACAAATACGTTTTGCGGATGTCTTTGCAAACGATATCTCTTGTTACATAAGCAACAAGGATAAATTCTGAATTTAGTAACCAAAGTCATCCGTGAGTTTGTAAGGATAGAATTAATGAATTAATTCGAACATTTTATTTCAAATTGAATAACCGTGTCAATAGATTTCACAGGGTTTTATTCGATAAATAGACTGAATTTTTTGCTTTGATTAGATTTCGTTCAGAACCAACTTAAGAAAAAAATACTGAAACATTTTTATTGAGTAATTTTAATGAACTATTGTAGCTTTACCTTACCTAATACGGTTCATTAAAAGTTTTTGTTATATAGATAGGGATATTAAAATCGACACTCACTCCGTCAGGTCAAGCCAGTAACCCAGTTCTATTTAATGCTCTTAAGTCCATCTCAGTGATGTAGCTACCATAGGACTAGGCTAGGGGCAGTGCAACAGGGCTCCGGATGTTCCAGAGGCTCTTGAGCATTTATGAATGACATTTGAAAAAGCTTTACAATATCCTAGTTCAACCCGAAAAGTTCACATCTGTTCAATCAGATCCCTTGTTTTGTTTCATTGATTTATCCAAAAAAAACTTTTCCATCGTTAAATGGTTAAAATAAACTAATAAAACTAACACTATTTCAAACATAACACTAACATAAACATAAACATAACATAACACTAATAAAACTATTTCAAACATAATTTGAGGGTTTGCACTTCTAACGTATTTAGTAGTTTAAATCGTGCTCCAATTTCATTTCGCCCAGGGGCCCTCGCCACTGCTCTGCCTTCCTGTATCTTATATGCTCAGCAATTATAAGTTCAAGGTATATAAGGTTGTATCGTTTCAAATAGGATCGCCGTTTTTATTCACCCTTTTAAGCAACCACTTAAAATAGATATACAATATCCAGTAACTCGATAGCTTTACAATGACACTGAAATAACTTAACTAACTACGCCTACATATAAACACAGTGAAGCACAAGTCTCTCCAAGGCTACGCTAGGACATTCACTGGACTCTGCAGAATGTCAGCTCCATTATTGTTTTGTCAATGATTGTTATCTATAAAGAACGAAACTGCGAGAAAAACTTCAGGCACTAACAGCTGGCTTACGCATTTAAAAAAAACTTATGAAACGCCCGACCGTGATCGTAAAAGTTTTTCTTAGTACGCTTGGGATCAGGGATAAAATTTTATTTATTTCCTCTATAAAAATAGCATTAAAAGCTAAAATAAATACAGCCTATTGGACTCATAATTTTTTAATATGAGATCGAGAAAAATAACCTGCGAAATACACGTGCTGATCTTGTATGTGGACTTCACTTTAATTGTTAACTTTTTTAATAATTGTTAAATTGGCCATCGACCACATACTCTGGTTTAATATTTTTATTAATATACAAATATGTAGGTACTTTTGTTATTCTACGAGTATTTCAATGTCAAAACTTTTAGCTTAGCACATTTTATATTTTTGGCCGTGTCGATAAATGTTTTTACTTTGGAATGATGTGTTCCGGCTATCAGAAATTAAAATGATTGCGTATTTCCTCATTAGCAACAACACACGAAGATTAAACAAACACCAAAATAACTATAATTTGTGTGTATTCACGTAAATCGAAGCCTACTTTAGTCTTCCAGACCAAAACAACATGTTATTGTTGGTCGAATAAGTGGTCCTTAAGGTTCAAAGTCATTTGCACATCATAAAATAAAAAGATCTATATTCACCATAGAAAATAATCAACACTAATGCCATCCTTGTCAATTTCTGTAGAGTTGTCGTATTTTGCATCTCCTTTTCTTTATCTTGTTAGTATAGTAATTTTAAGAGTATCCCTATTTTATTAGAATACCTATTGTAAAATAATATTCAAGACTTACCACTCTAAGTCATCCATCGGGAGACGATGGATAAAGGTAAAAATATAATAAATGGCCAGCATCTTCCTATGTAACAACAAGATATTATAGCAACCAAACCGCTTGCTAATCGTCTTGATTATGTCCAATCATGGAAAGCCCAACGTGGTGATCTGAGGGAGATTCATGTCCAATAACGGACCTTTAGACTTTATTTGCCGTCCAAGTCAAGCACCTGTCTTCTGGAATATTATCTGCGCTTCTGTCAGTCCGATGCAGAGCTACCTTTTGCTCCAAATGTTCAGGAAACAATCTCACATGTACCTATACTTTTTACCGTCCAATCCACGCAGCAAAATTATTCATAACAAGAGCACATAAATAGTCATTCTCGACGCCTGCGTCATGTGAACCTGTTCTCAGCAACAGCCTTACTTCCTGAAAGCTTACGTTAAAGCTCCAACACTCACAAAGCAACTTGATTTGGACGTGCTACAATAAGTCCAATTCATCACATTACACTGCCATATTTATAATCCACATTAAATATAGCAACACTGGACCACAATCTAACCTTGTGGTCTATGAAAGTGTCTATTTACTCTACATTATAAGACTCGCAAGTTGTAATATTTAGAAGCACGTAAATTGCTAGGGTATTCCGTACTATACGATTAGAAGTGAATTAAATTTATAAAGTTGAAACCCCCCTACGCATAATTATACGAAAAAATATATATTGCAATTTATGCCGATAATGCGGATACCGTTCAAACTGCTGATTGATGATGACGGGCCATCCGTTTGAGAGCCACGATGCCACAGAC
This sequence comes from Carcina quercana, assembly GCA_910589575.2. Lineage (NCBI taxonomy): Eukaryota > Metazoa > Arthropoda > Insecta > Lepidoptera > Depressariidae > Carcina > Carcina quercana. The sequence goes on along the minus strand of OU342434.1, from coordinate 748,328 downwards.
AGACAGACATTGGCGTCAACTTATAACGCCTCTCTTTTTGCATAGGGGGTTAAAACTCTTGGTGTAGGATATATGAGGGAACAGATGTAACAATTACATACGAACCACATAAGATAACCACCTTTTGGTTTCGTCGTAGTTGGGTAATTGCGTCTGACTAGCTTCCGGTGATTGTAAGCAAATAGTGGTGATTTATTTGTGAAGATCACATAATAATAACGCTGCTGAAAGTGGCAAGGATAATTTAGTCCTCAATCCGAAACACCATAGCAATACCAAATCAAAATACCACGTTATACATACCACAAAATATAAACCAACCTTTGTTGAAATTGTAGCAACTTTTATTTCTCAACTTACAATACACCTACGCACACACGGTCACGCCTGGCGTGCGCACGCGCCGCACAAGATCAAGGTCGCGAAACACTTTCAGCCACTTACACTCTCGACGCTGTGTCCGCCTGCGATCGCACGATACCCACGCTATACTTTGTATCCCGTACGATAACAAGAGAATGGGATAAGATAAGCGAGCAAGAGCTAAAATAGCACTCTTGGCCTTTTAAAAATGTTACAAAACTGATCAATGAAAAGCTTCGTTCTACATAAAAGATTTGGCAAGATTCAGGTTGTATACATTTAGTACTTTCCCCGTGTCATAAATGGTAACTGAAGAGATAAAGAAGCATCTTCTAAGAATACTATCTTAATAAGATAGACGCCGAATCACCAAGAGAAAAAGCTTGGCTTGATTATGGCTACATTAGTAATTAGAATGTCAGACGAGAATTCTCTTACTTGCCTGCTCTTACAGGTACAGAAAAATATGGATACCACCCCATTTTGAAGCTAAAATCACATGAAATTGAATCTTATCTGAAATGGATTACCTATTCCATAATCAAAAGCATGAAAGTAGCAACTGTCACATTATAGGCTCCTATATTTAACGGTATTACATTTTGTTACTAGCAACTCCCAATTCTCAAATTTCAAACACCAACATTCGCCGGTATTATCTGTTTGTCACTCAAATCGCAGTCCTAATATTGAGCACGAATACCTATTTCTTACTCGAAAGTCGGACTTTTTATCTCATATAATAACAATTCGCTTCTCAACTTCCAGACCCTAATATTTAGCGCGGCGTGGCTGACATGCCTGTCGCAGAGCTACAACAACGGGCCAACGACGACACCCGTGCCGATCCTCAAGCAGATCAACCGACAGAACGACGACGGCTCGTACAGCTTCGGGTACGAGGCCGCTGACGGGTCCTTCAAGATCGAGACCAAGTATCCCAACGGTGACGTCGCCGGCAAGTACGGATATGTCGACGTCGACGGCAAGCAGAGAGAAGTCTCGTACGGCGCGAGCAGCCAGAGGGGCTTCGAGCCTGAGGGTATGTGTGGCAATTTGAATATATTTAAACCATTTATTTGCCACAGACAAATTACACATACAAACACACACATAATAAAAAATTACAAGGTTCTGTGGCAGGAGCTGTCTCAGTATCCGTCATGCTGCACAGCACTGATGTTCAGCAGCCCCTATTCTAACAATATGTTAACAAACTTACACGCAGCGCTACACGAATATAATTAACATACAGATACGTATACACACAACACTAATTAATAATATATTTAGAAACATAATGAACAATATTAAATAATGACGAAATTTAAAAACTATTTCTACGTGTAGACCGAAACTGAAACAACCTAATTTTTCAAGGGCTTACTTTTTGAGCATTTAGTAAAATTCTTTTCAAATGTTTTTTCAAAGTGTTTTGGGATATGTTCAATCTTAAGTAATATATCGTTAGTATAGGTTCTTGGCGAACTAAGGTCAGGGATAGCTCGACAAGTCAGTGAGCAAAACAAAGTTATTTCAGTCTTTATGGGTCACCTGAATTTCATCATTCATGATCAGCCAAAAAACGTCCACTACTGGACATAGGCCGAAGGCCATGGTACGCCATATTGACCGCTCCCGAGCCACTTGCATCCAGCGACTCCCCGCGACCTTAACTAGGTCCTTGGTCCATCTGGTAGGTAGGTAGGTAGCTACCAAATGCTTCCCGGTACGTGGTCGCCACTCTGGAAATCGTACTCCCCATCGGTTATCGGTTTCGAGCGATGTGGTCTGCCTATTGCCACTTCAGCTCACTGACTCATCAAGCTATGTCGGTGATCTCCGTTCACCTGAATTTATACAATTTTAAATAGAATTACATAAAAATCTGCTGCTAAAAGCTCAATGGGGACCTGTCAACACTCACAAGGACATCAATTAAACATTAAAGCAACTTTTAATAGGATCACTTGCCATTTTCCTTGAAGCCATCGTAACTCAACTGTATCTAGAACCCGCCGACTTTGACCGTAGACGCACAGTTACCAAACATAAACAAACATTGTACAAAACTGGAGCAAATTACGACACGGCTATACCTCTACAGTGAGGCGGGCTAACCACTCCAGCTGCAGGTGTCGATGTACTTGAATTGAACTTGAATCGGTTACATAAGCTAATTAAATACGACTTGTTCAAACAAAAACAATATTAAAACAAATGGACATCGCCCAAGTCTTAGTTTAGTTAGTGGTAGGGCATGTCATCCTGGCTAGCTATCACCATGTTAACTAAATCTGCTGCCAAACAGCAGTGTTAGCACTGGAGAAAGGTAGCAGAGCCGGCGCGTCATTATGTTTAGGCTTTTGGGTGCGCACGCATCTAAGGCTCTTATCGTTACTAATTGTTTGCGAAATTTAAACAAAAAAAAATTACTACTGTTTTTTGGGAGATTTCTTTTCAACCCCATTGTAATTTGGTGTCAAGTATCCAATTCGATGCTTTGTATTATAATGCTTACGGTTCTGGTCATGTAGGCGCATGTCGCAAGTCCTCTGGTCTTCCCGCAGTGGTTTATGAAGACCTTCACGCCCTGATAACCAGAGAATCATCCAATTAGACAAAGATCTACGAAAATACCGTCATTTGCCTAATAGCGCCAAGTTGAAATGTACACAGTTACAAATTCTAGGCGTGTGCTACCAATCATTTAAGAATGTTTAATTGTATGTATGAGAAATCAAGAAAAAAATCAAGAATTATAATCATGTTATTGATATTGATGGAAGGAAATATTTCGTACCCGAGTCTGCTTTATAGGCCTACCTATGCTAACACTCGTTGCGTTCTATGAAATAAGTTTAAATAATCAATACACTTTTTTGATGATCGCATAACAATGTATGCGGCTCGACTCATAGGAATTTTCCCGTCGTCTTTTTCGATTCAAGTTCTGACTCTTCTGACGAATCATATAATTTGGTCAAGATAGTTACGAAGATATTGTGTTCAAAAGATTACTATTAAAAGGGAATGCCCACAAAAATTCGAAGTTCTTGTTCTATGATTGATTTAGCTTATTAAGAAATGGTACTTGATTCCAGAAATGTCGATCACTTAGACAAACGTTCACCAACCACAATTTCCTTTCCAGGTACAGGTATCATGGTTCCACCACCAACCCTGAACGACCACCCAACCAACGCGCTCACAGACGGACAAGAGGATGATGGACAATATCGGGAAGACCCGAGGATATACGAAGACCCTAAGTACAACGGCAGAACTCAAGGCGCCAGACCTTCAAGCTCCTTCAGCTTCAAACAGACTTCCCCAGCTGCACAGCCGCAATACCAACAGCAGTACCAGCAACCAGCCTACCAACCAGCTTCCACCTTCAAGTCAAGTCCACTCTTCACGCAAGCCAGCTCCTTCAGCCAACCTCAACAGCAGACCTACAACCAGGCGCCTCAAACCTTCCCTCAGGACAGGCAGAATCAAGTCTACCATCAACAGCCGCAGTTCTCGTTCCAGAGCTCTTTCACTCCACAATACCAGAACTATCAACCTCAGACTTATCAACCCCAGACCTATCAACCTCAGACTTATCAAGCTCAGAACTACCAAGCCCAGAACTACCAGGCCCAGAACTACAACCCGTTCTTGGGCCACCCCGCTACGAATATCGACCCTAGCACCGGATCCTATTCTATTAACTTTACTGGTAAAAAATAAGAAGAGTAGATTTTAGGTATTTGTATTTAAATTATGGGGTCGCCTCAAAGCGAAATGAACGTGGTTAGTTTTTCGACTTTATTACTTGTATATTGTACTTTAGTGCTAGTCAACATTATTAATTTGGAAAGTAGTATTGTTTTGTACAAAAATATGTTAATTATAAATAATTATGGCTTTAATTTTTCTATTTTAAATAACGAATTAAAATTGTAAGTATTTGTAATTTAATAACTGAATAAGATTACCCGGTGGAATTTAATGTTTCGTGGTATTTCACTCATTTTATTATGTACGTATTTATTTCTTTTCACTGTCATACTAACTTTTATTAGTCTTCAGTCATGATGAAATCTCATCTCCGTTTATACTTTGTCATTATTTTTCAACGCCATAAGGGTGGAATGTAATAATTTTTGTTCACAGTTTTAAATTTTGAGTCACTATCTCTGACTGTTAAAATGTGAGTCTGGTCATTTTCTTCACATACATTACGAGTAAGATATACATACAGTTGCGGTTTTTCAGACGCCAATCTACTCCTGAAAGGTGTTTACCGTTCCTTTAGGAGTGATCCTTGTTTTTTAAATCGTCGATTTTTGAGATTGGTCATACCTTTTCACTTATAATACTCAAGATATCGTGTTATATAAAAACTGCTTTTTAAGCAAAAATTTGCTATACATAAATGGTATTGAAAATAAAACCATCCCTTACGACTTCTTGTTATATATTAAACTTATTCAGAAGTAAAATACTTTTTAACTAAATATATAATATTGCGTTATTTATTCTTATTTATAATTATAAGTATTCTATATGTACGTTGATATTATATTTATTTGTGTATTCTATAAAAATTAACAAAATATTTTGATATTATAAACTGTATTTGTATCCTTCTTCTGTTACACCATTGAATCCATCCACAGAGTCGGCGCACGCGCCACTAGGCTGCCGATCAACCGCCACATTACGTGCGATGATTGTAAATAAACTATTAAATAAAACGTTATGTAATTATTACTTTTGTTTTCTTCGCCTCGTTGTGAAAGCAATGTCGGATCGATGGGGTCGGCCCCCATGTTAATAAGAACTCTCTGATTATGTCATTAATAGTTACATTGGCACTGCACTTGCGTAATGTTACAGGTAATGGCATTATGCGTTGAGGAATACTAAACCCCTCCAGTGGATAATTTGCCCAGAATTATTATGTACAAAATTTCATTTACCATATTTCAAAAAATGCAGGGCAATCTTTGTTGACTGCCGATGGAAGTGAAAACTATGCAACTTTTAACGTGCGGTAACATTGACGCGAGTTCCATGATTTTTGTTCATCCAAAAAGTGCTCAACGCGCCTGAAGAAGGTTTCACTTCAAAAATAGTTGACTTTCATAAGCATTTCTCTATAAGGAGGTTTGATTATAATGGCGGGGAATGAATATCACAAGTAACTTTACTGTAAGCTACATTAGGCGTTAAGTAGCTGATTGTCCCTATTTGGCGTTTTAAACAATAATAACAAAAGTGCCGGTAGTAGTGTAGAGGCACGGACTTCTATCACAAAACGACTGGATCAAATCTTTGAGTCATTAGAAGCCCGTGAATCAGTTTTGAAAGTAAAGACTCATAGTGGAGTTTCAGTGATTCTATTTACTCAACAACAAACCAACTATTTTCTACATAAACCTATCAGGGCTAGCCTTATTGACATCGAGATGCGACTTACGATTGTCACAGGTTATTTGAATTTGAAAATATGACGTGGTTGCAGCAATAAATTGATTCAATCTATATATTTAGGTGTGAACACAGATGCTGCTATGTACTTACTTATTTCCACTAAATTTTCAAGTGATTTGTGAAGAAATAAACAACATTCTAAAAACCGATTGGCCTACATGGCAATGTTTCGTTTCTTTCCACGTCCACACCTATTGCAACTCCTGTCACCACTATGTCACGCACCGAAGCTAGAGTTAAGTAGGTACTGCACGAAATTTTGTAAAATTAAAGTAACTACATGACATGACTTTAGGTTCAACACACGCTCTTGTTGATATTTGATACAAATAGATAATATATAACTTATATAAAATAACTCATCTCTTGGTGCATTAGCTGTACCTATATGGTTGGAATCCCCGTGTTTGCACTAGTCTGCATTTCCTCATACACAACTTTGAATTCTAGAGTGATTTATTTGCATTTTATAAACTTTAATGAATCATATATTTTGGAACGCTTCACAAAATAAATAGCAAATTGTTCATAATAACTATTTGCTAATCTCTTAGCGACCACGTACCGGGAAACGTCTACCAGACCGTCCCCCTACTAGATGGACCGACGACCTGTCGATGTGGCGTACCATGAGGGAGGCCTATGTCCAGCAGTAGACGTTTCCCGGCTGATGATGAATCTCTTAGCATTATGCGACCACAGAATAAATATAATGTAGAGACTCACAGCAAACATAAAGTCGATAACAACATTTTGAAAAACAGGCAGATTTGTATTATCAATTAATGAGTTTGATATTGTACAATACGCTCTGACTTCAATATATTTTAATAGTTTGAAGTGTTGGTCTATCGTGTGTGAAGTCACTCAGCTAGCAATGGAACGAGAATCCGGAATGAGGAAATCCGCCGACGAACTAAAGTCACAATCCTTCCTTAGCTATCTATGTCGTTCAATTTTGTTCTTTTACATTAACACATTCCTAATCTACGAGTATAATTGTCCGTCCGGCGTCTGAGACTTCCTCAATTATTCAAGACCAGGTTGTGACCAGGCTCTGACGTGGCTCGCGAATCCAAGCGCCCACACGGAGCGCAGTGTAGCTGTCGAGCTTACAAACTATTACACAGTTACCATGATCACAGCTGCAGCGGCTGTCAAAACACCCCCATGGTGTTGAGGACATTGAGTGTAACAGGTGATAGTGAAGTCGAGCGGAAGTGTGGGCGGATCACAGAAATACATCCGGCTTACAAGTGGGCGGCCTAGGGACACGGCGACGAGGGTATGCGGGAGTGAACCAACTATTTACTTTCTTCATTGTCTAGAAGTAAGTCCACAGCTGGACACACTCCAACGGGGTCAGGTTCCCCGGTGAGAATTGAACCTGGGACCAGCCTCTAAAAACTGTACAAATTTAACAACTCGAAAACGATTGGACTAATTTGCAACTAAATGATTTATACTTCAAGACAGGAGGTGTTGAGAATTTCGCCTGTATTACTGGAAGATTGACGTCATTGCAAATGGCTGACCCGCCAACACAAAAATCGACTGACACATAATATAAGGACATAGGGCAGAAGCTTCCTCGCTATCTAATTATTCAGTTTCTAAGTTTTTTTGTAGGTTATAAGTTATGTAGAACTTTTTATTTCATTCAGTGGTAAATACTGTGTGCGTGTGTAATTTAACATTTAAAGTGTACTTTAACCCATTTTTTTTTCATCGTTGAATGTATTTGCAGTAGATATTTATATAAATAAAAACAAATACAATTTACACAAAATGTTAGTTTGTCGTCGACAAATAAATTCTTTCACACAACCGACAAAATAAGGCATGCCTTGGTTCTCTCCTGCATGCCACGTACATGTACAACAGTATGAAATGTCAAGTGTGAGCTGTCACGCCGCAAGGTCGGAATTCGATGCCCGGGCACTGTAACAACTATTACTTACCACTCAATGACGCGATAATGTCTCGTACTTAGTATTTATTTCATCACATTCTTTAAATTTATTTTTTGATTCATTTATATTTATTTATAACCTCAAATAGTAAGTAGCCCCATGTTCAGCAGTTGATAATGATTGGTACCTCGTGCATGACACTTTCTAGGTACTTTTTAGGGCAAATATAACGTAATTTGAAAAAAATCTGTGCAATATTGAACGAGAAGGAGGATTGTCTGAATTGAAAATACAAATAAGTCCCAGTCGACATAATGAATATTCTTTCATGAATTTTGAAAGTTTCTAGTAGTAGTATTTTATTATTCGATGTTCTCATTGTAATTCTAGACAATGTTTTTATTAATCTTAAGTACTTAGTAATCTTAAATAGCATCGACATAACAAATCATGTTTTTTTAAAAAATAAATGCAACTCAATCAAGCACAGCTTAATCTCACGCGAGATTAAGGAGGGTGGGAGGGGTTTGTGCTAAATCTCACAAAATCTCACCAAAGGGGAGTTATTAACAACTTGTCATGTGATGTGATCACCGCCCCAAAGAGTGGTGATTTTAAAATTCCACGCAGACGAAGTGGTTCAAATAATGAGGGAGCTATCCTTGATATATTTTACGACAGATACGTCAAGAGAAGCCATGAGGAGCCTCCGCAATTATTAACATATTTTTTCCTCTTCTAATTACTGTTAATCCTCAAAGATATCTGCACTCGCAAGCAACTGAACAACAAGTATCATTGATTTAATATAATGGCAGATAATAAAACTAATTACGAGACGATAAGGCCATTATCAAAGGCCACGAATGTGTCTCTTGCCGAAACTACCGACACGTGAACTGGAGTAGCCACACCCGAACATTGCGAGCTGCAGAGTAATTATGATTTCTAGAGAATTAAATATACGACATTCTCGGGTCAATTTCATGTAGCAATCGTATAAGGTGCAGAAATTCGAAGTCGAAAGTTTAAAGATCAAACGGAGTAGCAAGTTGAACAGCTTTTGGGGGCTCATCATAAACAAAGGAACTTAGTTACGGCGTGTCTATGCCTCACAAGGTAAAGAAGGAGTAAACACCGGCACAAAACAAAATTGCTTCGCGGTTTCAGTTGCCGCGTTGATTCAAAACACTCGTGATGATTTTTATAAACTGTATAAATCTAGATACAAACGTAGGGAGTACGATGTTGTCAAAAGGAGTTGTTAACCAGACACATCACCATTATGTAAGTGTAACAGTTCGCGTAATTACACCAGCTGCGCGTAACTGTAGATATAAACTACACCACCTCGTTTAACTTGAGATTTATTTAAATCTACCACCGATTACACTATCGTCGCGGAATGCTACATTACACGACTGGCTACACAAAACACTCTCGTTTCCTTTACAAATACATTAGAAACTTAATGATACTGTTTATTTCTATTTAGGCAAGCACCTGTAAAAATCAAAGTAGCTCTCTTCCATGGGATATGGACACGCTATTTTAGATTGCTTTCTTACATTTGCTAATGAATCATGCTGAGTTTTTATTTAGATTTGTGACTTATCAATCTAATCATATCTATATTTCTAGATATTTATAATGTTTTAAGAAATCATCGACAACAGCCTATATATGTCCTCAGCCTCACTGCAGAGGCTCAGGCCTAATCTCCTACAGAGAGTGTATGGGACATAGTCAACCACGCCACGTCTAGTCCACTTAGATATTTAAGACAAGTTAAACCTTGACCTGACCTTAACCGATCAATGTAAAAAGACGATGTTACTGTATATCTTTAGATTATTCCTAGATTTTTGGGCTCCATAATAAGACTTGGCTGTCCGTTTGGCACCAGGCTGTATCTCATGAACCGTGATAGACAGTTGAAATTTTCACAGATGATGTATTTCTGTTACCGCTATAACAACAAATACTGAAACCCAGAATAAAATTAGTATTTAAGGGTTCTCCCATACAACAAACGAGATTTTTTGAGACGTGCTATGTAACGTACTACTAGCGCCATCTAGTGTCGTACTCGTCTACTACTGCTACTTCAAAACTAATTGATAACGAAAATAGAGGATTGTTCGGTGCATATTATTTATGGTTTTCCGTATTTTAAATATCCATATTCAGTACGGAACCCTTCGTGCGCGAGTCCAGTGCAGGCTGGATTTGAAACATATATTTTAATATAAAGAAGATACACTTAAAATGGTGTCTGTTTTATTTAAGTACTCTGTACACGAATGTCTGCGAAATATATCCACACACACATTCACAGAAATGTCACTTCCTCGTACAAGGCAAGTGCTCCATACATTAGGTTTTTATATAAAGGTCTGTGGATGTTTTACAAGTATCTTTTTATTTCCTGCACCACTAGTGGGGACAATGACAGAAACAGTGCTAGATTCCAAATGTTGTAGGCCAGCAAAACTAGACTTTTCTAATTATAAATCTATGGATTTGCACTTGGCCTTCGTGGTAAGATAGATTGCTTACTGTTCAGACGCTTCGAGTTGATTATTTTGTCATTGATTATAACGTACCGGAAAACGTATACCAGGCCATCCCCCTACTAGATGAACCTGCCTACTAAAGGTCGCGGGGAGTCGCTGGGTATCAGCAAGCGGCTCAGGACCAGTCATTGTCGCATACCATGGAAGAGGGCTATGTCCAACAGTGGACGTTTCCCAGTCGATGATGATGATTTTTTCATTACCGGGACAGTAAAACAGTGCTATTAACGTTGATGTTTGTCTGGAGAATTATTCGTGTATAGTCATGAACTACCTACCCATGACTCGTATAACACAGAGCCCAACACAGTGTGCTGCATACAGACGAGACGGATGGGGTCAGCCTGGGCTCGGCGACCGTGCTATAGTAAACCGTATAAAGAAACTGAAAGTATTCTTCAGTTTGTCACGTATTAACATAGTGCCCCACGTAAAAGTCACACGTTCATACACTCTCATACAAACAAAAAGACATATTAATAAAATTACTACCAATTCGGAAATGATCCTATTTCTGAATCATGGAGTTACTGAAATTAATCGTAAGTAAACGCCTGTAAGCTGTCAAACAACGTATGCTGCGTCTGCGCCGATTGTTGACCTTTGTGTGGAAGAATGCAGACTGCGCCGAGCCCGAGGTGGACGACTTACAAAGTCACTTAATGTATTTATTTTATTTATTTAAAGAATTGTACCCTGAAAATATTTTCAGAATACAAAATACAAAGAAAAATTCACACAAAGGGAATAGCTTATTTCTATAAGAAATTCCTTACAGCAGTCCTGGGTCAAGCGATAAATGTGAAGAGGGGAGGGCAGTTAGACGTGTGCATACCATATATACAGGGTGGTCCAAAATGTGACGTCCAAAAATTTTTTTTAGATTCCTTACACCTGGGTGTATCCGAAAATACCCCATGTATGTTCCGCGATTTTTTGTAGTTTAGAAGTTATGATTTTTTAAATGTATATTTCGAATTTTCTGCCGGAGCGACTTAAAATAATCGTAACTTGTTTAATAGTAAGGTTTTTTTATTTATTTTTTCTCGAAAGTGATCGTCTTGAATCACCCTTTCTACTTTATTATCAACTACACAACGTTATTCATTACAAGTTACCGAAAAAAGGGATGAAAGTAAAAATTTTAGGTTTGAGTTGAACGGAGCAAAATTTTCAAAAATTTCTTAATAATACAAAATTAATGTTTCATTGGTTCAAACTAATTTTAAAAACTCCAGCAGTTTGTCAGCTTACCAAATAATAAAAAAAAAGTTGTTCTTAATAGGCGATTTTACGACGAAATTGGCTTCAGAACTTAGTTAGGTGAGAATGCATAAAAAAAAAATGTTGTCGTAAAAAATGTTTAAGCTTATTTTTTTTTTCATTTTTATGGCCTACATTAGCAAGGCATCAAAAGCATTCAAATAATCTCAAATTGAACGATCAGTGACACATTTCATTTTCTGTTTTTAGACATGAAATTATGAAAGCTAGAATTAAACCAAAATCTACTTCAAGGCCAATCACACACAATGACACAAAGCAATAAATAACACGTTTCAAAAGGCGCCAGGCCAGTAAGGTCTTTCTCTTTCGCACTGTTATGGTTGCGTAGAAGTACGAAAGAGAAAGACCTACTGTCTTGGCCACAAAAGTCAGCCGTGCGCGCTAGGGGTTTTTTACCTGCACTTCCCTCTCCCCCCTCTCCCCATACATTCTCCGTAGCATCTCACTGTATCGTCCGTCCGCTAGTCGTTCACTCACTTCCATCGCGTGTGATACTACTTGACGTTGCTTCTTTCCGATACCGATATTTTGAACCTACTTTCGCTTTGTTACTGGACTCCGATTTGCCTTACGACTAACTTGTGCTTGTGTTACGGACTCCGATTTGCCTTACGACTGACTTGTGCTTGTGTTACGGACTCCGATTTGCCTTACGACTGACTTGTGCTTGTGTTACTGACGGCAACATGAGTAATTTTAGTCTAAGCCAGTACGCAGAAATGCACTTTTACTATGGTATGGCCAAAGGAAACGGTCATTTAGCCGCAAGGCTATATCGTCAACAACTGGACCGGCGAGGAGAAATACTGGACCATTACCCGGACCATAGGGTATTTATTAATACTCATAATACGCTGATGGCCGGGCGTATCCCCGGTCGTAGCCAAAGGCACGAAGGAGTACCCAGAGTAGATCCGGACAGAAGAGATGAAGTCATCGCAGCTGTAGAAAGAGACTCTTCTACGAGTTCCAGAGCAATAACCAGAAGGACTGGAATACCACGGACCTCAGTTCTAAGGATATTGAAAAATGGTATGTCGTTTTGTTTTTTATTTACACAAAACATAAATCACAGATACAATGCCAGGTATTAGACTTCTTCCTGCCTAGGTGGTGAGTAATAGTCCTTTTCTTTTTTCAGAAGGCTACCACGCTTACCACATTCAGCGCGTTCAGGAGCTACAAGCTTCAGATTACCCTAGAAGAGTTGCTTTCTGCGAAACAATGATACAAAGGTGTCAGGAAGACCCAGATTTTTTTAATAAGATCTTATGGACCGATGAATCCCGTTTTGAAAACACTGGAGTATTTAATATCCATAACTATCACAGCTGGGAAATTGAAAACCCACACCTTGCAAGAGCATCAAATTTTCAACATCGATACAGCGTAAACATGTGGTCGGGAATTGTAAATGGAGAACTGATTGGGCCTTTCGAGCTGCCGTCTAGGTTGGATGGAGACACATATCTAAACTTTTTGCAGAACAACCTTTTTGAATTGCTGGAAGATGTAAACTTGGAAACAAGAAGGCACATGATATTCCAAAATGATGGTGCTCCTTGCCATTACGCACGCCAAGTGAGGGGGCACCTTAATGAAACATACCCGGGCAGATGGATTGGGCGTGGCGGCCCAATCGAATGGCCTGCACGTTCACCGGACTTGAACCCAATAGATTTTTTTATTTGGGGTTACTACAAAGAAGTTGTCTATGCTCAGCAAACTAACTCCGAAGAAGAACTGAGACGAAAATTGAGAGAAGCAGCGACGAAAGTCAGACAAAATTCAAGCGCTTTCCGCAGACTAAAAGATAACTTTTTAAGACGTTGCCGATTGTGTATCGAAGTTGAAGGGCGTCATTTTGAAAATCTTCTTTAATAAAGTAGTTGAACTTAATTTGTGTTTTCTTTTATTGATGCTAAAAATAAACCAAAATAACCGTATTAATAAAAACTAAACTAAGCTTTTTTAAAATAAAATGTTTTCTAATGTGTCACTGATCGTTCAATTTGAAATTATTTGAATGCTTTTGATGATGCCTTGCTAATGTAGGCCATAAAAATGAAAACAAAATAAGCTTAATATTTTTTTTTGACAAAATTTTTTCTTTATGAATTCTCACCTAACTAAGTTCTGAAGCCAATTTCGTCGTAAAATCGCCTATTAAGAACAACTTTTTTTTTATTATTTGGTAAGCTGACAAACTGCTGGAGTTTTTAAAATTAGTTTGAACCAATGAAACATTAATTTTGTATTATTAAGAAATTTTTGAAAATTTGGCTCCGTTCAACTCAAACCTAAAATTTTTACTTTCGTCCCTTTTTTCGGTAACTTGTAATGAATAACGTTGTGTAGTTGATAATAAAGTAGAAAGGGTGATTCAAGACGATCACTTTCGAGAAAAAATAAATAAAAAAACCTTACTATTAAACAAGTTACGATTATTTTAAGTCGCTCCGGCAGAAAATTCGAAATATACATTTAAAAAATCATAACTTCTAAACTACAAAAAATCGCGGAACATACATGGGGTATTTTCGGATACACCCAGGTGTAAGGAATCTAAAAAAAATTTTTGGACGTCACATTTTGGACCACCCTGTATATATACCAACCTACACAAAACGGCTTTATGCAGGAAAAGTATAATGTTCATGGCTCCAAAAAATTACAATAACATTCCTAAAAACATACGAGAGGTTAACGATTTAAAAGAGTTTAAACGAAATCTGTTCAACTACTTGTCAGAAAACACTTACTACACGATTGATGAATTCCTCAATAAAGTGCAGCGATAAATAACTATTAAATGTAAGAATATGTTTATTGTTATTAGTTTTGTTTATTAAATTGAATTTGACTTTATTATTATTTGATTTGTAATTAATTTAATATTATTTTTGACATATAATTGTGTGAATATTTGTACGCCGCAAGGCTCAACATAGCGACCGTTGTTTCATATAAGATCTGTAATACCTATGTTGGACAAATAAATTGATTTGATTTGAAGTTTATTAGAGATAGAATATGTTGCTTGACGTTATATTGTTAAATGTCAAATATTACCAGCCTCGTTTCCATTTTTCATGTCCGTGCGTGTGTGTGAAACGTGAAAGAGAAGTGTCTCTCTGGGAAAAGCCTATATCCAGCAGTGGACTGACCCAGGCTGTACATGATGATGATGATGTATGAAATATTTATTAGATTAGATTTATGAACCGTAAAAATTTGCCAAATTTGTTTTGGGTAAAAATGTTTTGACAATCGAAGCTGTAATTTTCACAACATGTTACTTATGTTCTCTAATTACACAAGCAATATTAAAATTATAACAATTATTTTATTTTATTTGTATCCAATACTATATCCAATTTTCTATCCTATATCTAGTGATCGCAAATTGAATTTTTATTGTAGATTTGATAAAGTTTTACTAGTCCAAATTTATTGCCAATTATTTATTTGAAAGATGCGGTAGCTTCTCTACACACCATTTAGTTGTTCACTATGAATAAACCATAACATTTTAATAAATATCGCAACGGAGATCGACCTTTGAGGTGTGATTGGACATATCCAATGCATGGTGCACGGGATGTAGAGAGGCGCGTGAAATTTTCTCTAATATACGTGTCGGCAGGTATAGGTCACTTACGGAACTTCTACAAACAAATATACTGCAACCGAATACGAGGAAGTGACGAGTAAAACCAGGTCATAGCAATTGGCAAGAATATGGAAGTAACATGAAGTGATCAGGTATCGTAGCTCGTTATACAATGACTGACTTACAAGAGAAGAAAATGTAGCAGATGGCGCCACTGTTTCAAACTTTGACATAAACTCAGAGCTATGTTTTGATTGATTATGATTATTAATTCATTGTTTTCCTTCTACCTTCGTATGACCGGTTGCGGCTCAGTGAAATGGCTGCGTGCTATATTTTTAATTACAATAACATTGTTAACATTTATTGTTATGTACCAATGTGTTTATTTGTGTATATTTGTAACAAATTTCGGTAACCAAGCCGAACTAAAGGGAATTTTCAACCGTCTTCAAGAAAGGAAGAGGTTCTCTATTCAACGCGTATGTTTTTTTGCATGTGTGTTATGCGATAACTCCACCAATAGTGAACCGATTTTTTCAATTCTTTTTTGTTTTGTTTGGTACAGCATACTTCAGAGGTGGCCAATGTAAATTTTATCGAAATTGATTGACTCTTTGAGAAAATCAACAGCAACCAAATTTTTAAGGCAATTGAATTCGGTTTTTAGTTCTTTTTGAAAGCGTTAATTATTTCACAATCAAATTGTACAGATTGATTAACTGGGAATGACTTTGTCCCAACAGATCAATGAGTAAGCCCATATCCCATCGATTACAATCCCTACTTAATATTATAAATGCGAAAGTAACTCTGTCTGTTACGCTTTCCCGCTTAAACCTCTCAACCGATTTTGATTAAATTTGGCACAGACAATCTTTAGACCCTGAGAAAGAACATAGGCTACTATTTAATGCGAAAAATAAAGTCCACGTGGGCGAAGCTGCGGGCAGAAGCTAGTTACATATAATGTTGAGTATGCAGTGTTTTATGCCTTTGCATAGACAAAAAGAATCGATAATAATTACAACTTGCAACTTAAGCGTTTTGCAAGAGCCGAGACACAATTACGCGACTGGAGAACTGAAAAGCCTGAATTACAATTGGGAACGCTCGTCGCATGCCAAATGCGTTTGCTTCATTTACATTGTGTCATTAGTTTAGGACACCTAGGAAATACTGGCGGCCTAGGCAGCAGAGTTTATGATTTAATATTTTTGTAAGTTAGTATTAATTTTAGCGAGGTGAATCATTCATTGGTTTACAGCGTTGTGACACTAACCCGTCCGCTCTTCATAAAAATTATGTTAGAGCTATCACACTTTCGCTAATAATTGTGTGATTTAAGACGTATTATTTAATCCTCCATAGAATCCCTATTTCTCGTATAATTAAGGTACTGCAGTGTAGTCTTGGCTTTAGAGTAGAATCACTTCATGACACACCCGTAAACATTCAGATGTACCTCTTCATTGTATATAAAATCAACACTGAATACCGTGGGAGTCGGGAAAGGCAACAAAGCCAAATTCAATAGCAGCATGTGCATTGTGCATTTCCTAAATATTTTTAGCCGTATCAACATCTTACAGCGATTACCATTCCGCCTATTAAACATGGTGATTATAGCAAACCATCTCATGGAGAATCCAATGCAATGATCTCCGTGCCCGTGGTACTCAATGATCTCCGTGCCCGAAGTACTCAATGATCTCCGTGGCCGTGGTACTCAATGATCTCCGTGGCCGTGGTACTCAATGATCTCCCTGACCGTGGTACTCAATGAGCTCTGTGGCCGTGGTACTCAATGATCTCTGTGGCCGTGGTACTCAATGATCTCCGTGGCCGTGGTACTCAATGATCTCCGTGCCCGTGGTACTCAATGATCTCCGTGCCCGTGGTACTCAATGACCTCCGTGGCCGTGGTACTCAATGACCTCCGTGGCCGTGGTACTCAATGACCTCCGTGACCGTGGTACTCAATGATCTCTGTGGCCGTGGTACTCAATTATCTCACTGACCGTGGTACTCAATGACCTCCGTGACCGTGGTACTCAATGATCTCCGTGCCCGTGGTACTCAATGACCTCCGTGGCCGTGGTACTCAATGATTTCCCTGACCGTGGTACTCAATGACCTCCGTGACCGTGGTACTCAATTATCTCACTGACCGTGGTACTCAATGACCTCCGTGACCGTGGTACTCAATGATCTCCGTGACCGTGGTACTCAATGATCTCCGTGACCGTGATACTCAATGATCTCCGTGGCCGTGGTACTCAATGATCTTCCTGACCGTGGTACTCCTCTAAATCATACTCCACAAATACGTCTCTGCCAGAGGCCAACACCTTCCCTAGTAAAATTCAGGCGCCTAACGACACAATAAAATGTGCATTATTTACTATATTTTACAACATTTTGCATTCGAGAGTCCGTGGTGAACGCTGATCAAATTGTCCAGGAGGTACTTGTTCCACTCCCAAGTAAACACATCATCGTTGACAGCTTAAAAAGTCATCCGTTAGACATGAGTGATATTATTCCAAACTTGAAATCACGTCGCCTTGCATGCTGTGAAATATCTCACACGCCTTTTCTAGGTGCTCACGATCTTTAGATGACGTCAGTGAGGCTTACGGGTGAGCACGCTGGACATCTTACCAACTAATAGGTTAGATGTTTTAGCACTCAACTGATATGGAACTTATTACACCTAGGAATAGAAACTTCAACTGTGCAGCTTTTCCTAAAGGATCTGTTTTCGCTGCCAACTTCTGTGCATCCCGAGCGCTTCACCCGGACATCTCCGAGGTTAGAGTGAACAAGCTACTTAAAAGGGCAACATGTACCACACTTGACCACATCGCAACTTGACGTCAGACGAGATTGTGGTCGAACGTTAGCCTACCACACGGTAACAAAAGTTTTAGAAATTAACGTTTTTATAAAGATTTAATTCAAATCGTAGCTCATAAATTTCATATGAACCCATCCTCAACCCCACTGCAGTATCCACGCCACCCCTTAGCCGCAGAATATACAAAATATAGTGAAAGGCCGCCCTGCACCGCGCGGAGAGCTAGTATAAAAGCAGCGTGCGCAAGCGCCGCGCCTCCGACATAACAACATGGCGGCTATAGTCAGATTGGTACGTTTTTATCGCTCCCATTTAATAATTTTCATGATCTATTTTTAGGAGAATCTCTATTTTGGGTCACAAATCTTTGGGGATGATTTTGACAGATTTCATTGGGATCAAAGTTGAATTTCTAAATTAATTAGGTTTTGTAATAACATTGATTAGATTTGAATAATTATTTCAAATTCCTGCATATTGAACTAATTTTGAAATTCTTAGCTCATTTGTTTTAATTATTTTAACAGTGATTAATATTTTACTATGTACACCATTTCAGTCCTAGGTTTTTACTGAAAGCTTTTTACCGTTTAAATGATTTTTCCCACAGCTTGTTTCGATTTAAATTCCGCGGCGTGTGTGATTTTAGTGCATTGAAGTGTGTTTTCGTGTCAAGTGCATTGTGATTGCTTCACTAAATGAAAGGAGCTGTAACGAAAGTGTTCGTGTGATAGCAGAGATAATGACAGTGATAAGTGACGTCACATTGCACAGGTTTCTTTGTTAGCGGACATGGTTTAATTGAAGTTTTGTGAAATTGTGCTAGCTGCTGTATCAAGTTGATGATATCTCGAGTTGCCACGCACTGGTACGAGGAAGAAAAGCATTACTGGTTTATGATTTAAAACGTTATGGTTTTACGAAGTTACTAGTGGGTGTCTCACTTGGAACTAGCTTAGAAATACCTTGACATCGTCAAAGCTTTTCAGTCTTAAAGTTGGTTCTGAGTGCTTGTTTATAGTGGTTTTCTATTGGAATAAAACTACCTTCACATATTTGTTACGATTAGGGGGACGTTATGTCGTGTACTTAGTCTATAATCACCACGACTTCTCACAAGTCGCAGAAGGCGACTAAAAGAAATTTTAAGTGCCATCTGCCAATTATTATTATGATAAATCCACTCAATAGTAGCTCTGTTTTCAGGCCAACATGTCACCCAAGTCTGTCACTAAACAAAGTATGTTAATATCACTATTCTATTCCGGTAATTAAACATAACATAATAGCTTTAATAATTGGATACTTTTGGATGAGCACGCCTCCATCCTACACCCTGATCATCACATACCATCAGATGAATGAAAGACAAATAATACAACGGTTTCCTCTTGTTGCTTTACTAAATCGTAAACACTATCATCATCATCATCAACAGCCTATATAAGTCCCCATTGCAAACTCAGACCTATTCTCCTACCAAGAGTGGCCAGCAAGATTCCCAAAAGATACCCAGCGCCTACTATCGAATAGGTAAATGTTTCATCTTTTGGTATTTTTCCCAGATCCCATGTAAATCCAAGTTAATCAGACCCGTGAGTCTGTATATTATATACAAGTACATTCACGTGTCAGAAATTGTCCATTTTACTGTATATATAAAACCGATTAAGGGCAGCTTAACTAGAGGTTTATTAGCCAATAGATCTGATTGATTTACTCTAATTAAGGTTTATTGAGCGTTCTTGAAGTTATTTGTACACTTCAACATTGTATATTTTGTTTATATGTACTTACTTATGATTAAGGAAACCGGGATATTGCATAATACCTAGTACTGTTTCTGTCTAACGGTAGGGGTTTTACTTGGTGCCTCTGTTCCTCTAAGGACATCAAAGTTGCTTAGTGCATAATCAAGAACCACTTAGTTTCTGACTAACAGCAGCCATTGCTTTTCTTTCGTGTCTTTCCTATATTTTCTCAAGGATATTGAACTCGTGGAAGCGTCGGTGGCTCAGTGGATAAGGCACGGACTCTCAATCTGAGAGTTCCGGGTTCGAATCCAGCCGTGTACCTATGAGTTGTTTTTCAATTCAAGTACAATATCCAATTGTTTAACGGTGAAGGAAAACATCGTGAGGAAACCTGCATGTCTTCAACAGGCATGTGAAGTGCGCCGATCCGCACTGGGCCCGCGTGGTGGACTATGGCCTATACGCTCTCTGTAAGAGAGTAGGCCTGAGCCCCTGCAGTGGGGACGTATATAGGCTGTTAATGATGATTGTACTCGTGAATAATTACTCTATAGAGATGTTATTGACTTGAGAAAACAGTGATCTTCTCTTGATAATTATTTATTAATGAAGGAACAGTTATGGTATATTCACATTTATGGTTAAAGAAGTTTATTTATCTCAAAAGAAATTTACATTTCACTTCATGAGATCACAGCAGAAATTTAGCAAAATGTTATGTTAGTGAGCATTCGAGAGCACACTCGCACAATAAGTTTGCCCCTCTGAAGTTAGTCACAAAAGACCGCAAAGTATCAATTATTAACGTACAAGTGGGAGGCAAGGCAAGTTAGCGGGTGGAAATAAATCCTAGTGTTTTATGTTATCTAGGGATAGTTATTATCGAAAATAATACACACACATTCCGTCTGTACATGTTTGAAATTGCGGAGAGCTAACTTCAGAGGGGCAAACTTATTGTGCGAGTAATAAAGTAAACAATTCTAGTTGAATACAATGAAACAAACAAAGTAAGATAATATTAAAAATGTTAAACGGGACAAAATACATTGGTGAACTAAATTAATTATACAAACATAAGACTATTTGAGCAGGGCCGGATTCAGAACATTACTTATGTATTTTTTAATTCCTTTCTTGTATATGTGCATTTTGTATATTTCTTTCAATCCTTTTGGCAGTTTGTTATATATATAATGTAATTTAACTAAACAATTGACGGAAACTTAATGCAAACATACAAAACTATAATACTAATTTTATATCTTTAACTTAATAACCTATTTACAAAGCATATAGCAGTTTTTTTGTACATTGCCATACTTGTTAAAAATATATCTACACACAACACTACATAACGTTTAATTATAATGATCACAGGCGCGTCTGATAATTTACACAAAATGTATGACGGGTTTTGCGCTTGGCCTTCATCTCACCTGATGGTAAGTGACGATAAGGCCGTTGGGCGGTAAGCTTGCGCACCCAGAAGCCTGAACCTTGAGGCGCTGGCTCTGCTGCCTTTCATACCGGAACACACAATGTTATTCGGCGGCAGACTTAGGTAACATGGTGGTAGCTAGCCAGTTGGACATAGAAACTTCTCTACCGCCAGCCAAACCGATAGGTACCTCCACTGGGAATCGAACGAGGGACCTCAGGGTTGTTAGTCCAACATGTAGACATTAGGCAGCAAAATTGTACTTTTTGCATAATTGGTGTTGTAAGATGGAATATAAATTAGCTTCTTTACTTCTTTCCACTTTGTAATCTGGTCGCCTAGCAACACTTCCTCTTGATTCGCCTGACGAGGGTAGCCCCGGACCGGTCGTGGGTACCTGTCTGCGAGTGAACGGACAACCGGACTGTGGCCTCCAAATAACTTACACTTTCCTGCTCGTGTCCCTTTGTCAGACACTCACATTTTTATGCATTGTCATTTGATAAAACTAATAATTTGTGCTTGTGTATTGTGGTTACAATGATTGCTATTGAAGTAGCAATTGAATTATTTTTATTCTGCGAATAAATTTCATTGGACGCTTAGTTTTGATGGGGCGTTATTGATTTCATCATCATCATCACCAGCCTACTCTCCTACAGAGAGAGTATAGGCCATGATATACCACGCGGGCTCAGTGCGGATCGGTAGACTTCACACACACCTTTGAATGTCTTCTCAGGAGTGTGCAGGTTTCCTCACGATGTTTTCCTTCACCGAAAAGCCAATGGTAATGATTTTTATCACTCGTACATAAATTCAAAACTCATTGGTACGAGCCAAGGGCCAACCATCAATGTTGTTTCGTTTCGCTTTCAGATTTGGTGCAATTTGTATGAATCTGAAATTCGAATTTTAAACGGATTTCATTCGGTTGTTTTTCATTGTACCCGCCCAGGATCGAACCCAGACCTCAATTGTTCAAAGACTGACGCTCTACCCAACTTTTTATATTTTCGAATTTATTGAAATTTTATCGTATTAATCTATTAAGTATACTAACGATGTTTTAATTAGTTCTGTGTTAGTTTTGTTTGTTAATGTGTGTGAACGTAACTAACAAGGCAAGGCTAAACACCAATAAAACAATCTAATAAAATGGAATAGAAATATTCTGAAGCCATTGGCACTTAAAATCATCAATGCGTGAACTATGAAGTGTGTGCCAAGTTGAAGACTTGAAGCGACAATTTATTGACTTTGAAAATGTATGTGTAGTTTGTGTAGCGTATGTGCCATAGCATTCTCACACTGTCTAGTGTGTCTATGGGTTGGTTTGCTAAACGTCAGTGTCGAAGTGTTGATGAATGAAACTTTCACGAGCTCGTGGGCATTGACGAGCCAGTGAAGTGATAGATAGGGACCAACTCTTACAATATGAATAAAATGACATATATTAGGTCCTTTTGTAATGCAAAATGTTATTAGTAATTATATTACAATTAACACTTCGAAATAAATAAAAATAATAATAAAAAACAAATTTAAATATTATAGGCGTTATTTGACATAACGGCCTCGCTTGTCAAGTGGGTTGACGATTGGAATACTCCAATGGACGTTGGCTTATCATTACTAGAACTTCCATTAAGAAGTAGACACGCTCGAAGACGTGGAGGGGAAGCCTCACGCCGCTGAAAAGGGAAAATATCACAACTGGGGTGGAACTCACTAAACACAAACATCCTTAGAACCTCACGGCTCACGGATGTATTTGATGACAATTCGATATTGATACTAGTTTCCTAAGAAACTAGAGAAATTGAAGCGAACACTGCTGAGAGTAATTGCAGACAAGCAGGGCTAACATGGAGGCCTCGAGATAATTTTGTCGTGTCGTCTTGTCGATATCTCGTGGGCTTCATTTTATCCCTGCTGGATATAAGCTTGTCTAACGCTTGTCTCTTGTCGAATGTCCCTCACAATTTTTTTGCACAAACACACTTAAAAACATAGTTTTTTCGTAATTCTTCAAACAGTCCGATATCGTTGCCTCGTGTCAAGGGCGAGCCGCCATATTTCACGAGTACCTCACTATACACTTTGCCAATCGCCGGTGATTGAACTAGATTTTTTATTGAAAAATATTTATGTCAGTGAAGCAACGCGCGCTCTCGCGAGATTGTCAATGTGTTGTATGGGAGTGGGGGCGCGGGCAAAGTACTGTGCGAATTGTCATTTGTAGGACTAGGAGCTCTATTTTGGTTTCCCTATACGCGCCACGAGCGCTCCTATATAAATTTTGGGACAGAACACATAACTGTCGCTGTGTTATGAGGTTGACTAGCGAAAATTTCCTATGGTTGTTCATGCTGGTGTTAAAGATCATTTTAACTTGAGGGTGTCTGGTTTCAGGCGGCGGCCTGCCTGCTGTGCGCATGCGCAGGTGCTCAGTACGACGAGGAGCGCGCGCCGCGTTACGTAGCGTCTTCAGGGAATAACCGCGTGGAGACCACACCAGTGCCCATACTCAAGCAGATCAACAGGTGAGAGCATATATTGAAAGTTTAAATTAACAAGAGTTATTCTTGTTGATTCCGCCATCGCCATTCAAGTATCGATCTGACAGATGAACCGCAGGGCTCCACCAGTACATAGTCGTCATCCATATGGCTCGCACTAAGCGCTTTGCTTCTAATATTCTCATGCGTACAGCCAGGGAGTGCAACGCACTGGCGGCGGCTGTATTCCCACAAAGCTAAAACTTGGGTGTATTAAGTCTATGGTGAACAGGCACCTTCTAGACCAACGCGCACCATCGTCGACCACATCATCGCTTACCATCAAGTGAGATCATGGACAAGTAAGATCTTCAGTAAAAAAAACACTTATCATACTTTGTGCCCATGTTTCTGAATGAATAAATAATCATGAATTCGCTTTACATTACAGGCACAATGAAGATGGCTCATACACGTACGGGTACGAAGCCGCCGATGGATCGTTCAAGATCGAGACAAAGTCGCCCGCGGGGGAGGTGAAGGGGAAATATGGATACAAAGATGACACTGGCAAGGTGAGATAAGAATACACAAGAGAAACAATCCAAGTCCAGTAGGGCTAACATGACTGCCACGAGATTTTTTATATCTTGTTCATGAGATGTCTCACGGACGTCATGTTAGCCCTGCCTATGATGGTATGGAGATATAATGAAATACACGAAAAACTAAAACTGCACTAATTTATTCAAATGAAAATACATAGGAAGTCAAGAGTCATATGTAATGAGATTCTAAAAACTGGCAAAGTGCGAGTCAGACTCGTGCACGAAGGGTTCTGTAACATTCTCTATAAAAACGGCAAAAAATCACGTTTGTTCTATGGGAGCCCCCCTCACTATTTATTTTATTCTGCTTTTTAGTATTTGTTGTTATAGCAGCAACAGAAATACATAATCTGTAAAAATTTCAACTGTCTTACTACCACGGTTCATGAGATACAGCCTGGTGACAAATGAACGGACAGACAAGTCTTAGAATAGGGTCCCGTATTTGCCCTCTAGGTACGGAACCCTAAAAATGTAAGAAGAAAAGGCCTTCAGAAGATCTGTTACGGTCTGTCGGGTCGACCTTAAATACTTCGTTCAACCGTAAGGGTGTATGTCCTTAGAGATTAGCACCCCAGGTAGGGGTGTTCGTTCAGATTATCGGTATTTGTTTGCATCACTGCACACGGACGACGCGCTCCTAGTTCTTGGTCCCATCTCTAATTTGTAAATTACAAAAGAGATGTTTTTAATTCGGTCTGCAATTGTACACTACGAGTATATATAAAATCTAGTAATAATATAAACATCTACAGAAAAATACTAGAATTACATATGTGCATTTATTTTACTAGTAAAAAATCATTCTTTTTATACTGAGTGACAACGTCAAATTGCATGTCGTCAAACGTCACTTTATTGACGTCATCTTTGTTTTCTAAGTCTTGCCTGTTTCTACTAATTAACTAGACCAGAATATACACAAAAAATTGAGATTATTTTAATTTAAAATTGAACTTTTACAATAACAACTGTACGAGTCAAGGCCGAGGCTCCATACATTCGCGGAACGTGTCGTTTATACACGGTATGTAAAATTTTGTTTACAAAATTTGCTTCCGTTCTATTCTTTCGCAATATAAATTGAACGACACGGTTATAACCAACCGTTGATAACACCTGCATGCTACATCAATAAACTTCAATTTGAATATTTCCTCAGAAAGACACTTGGGGGTATTCGGGGGCGAAAAATCGATCTAGATTAGTCTCATGTCTGGGAAAATGCGCGTTTTCGAGTTTTCATGCGTTTTTTCCTTCGCATTATTCGACGCAAAATATGATGGGCAATTTCCCGCTGTCAAACATAATCACTTTAGCCGAGTGGTTCACACGTGTCATTCCGTCCGAGATATCCGCGTTCAAATCCCGGTTGGAAAATTGCTTTTATTTTTGTTTTTTGTGTGTTTAGGGGCAGAAATAAAGTTTTTGTTTGTTTTTAAAGAACTACGAGCAAAGCTAGGTCGTCCAGATATTTTACACTATAATAGTCATGTATGGTAATAAACCAAAGAGATTTAAATATATATATAGTAGATTAGGTAGTAATAATTTAAAACCTATTCAACGATACCCCACAAAAAAAAAATATTTCACCCTCAAGTTACGTGTATGGGAACCAACTCCAAAACAAACGGATCGGATCTTTTGACTTCTAATAAATGAACATTGTTATGAACTATATTCTTGTGACGACTATTTCAGCTTCGTGTCGTGGAATACGGAGCCAACAAGTTTGGTTTCCAGCCCGCGGGCGAGGGCATCACTGTCGCTCCTCCCACCCTAGTTGACGAGTCCAGGGACGAGGGACAGAGGCCTTCCAAATCACAAGTAAGTCCTTAGGTGTATTCCCCAAAACTTCTTCCGTGTCGATATAATAATATCATCAGGCCTACACTCCTACAGAGAGTGTTGGGACATAGTCCACCACGCGGGACCAGTGCGGATTGGCGAACTTCAGTACACTTTTGAATTGCTTCTCAGCAGTGTGTAGGTTTCCTCACGATATTTTTCATCAACGAAAAGCCTATGTTAATTATTTCTTATTATTCGTACATAAATTCCAATAACAAAGAGGAACTCATTGGTACGAGCCAGGATCGAACCCAGACCTCCATTGTTCAAGGACTGACGCTCTACCCAGCTGAGGTACCACGGCTCACCTCTCAAACACCAGGCCGGCGCCTGTGCTGTGTTCCCCTAATCGTACTGCTACTCTGAGAGTGTATTTTCTTAGTAGTAGAATATAGTAATAGTATTTATTATAACAATGTCTCTAGGGTGGTCGGTCCCAGTACCGCTCACAGCCCGCGCAACAAGACTACGACTACGAGGAGCCTGCGCCTGCGCCGCGCCCTGCCCCTCGACCCGCCCCCCGCCCCGCCCCGCAGCAGCAGCAGTACCGACCACAGCCACAGCAACAACAATACCGACCACAGCAACAGCAACAACAATACCGACCACAGCAACAGCAACAACAATACCGACCACAGCCACAGCAGTCGGCCCCTGCGCCACCTAAGGTATATTTAAATATTTGAAACCAGACACGGTTTTGCCTGACGTTAGTTGGCCGTAGAGTGTGCCTATTCACTCTAGACTTAAATATGTCCATATTTAAATATTGGGATAGAGGGAATTCAGAATGAAGGTCGGATCTCTCCGCACCGGCAGCGACGTCGATGATGCGTCACAGTTGAAGTGCACATATACATAAAGCTGTGCACTGGCGGAGTCCTGCTGCTCCGCGTTGTGTCTGTGCATTGATTCTGTCATATATATATACATACATATTAATCTTACCATTCTACCATCACGTTTTATATCATAACTAAAATACTATGCTTTACGAAAAGAAATGAATATCTGTTTTATAAAGTTCAAATAAGAGCTCCCTCTATGATACTGGATTTCTTAATCACAGTTTATTCTTACCTATATTGTGGACTAATTTCCAATAAAAAATTAAGCTTTTTCCAGAAGGTACAGGATCTTTAAATGGTTTTAGGTTACAGGTTCTTTATGGGTCCTTTTTATATGTTATTGGTTTTGAACTTGGCCTTTATAACCTGATAGCAAGTTGAATGAAAAATGTTTACCTTTAAACATTTTCGTACCGGAGCTAGTCTGTTCATGGTGAAAGCCTTAGGTAAGCCACGCAGATATACAATACTCTACCAGAAACCGAACCGAGTATCGTATCTTTCTCCTATTGCTTTCTGTATGTCTTTCTATATTCGCAAACCCTTTCATTACGTCCTTCGACAGCCACAATTCTTCGCTGGTGCGGCTCCCGCGCCCGCGCCCGCCGAGCAAGACTTCTTCAACCCTGCTCCTCAGCAGAGACAACCCTCAAGACAGCAGCAATCGCATCATCAGCAGGACTTCAGGCCAGCGCCCCAGTTCCAGCAAGACTTCGCTCCGGCTCCTGCCCAGCCCAGATACACGAATGCCCAGCCAGACTTTGCCCCTCAGCAGTTCTCTCAGCCGAGGAATGCTCAGCCTTTCTCCATGCTCGACAAACTATTGCAGGAGTATGCTCTACCTAAAGGAGGCGCCGCACCTCTTCACGACATCACATTCGGATCCTACTAGTTTAATGAAGTGCTCATCTTTTGTAAATATCTAGTATTTGTAATTAAATAACTAATAAATTGTAAAAAATATAAGAAAAATACTTTCAAGTTGGGACATTTTATTATGTACATGCACATTGTATATACAAATACATACATACGAGTGAAACATGATACGGTTAGGAGACTTGCTTTTCGTGTGAGAAATACTATTGTATATGTCAGATATGCTTCACACAAACTAAGTAATACAGTGATCGATCATTAAATGCATAATTATCTACACACCTAACTATAATCGACAGTATTATATGCTATAGTGGTCACAGTATTTCGAAATGAAATTATAACAAGACAAAGTGGGTTTTGTTTCAAACCGTGCAGTGCAATATCATAATTAAAACAAATTATGGAAGCCAAAAATATTAGCACTTATTAAAAAATAGCTAAACAGTGCCATACCACAAAGTCTTTCCACTGGCACATTCCGATGTTAAAAATATTTGACGAAAATGAAATTTTAAGTAAAATAAAACGCTGATCAAGCACAGAACTTTTAGAGCTTGAAAAGATTGAAAGCATCTTTTACTACGTTTAATTTTTGAGATTAAAAAATCTATACAGTGCAGTATCATATGACACATAGTTTACCCAAAAATTCGAAATAGGATAAAACAACACATGCCTTTAATCAATTTAAAGTTGGAGATTTAACAAATAACTACACAGTGCAATATCACAATAACCAAGTATTGAACCGTGAAGAGTTTAAAATATTTGAAGAAAAAACTTTTACTCCATTTAAAGTTGGAGATTTAACAAATAACTACACAGTGCAATATCACAATAACCAAGTATTGAACCGTGAAGAGTTTAAAATATTTGAAGAAGAAAAAACTTTTACTCCACTAAAAGTTGGAGAATTAACGTATAACTACACAGTGCAATATCACAATAACCAAGTATTGAACCGTGAAGAGTTTAAAATATTTGAAGAAGAAAAAACTTTTACTCCATTTAAAGTTGGAGATTTAACAAATAACTACACAGTGCAATATCACAATAACCAAGTATTGAACCGTGAAGAGTTTAAAATATTTGAAGAAGAAAAAACTTTAACTCCATTTAAAGTTGGAGATTTAACAAATAACTACACAGTGCAATATCACAATAACCAAGTATTGAACCGTGAAGAGTTTAAAATATTTGAAGAATAAAAAACTTTTACTCCATTTAAAGTTGGAGATTTAACAAATAACTACACAGTGCAATATCACAATAACCAAGTATTGAACCGTGAAGAGTTTAAAATATTTGAAGAAAAAAAAACTTTTACTCCACTTAAAGTTGGAGAATTAACGTATAACTACACAGTACAATATCACAATAACCAAGTATTGAACCGTGAAGAGTTTAAAATATTTGAAGAAGAAAAAACTTTTACTCCACTTAAAGTTGGAGAATTAAAGTATAACTACACAGTGCAATATCACAATAACCAAGTATTGAACCGTAAAGAGTTTAAAATATTTGAAGAAGAAAAAACTTTTACTCCACTTAAAGTTGGAGAATTAAAGTATAACTACACAGTGCAATATCACAATAACCAAGTATTGAACCGTGAAGAGTTAAAATATTAGAAGAAAAAAAAACTTTTACTCCACTTAAAGTTGGAGAATTAACGTATAACTACACAGTGCAATATCACAATAAGCAAGTATTGAACCGTGAAGAGTTTAAAATATTTGTAGAAGAAAAAACTTTTACTCCACTTAAAGTTGGAGAATTAACGTATAACTACACAGTGCAATATCACAATAACCAAGTATTGAACCGCGAAGAGTTTAAAATATTTGAAGAATAAAACACTTTTACTCCATTTAAAGTTGGAGAATTAACGTATAACTACACAGTGCAATATCACAATAACCAAGTATTGAACCGCGAAGAGTTTAAAATATTTGAAGAATAAAAAACTTTTACTCCACTTAAAGTTGGAGAATTAAAGTATAACTACACAGTGCAATATCACAATAACCAAGTATTGAACCGTGAAGAGTTAAAATATTTGAAGAAAAAAAAACTTTTACTCCACTTAAAGTTGGAGAATTAACGTATAACTACACAGTGCAATATCACAATAAGCAAGTATTGAACCGTGAAGAGTTTAAAATATTTGAAGAAGAAAAAACTTTTACTCCACTTAAAGTTGAAAAATAAACGTATAACTACACAGTGCAATATCACAATAACCAAGTATTGAACCGTGAAGAGTTAAAAATATTTGAATAAGAAAAAACTTTACTCCATTTAAAGTTGGAGATTTAACAAATAACTACACAGTGCAATATCACAATAACCAAGTATTGAACCGTGAAGAGTTTAAAATATTTGAAGAAGAAAAAACTGTTACTCCATTTAAAGTCGGAGATTTAACAAATAACTACACAGTGCAATATCACAAAGAATACGAACATAATTCCTTGGTAAAAGAATTGTAGGAAAAGTCGAAAAGAGGTTCGATTTCTTCGCTAGTTACAAAATTTCAATGACAGAAAATGCTGACTTTCAAGTCCAATTTTTTTTGAAAATTCAAATCTACGCTTGCGTATAGAATTTGGGAACATCTTCTAAGTTGATAGACTAAGACGAAGATAACATCTCTGCAGAATTCATGTTGAATTGATTTTCAAAATTGGAAAAAATAACCGGTTCTAGCTTCACCTCACGCTGGGTGTGATGTTAATGTTGACAGCATCGCTTCATCTTTCCCCTGAAATATAGAACAAAATATTAATATTTGAAATCGATCTTTCTATTTATTGTTCAAAGTTCATCATCATAAACCGGAAAACGTCCAAAGCTGAATAGGCTTTTCCCATGGTTTATTACCGTGACCGGTCCTGAGCCGTTTGCGTCCAGTAGCGGCTAATCGCAACCTTTATAAGGTCACAGGTGCATCGGTGAGAAGTTAGAATTTCAAAAAATGTATTATTATAATAACAGTAACACTTCTTAAAAAGAGTGACCTGACAAATTTAAGGTGATACATAACATAATAATGTTAATTCAATCAGCTAATATTTGGCGCATAGCTCGACGAGTCAGGGAGCTGAAGTGGCAATGGGCAGGCCACATCGCTCGAAGAACCAATAACTGGTGGAGAGTAAAGCTTCTCGAGTGGCGATCACGTACCGGGAAACGTCTACCAGGCCGTCCCCCTACTAGATGGACCGACGATCTGGTTAGAGTCGCGGGGAGTTGCTGGATGCAGGTGGCTCGGGACCGGTCGATGTGGCGTACCATGAAAGAGGCCTTTGTAGTAGTAGTGTAGTAGTGGTTCCCGGATGATGATGATAAATATTTCGCGCACCGAGGGTTTCGTATTATACAATATATAATATCCGTAAAGGTGAAATTCAAAGGAAATTGAAGTAATTATAATCAGTAGATCATATAGAATAGAACAACGGCACAATTAGTAGATCTAGCCGGCAGGGTCATTGAACCCCCCCCCCCCCCCCCCCATCTCCCAAACTTTTGCTTTTAAAAATCTGAAAAATTTCTCCCTTGTAGTATATATACTAAGATTAAAAGGAAAACTATCACCACTAGGCTGACCTAAGAGGTCACTAAATTAAAAAAATACTTTCATTTTTTTTATGAAAGACTGATTTTAACAAAATATAATTTGAATTACCTTAGCTGCTGTATATTTCTGGCCATGCTGCCGGCCACGGCTGCTCCATTCCATCTACATATTACAAGTACATAGTTTTGAACAGAGGTGTCGTCTGCCGTTATATACTCGCTGTGAGTTACATGTGTAAATACATATTGTAGTAACCATGCGCCATGACGGATTCATGGTCAGAGGAGGTCGGGCTAAAGCCACTGTTCAAAGTATTTATATTTACAAAAATAATCCTAAGCGTCGCCACGACTGATATAAATAACCACACAGATTTATTATCTGTTTGTAGTTTGTTACACGAAGTAACTCTTGCCTGCTAACTAACTAGTCTGCGTTCCAGTACCCCATCAGCCGCGATAAAAATATATAGAACTAGCAGCGAAACCCGTCGTTGCTCGGGTTATAATACCATGTTTTGTGTAAAAAAAATATTTATGGATCCATTTTTCAACGTATCTTCTTCTTAATCTTATATATTGAGAAACTTATTCGACCATTAAACATACCGTGTATATAGTTTTCACTTGTATAAATTACTTGAATTTGTTTAATTACTGTTCGTTCACTCTAAATTTTAATTGATCTTCGACTCGTCTGTGACACGGACAAAATAAAAAAAAATCACCGAATTTCTTTTTAGTTTTTAAACCACCCTAGAATATTTAGATGTACATTGCTTTGGAAGTAAGAAACATTTTTTATATTATCAATTGTTCTGGAATATTAAAGAACTTCTAGAGCGTTCAAGATTACTCCTGATAACGACATACCTTTATAAAATATTTTGATGATACGAGTAGTATATTACGATATTACAATTGTTCTAGAATATTACGGCAAATTCTAGATCATTCTACAAATGTTCAGAACTTTATAGAACATTCCAGATTGATTTTAACAGTTGCAGACATTTTGGAAGTGTCTAGGCCATTTCAGATATTTTTAGAAAGTTCTAGAACATTTCGAATCGATTTCAACAGTTGTAGTCATTTTGTAACTTTCTAGATCATTCCAGAAATTTATAGAATGTTCTAGAACAGTTTGGATCTATTTTAACAGTAGCACACAATTTGAAAGTTTCCAGAACTTTCCATAAATTTTTAGAACTTTCTGGAACATTCTAGATCGATTACATAAGTTGCACACATTTTGGAACTTTCTAGATCATTCCAGAAGTTTTCAGAAATTTCCGGAAGTTTACATGAGTTAGAAAAGGACAGATAAATATTTTTCCCGTCTTCGCCACCCACAACCACCCACAACCACCCACTTCCACCCAAACTTCCTTACTTTCACCAGGGAACCAAGGGGATGCTACCACCCCAATGTGAAAGTTGATTGGTGTTGGTGGTGATAGAGAAAACCCTGTCTTCACGTACTAACATTAGCTTTTTATATTTCCATAAGTTCACATGAGTGAGAAAAGGATAGATATATATTACATTAGCATTTTATATAATATATTAAGATTTATAACATAAGTAAAACGTTCACTATTTGCTTAATATTTTATTATTTTTACTCTCAATAACAATATACGAGTATCTTTGCTATTTATTATGTGTGTGTTTAGTATGTGCACACATTACACAATTTATTTTGTGTTTTTATTTTTATTGGTATTATATTTCATATTATATATGGTATTGGTATTAATAAGCATACTGTGTTGCCAACTTGTAAAATAAAATTAAAATAAATTAAAATTACTTGTCCCTTATAAACTGGACCATATTTATTCTGTGATAAGTTATAACGGCCACATTATTAATCTATGCCAAGGTACAAATCTTACTGAAAATTACGGAATGATTTACCGAAGCACTAGATACGGAACCAAAATAATTCGCGCTACACGTAGCCGCGTGGCGAATTAAAAAAATGTAACGTACTACATGAAATTCAAAGTACGTTACGGAAACAATGTAATTCTATGGATATACCGAGAATATTATAAAAAGAATATTTTGTAACAAGTTTATACAGCTTAGCAGGCACTAGCTCTCCATACTCATGTATAAACAGCTTCCATTGCCTAGTGGCTACACACTTTGACTCACATTCCGAAGTTTGAGGGTTCGATCACCAATTTCTGTGATACTCAGTTTGACGGTAGAGCTACCGCGGTGTTACCAGACCGATCGATCGATCGTTGATCGACGGCACCGGTCAACGTCGATCGAAGTTGATCGACTTGTCTGCTAGCTTAATTGATCTACGGATACCAATCGATCGATTGCCGGTCGATGGAATCGGTCGAAGTTGATCAATTGACCCGGGCTATCCATTCCATCAGTTTCTTTCGAAATGGATTCACAAGCGCGGGGCGCGGGCGGGCGTCGACTGATCCATTCTACGATCGATTGATGCCGTCGATCGTCGATCGACCGATCGGTCTAGTATAACCCTAATCTACCATTAAGTCATCTAAATCTAAAACCACAATGAATAGTCTTATTAAATTGAGATTCTGCTGAGCGCGCTTCCACACAGACGCAAAGTTTTTCTATTGCCTTATATCACTGAATTTTAATATGGGGTTGTGTGGTTGTTGGCAATAGAAAAGTATCCTGTTATCAACCATGATGTGTATTCTATAAGACTCTAAGTTTAATATTGTAAACAATCTCCACGTGGAATTACTGATGGCATCACGTTCCTCACGTACGACGAGCACCAGGACTTGGTGTTCAAGGCAGGAACCTGCAGAATCACCCATTGGAGTTTCCGTACCTCAGCAGGAACTTTCTTGAAATGGTATGTGCTGGCCAAGGTCATCATTTAATTTTTTGTATTCAGGTTTCCAGATTTACTTTATAGATGTGACTTTTGTGCTAGAGGCCCTTATTAAGAAGTACTTTATGACGTAATAAAAGCCATAAACATAGGTGGTGTGAACCTGTCACCAGCGACGTTACGTCACAGATCGACAGCTGATATGCGCACACGCACTACTTCTTCATACCACTGATAACCATCGTCATATTGTTACGAGTTACGACACACCAGCTGAAGCTCTTCACAGGGTACGACAGTTTTTCATAAATACAATTATCAAATGACATCACTGAATCTATTTTATGAAACTTTTTTTGCATAATTTTGCTTCTTATATAACGGTAAATGATGATCTCCGTTACAATTTCAAAGCGCTGTATGTATTACCTTTCATTACCGGAATACAATTGTGCTATTAAAACTGCTGAAAATATAACACCATAACCTTGGCCCTACTACCAACCAAACTAGATATTTTCCTCACTGAAAATCAAACCCGGGAACTCTGTATTGTGAGCCCAACTGTCTAGCCAGTAGGCCATGGAGTGCTAAAGAAACTGCATTAGATATAAATAATTCAGTGTACGAGTAGCTTTTTTCTTTCGGCCCCAGAAATGTTTGTGTGCTCTTCAGCCCAACATTCTCCTGTGTCCACCTTTCAAAATGTCCAGTGTTTCAGGGTTGATTGACTCGTCTGTGACTGTAATCGTAGTATTTTTCCCCTTCGTTCGCATTTGTAACCATGTTTTGTAACAAGCTACATACAAAGAATTTTGTTTCTTTCTTTGTAACCGGGTTACAAAACAAGAATTGTTTTTTCTTTGGCGTATCTCCCTATGTCCTACGTCACTGCATTACGAACAAAAAACAATTTTACTATGCGTATATCTACCTATCTAACCACCAGTACATAGGCCACATCCCTATGACTCACACTAAGCCTTTTCTTTGTTATGCGTACGGTCAAGGAGTGAAACGCACTGCGTCTAAATTCCCACATAACTAGGGTGTCTTTAAGTCGATGATAAACAGGGACCTTCTAGAATCTAGACCATGGATTTCCAACGGGGCGGTACTGCCCCCCAAAGTGGGCTCTGTAGCCTTTCGTGGGCGGTAGCGGGTCCAAAGGCAAGAAGCGTTTTTTTCTCTTTAACGATTTGTGTGGTCATTGTCTAAATTAAACGTCATTTTAACACGGTTTTTGTATTTAATAAATAATCATGACCCTCTGCCATGACCTTGAGTAACACAATTAGACAGAGAGAGAGAATTTCCAATGTGGGATTCTGGTTATTAATAGATAATAAATAGACATAAAATTGGTATAATTAACTAATTTTATGGGAATATAGACGCAGTGAGATTCACTCCTTGTCTGTACGCATGATAAGGTTACAAACGCGTCCGAGGGGATATTTTGTTTTTCATAGCGGTAGCAGAAATACATACTCTGTGAAAATTTTAACTTTCTACCTATTACGGATCATCAGATACAGACCGCTGATTGACAGACGGACGTCTGGACAGCGAAGGCTTAGTACTCGTAATAAGGACCTTTGGAACGGTACCATAAAAAATTCCACGTAGTTGGGAAGACTAATCTTCAGTAATATTGAGAATTCATTGTATCATCATCATTATTCTGAAAAATACTCAATACACTAACATTGATATAAAACTGAGTAATACACATGTTACAACTCAGCGAATCGTTTCTTTTTTCTCAACCTTAAATTAAATACGAATTTATGAATTTCCAAACAACACAGCTGAATAACAATACTGCTTTGTCCAAACACAATGACATCGCTAGTTACTGCCTTACACGGCTCATACTCATATAATGACTTAAAGCCGAGTCCCACGGCCTGTAAATAATAGCATTCTCCCATTTAAACAACCCTAGACCACAACTCTAAAAAAGTACATAAAACTATGGGAAGACAGCACATGAATATAACTGTAGATTACTTTTTATAGACACAACCAATTACTCAGTTGAGGTTCCATTAAGAATAAGATAAATTGAAACCACAAACAGAAACGGAATGTCCCTCGCAAAGCTTTTGCTTGGTCTACACTACACAATTCTTGCTTGGCTGTCTAGTCTAGGCTTTAGAATAGGATTATGACCTACTGGATACAACATTGGTGTAGTGCATGCGGTATAACATGCACACACTGTCTCGTGTGTCTATGGGTTGTGTCTATGGAGTAGGTATAACCTTGGGCTTTTGTCGCTTCATGATAATATGAGTAATTAAAATTTAACGGACGTGTAGCGTCTTAAATCGAATTTTCTTCGGCATAAATGTGCAAAACTATAAGTGTGCGAAATTTCATACTCCTCCGTCATTTTCGTAAAAATTTGTACAAAGTTTTAGCTTTATATTGTAAAGTGTACAAAAAGTGTTTGTTTGTTCTTTCGTAACATCATAACGGGAGTCAGATTTTTTATAGGAATGGTTGAAGGGTCTGAAAATGGTACAGGTTACTGATCCCGATCGATCGAATCGCGTTCTCGTGGAATAATTTTTAAATTCCACGCAGACAAAGTCGCGGGAAAATGCTAGTATCATCATAATTATCATAAAAACTAGGATAGACCGACGACCTGGATGTCTCTGGGTGCAAATGGCTCGGGAACGATCATTATGGGCTACCGCAGGGAAGAGCTATGTATGTCCTACAAGGATAGCGTAGCTCTATAAGTTATTTACTTCCTACTATGTACTGACGGCTTATGTTTCGCAAAAAAATAATGTCATTGTAGAGTCGGAATTCCCAAAGATAACGCATTAAAACATATTATTTCATTATTCATTTCGTATATGGTCATTCTATGTTCAGGTACTGGTTAAGTTCAGAATTCATCACCAAAACCTGTAGTGCCTGAGAACTGTGCCCGCGTACTCCGCGCCGTAAAGGTGAGATAATAATCATAATAGATAGATAATAAAAGATAATGTTGTTAATCAATACTCAATTGAAATTACGATGTGATTCTCGAATGAGTGCAGCAGTAAACTATAGCACGAAATGCGGTAAACACCGCGTCACAAGGTAACGAATAAACAACTTCACAGCTCTCGTTTATAGCAAGTGTGATATTGCAAAATGAAATATGATAATAATTACAAGTACAATGCAGGCGGGTCCATCAATTCACAACCCGACCCAAAAACCAGCCACTGTACAATTAACGTGACATTGGCTACCGCGTGGGAATCAGACGCACTCGCCTCCCGACTTCATTAACCAACAATATTTTGAGAAACAATCGAGCAATTAATTCGCTCGCACTTGTAGTAGACCCTCGCACCAGCTCGACCTTACCACATAAATACCTCGTCGTCATGTCGGAGCTCCCTCAAGTGTCCACATGCCTACACATTTACAAAACGGCCCGGACAATTAAACAATTGGGATCTTACAGCACATAGTAGGAGCAAAGAAAAAAGATTTTCCGTTTCAGATAATGAAATGACAACAATGGAGGGGTTTGCGCAAGGCAGGCGCGCGGAGATCGAGTGGGGCTACACATATTTTATATAGGGGAGAGGCGTGCGCCGCCGCCGCCGTAGCTCCGTCATGCCGCGCGCCTAGCGACATGCTGCGCCTCGCACTGCTCGCGTGCCTCGCCCTCGCCGCGTCCGAAGACACCAGCGATGCCACCACGACCGCAGAACCCGCCCTCAACACAACAACCAAAGAGATCCTCAAAGCCAGCGAGACTGCGGACCCGGGGAAAGTGGAAATAGTGAAGCAGATCCGGAGACTCAACGAGGACGGCTCCTACACTATCGGATACGAAGCCGACGATGGAACGTTTAAAATCGAGAGCAGGGACGTACTCGGGAACGTGAAGGGGACCTTCGGATATGTCGACAGAGACGGTGAAATTAAACGTGTGACGTATTCCTCGTCGAGTGACAGCACTCCGACTCCCGTGCCAGTGACCACTACCAGCACCACCACCACCACCACCCCGATGATGGTGGTCCGAGTGAACAAGACAGTGTCTACTAGTACATCGGCTTCATCGACGAGGAGACCTCTCGCGACAGTAGTGTATCCCACTCGGAGCAGCTACACCACTAGAAGTACTAATGTTCAGGCCATACCCAGACGAAGAATCGCAACATCTACACGGCCTACGACAGTCCCTGAGACAACGACAGAAAAGCAAGATGCTGAGGAATCGACGAGCCACATTCTCAATTTGTACAAACCTAAATCGGATGAAATCGTCAAGACGCGCACACAGATGCAAAAGCCTGTGTCGGCTGCATCGAGGGACGACTTAATCACAAAGCAGACTACAACGAAGCTACCTCATACTGTTAAGCCTGTGTACGAACATGTGACTGAGAAAGAAATTGAAAGTGAACCCAAAGCGAATACGTTCCGTCGCGAGCTGACGGGTACCAGCCCCAACCCTCACATGGTCAGCTTGCAGCAGTCTGCTGGGGATGACTCGACGGACGTGTACGGGAGCCACCTATCCCTCGGGACCGTGAGACCATTGTTCACCACCACGACTGCCAGGCCCAGGTTAGTGCCGATACATTCACTCGTGGCCGCGAGACAGAAGATACAGCAGCAGTACCAGGAGCAAGCGCAACAGCAAGAGACTACAGTGGAAGCGAGTACTGGACGTGTCTTCGATAGAGAAAACGTAGTGACTTCCAACCCTGTGCCCGTGGTCCACATACCTGCCGGAAGAGTCCCTGATGATAGATTGTATCACCAGCAACCTATTTATAGACGTCCTACAACAGTTCAGTTCCGCACGAACGAGTACTTGAGAGACAACCCCGGTGCTGCTATACCTATTGGGAATCAGCGGCCCTTTCTCCAATACGAATACCAGAACAAGGTATTGGAGCCGGAGCAGTTCTTGAATGAAGCTCACCAGCCGACTCAAACTAAAGCTGCCTCTGAAACTGCAACTGTTCCACCTTACAACGTTCAGCCGGTGACGAGAATCATACCGATACCGGTGGATGAACGAGGGATACCGATCCAAGGATACCAGAGGTACGTCAATGTTAATCCATATAGACCAACACCACCTCCCCCACCACCTCCTCCGGTTTTGGTTCAACCGCAGCCGCGTTACGACCCGATAGAGGAAATGAACACGATATCAGCGCCAGTCAGCACTAGAGACCTGAAACGCTTGCTCCAGATTCTGATATTGCGTCAGAACCGCCTGCAATCTTTGATGGATCAGATTGTAGCTCCTGGACCTCCTTATCAACCGCTGTTCCGAGCTGAACAACAACAACGATACGACTACAGATACCAATCGCCACGACAATACGAAGATGATAGATACGACTACAGATACGAGCAGAACCAGCCTGAATACAGACAGCAAGAGTTATACTCCAATCAAATGTCAAACTATGATAACGGACAGTACGAAAGTCAGCGCTATGTACCGAGACGGAGGTTGTATACTAGACCTTACGACGCGGCTGGCTCGGCCTCAAATAGAGTGGAAGACAGGCCCGAGTACCTCCCGGCAGAAATAAGAGAAGCCCTTCTATTAAAGATGCTGATGCTGGCGATTAGTCCTGACTTCATGCCGACAGTGCCTCCTCCGACGGAGCTGACAACTGCGGCTCCCACTAGGAAGCAAGTCAGGAACGTACAAATCTTGGGTGAAGAAGGCACCACGGACGAAAAACGGCCCATGCAGAGGCATTAAGGTACAACTTTAAAATTTCTAGATTAATTTATTTCTGGTGATATATTTACAAGTAGAATACTCAGTAATGTACATATTTTTGTAAGTGATTTTTGTATAAATGGACAGTATGAAAATAAAACAACACTGTTTCATTTGCCACCGCTCACAGAGGACCATTTTTAATCGTGTCGAAATCGAATCACATTCGATAAACCAACGAACTTTGACAGTGACAAATGCACCAATTTATAATGAATTCTGAATTCAAATTGCAAGTTATTGTTTTACGCGATATATCACAAGGCACATGTCACGCCCACTTGAGCCCACATAACATAAGGCCTGCGTCTTCACACGGTAAACTAGAATAACAAGACAACGCACACTATGAACGCAATCTTGCAAAATCTGTGCAGGTGGCATGTGTTTAGGAAACTATCAAGGGCATGTTTATAAAAGGAAAATAGAGTAGGTGATTAGTCGATAAAGATCCGTCGATAAATACGTTTTAGGGAAGCGCCATTACCAAATTAGGTAAGACGGCGAAATAAACTCGTAAACCTTAATTGTATTATCTTTTATTGGTATGTAATCAGTGAATGATCGTAAGCCCGTAGATTTAGATAATTTGTATAAAAATTTCAATTATTTTTATGGAAACTGGATTTAACATTTGACCTGTATCTATAGTAGAATGGAAGCGTGCCCAGTCACTCTCTGACGTCTCTATTTTAAAGATATTTACATACTTTCTTATGGAACAAAATTCAACGATTTACGTACGTACCCAAAACAAAACTTTTAATAATACCTGTCACTATAATTCCAACAGCATCTTCACTTATATTGTTAAAGGGTTACATTTTAGCGGTGTCTTATCACGCTTCATTGTTTATGAGTTTCCAATATTTCGGCGCTGCCACAAGCGCCTTAATCACGGAGCAACTAGTTGTTCCCGATAAAACTATCAATATACATACATGCATACATGCATACATCAGTACAACAATAACCACGATAATGTTAAAATATCTAGGAAGTAAAAGCCTTCTCTTTGTACGTTTTCAGATGGTCTTATCCCATTAAAAATGTAAATGTATTTCGTACAAAATCGCTGTTTGTCGCACAAGAGAGCCATCAGTCACAATGCCTGCCCACAATGGCAACCTTCACGGTGCTCTAGTTCTTACGTAAATGCATTTTTGATTACTATCGTAGGTGACATCGTATTTAACATATAAATTTGGAGGTATCTCGTGTTTTGTGTCTAACTTGGAAGCATCAAAAACTAAAGCTTTCAAACAGAACTAAGGAATCAACTTCAACTACCTTAAAGTCCAGGTATTTACGGTGATTTATAATATTATATTTATTAAATATGGTGATTTATAAACAGCATTCACCCACTAAAATGTTCACCCTTAGAGGTAGGATTATCGGGGTATATATTTTGTTTTTCTTGATTTCCTCAAAAAGTGCTAAATCAATTTCGATAAAATTTATATGGGGCCAACTCTGAAGTATGATCTACTAAACAAAAAGACTCATCAAAATCAATTCGTAATTGGCGGAGTCACGTAACTTGCATTAAAAAAACATACAATCGAATTGAGTTAATACCTCATTCTTTTTTGAATTCGGTTGAA
This sequence comes from Carcina quercana, assembly GCA_910589575.2. NCBI lineage: Eukaryota > Metazoa > Arthropoda > Insecta > Lepidoptera > Depressariidae > Carcina > Carcina quercana. The sequence continues at coordinate 706,537 of OU342434.1, read as the reverse complement.
AATGATCAGATTTCGAACATATTACAGTTTGTGCAAAGATGAAGCCTGATAGTATATTAATGATGATCAGTATTCAGGATGAATCAGCATCATCAGCCAAGAAATATCCACAGCTGTTCTTCAACCCGTCAGTTTGCCTGATTGACCAGTTTCCGGAATTCGTCTGTTTATTCAATTAATCACTTGATTACAGTTACGCAGATTTAAAAATCCTATACTTCATCATCATCAGCCGGGACACGTCCACTACTGAACATAGGCCTCAATCATTGCACCAGTGACTCCCCGCGGTCTTGACCAGATCTTCAGTACATCTAGTAGGGGGTCAGCCCGGTACACGGTCGCCATTCGAGAATTCTTACACCCCATCGCAGAAGCATTCTCATCATTCAGAAGTATCCAGTGAATGTGACATAGCATAGATTTTGTCTTCTGACAGATTTTCTGATTTTGTTTTTCAAGCTAAAGAGTGGACTCCATTTTAATCGGTCTTTGTGCTACATTTAACCATCTTGTCTTTCAGGTGCAGAATAACTTATTTACAAGCTCCACTAAGCTTTTGAAAGCAATGAGTATTTTACAAACCATATTTAAAATATGTATCTTCTTTTTTTAAGCATAAGTACTATTTCCTTTTGTTATTGTCATCAACATCCTCTATACATATGTACCAACTGCAGGGGCTCAGGCCTACTCTCCTACAGAGAGTGTATGGGACATAGTTCACTACGTGGGCCCAGTGCGGATTGGTAGACTTCACACACAGATTTGAATGTCTTCTCAGGAGTGTGCAGGCTTCCTCACGATGTTTTCCTTCACAGAAAAGCCAATGGTAATGATTTTTATCACTCGTACATACATTCCAAATAACAAATTGGAACTCATTGATATGAGCTCAGACCTCGATAGCTCCAGGACTGACGCTCTAACCAACTGAGATACCATGGCTACTTTGTTATAATTATTTATTTTATATCTTTGTTATATAATTTGTAATAAATACATTTGTACACAAATAGTACCTTATGCCAAAAGGAGAAAGATACATATTCAAATATACAAGATGGATGATCTTTTGCCGCAGTGGCGCCAATTTGTGCCGCCGTGAAAATGTTTATTGGTTTCAAGAGTTGAGTGTAAGTTATAGAGAAGTTAGTCGCTTCCGGTATACTGAGTCAGATCAACCACACAGACACAAATTTGTGTGGCACCAATGTGTCGAAAAAGCGCTTATCACTATTTCATCGAAATCTACGTTTCGAAGTTTTCATCACTGAAATTTTACGCGGAAACTTAAAAGATAAATAACACGAAAGAGATCCGACTTTCGATTTCATTCTAGAAAATTCCTCAAGGGGCCTCATAAAGAGCTCGCCGTTCAATACAACAGGAACATTCGTTATTAAGGTCACTACAGCCTCATTACCGGTAGCATAATAAGTGACGCAACTTTGTGGGAACATGGAAACCAGTAACAACACACATGTCTGTTCCCAGCGCTGCGTGGCGCGTCCCACGGCCTCGGGGAGATAAAAATATAACAATAGTTGTGCGTTATTAAACTATGCTCTGTGTGTTGTGTAATGTGCCTGTGTCTCAGTCTTGCAGAGCTGCAGCTCTCAAGGTAGACAAGGACACGCAGTTTATCCCTTCCATCTCCTAGATATCAGTTAGTTTTAGGACAAAGGAAATAGCCCTAAATCAATTCACACAAATACTCTTCGAATGTACAGCCTTAACGATGTCAAAGAATTTCTAAGCTTTTTAATTTGAAGTCTATGTGGGCCATGGTAGCTCAGTTGGGTAGAACGTCAGTCCTTGAAAAATCGAGGTCTGGGTTCGATCCTGGCACTTACCAATGAGCTCCAATTTGGAATTTGGAATTTATGTACGAATCATAAAAAGCATTACCACTGGCTTTTTCTCGAAAGAAAACATCGTGAGGAAACCTGCACGCTCCTGAGAAGAAATTCAAAGGTGTGTGTGTGAAGTCTACCAATCCGCAATGGACCCGCGTGGTGGACTATGGCCCATACACTTTCTTTATAAGAGTAGGCGTGGAGCCCCTGCAGTGGGGAAATATAAAGGCTGCTGCTGCTGATAAGAAAAGGACATAAAGTTTATCCCTTGCGTCTCCTTGATTACAGTTAGTTTCAGTACAATAGATATAACCCTAGACAAATATACAAAAAGACTTTACGACCATAAAACTTTGACGATGTCGAAGTACTCGTATTTCTAAGGTGAGAGCTTTGTAATTTGAAGTCTAATGAAAAATACACATTACGAGTATACTCATATAATGTGTATTTTTCATTGTGTCACTGAGATATATACCTCTAGAGGTAGTTTTTTGTCTTTTGAATTATAAGTGTTATTAAATAACTCTGGGCCTGTCTGAAAATCAGCTGCTGCCTCTAATGCTGCAGCGGCTGAGACAGTTCCATTACGGACTTACAGCGCAGCACTAGCCGTAATATGTTACCATCATCAGCCAGGAAACGTCCACTGCTGAACATAGGCCTTCTTCATGGTATGCCACATAGACCGGTCGCGAGACTCCTGCATCCAGCGACTACCCGCTACTTAGCAGGAGGACAGCCCCGTAGACGTTTTCCGGTACGTGGTCGCCACTCGAGAACTCTTACTCCGCATCGGCTATCGGTTCTTCGTACGATGTGGCCTGCCCATTGCCACTTCAGCTCACTGACTCGTCGAGCTGTGTCAGTGACCTCAGTTCGTCTACGGATTTCCTCATTCCGGATTTTATCACTTAGAGAAATCCCGAGAATAATATGTGTATTGCATATAATAAATATGAACAAAGTTTAAAAACTGTTGAATTTACTGTATTTATTTTGAATAAATTATTTCTTAATTAAGGATTATGAATTATATTATTTCATTTTTATGTATGATGGGTTTGCTTGGCCTTCATCTCACCTGATGGTAAGTGACGATGAGGCCTTTGGATGGTAAGCGTGCGCACCCAGAAGCCTCAAGCTAACAGGGCGCTGGCTCTGCTGCCTTTCATACCAGAACACAACAGTGCTATTAACACTGTTGTTTGGTGGCAAACTTAGGAAACATTGTGCCTATCTAGCCAGGTGGATTAATAAATGCCCTACCCCCAACCAAACCGAGTACCGATAGGTACCTCCACTGGGAATTGAACCGGGGACCTTCGCAATGTAAGTCCAACGTTTAACCATTCGGTTACTGAGGCGGTCAATTAGTGACAATGACGCTTGAATTAGTCTATGATACCGACTGAAGCTGTGAACGCATATCTCAGTAAGAAAATATATTCAATTGCACGAAAAGGGTAGTTTTGGTACTCAAAACCTTGCAGCAAAATCGATTTTTGTTGTTTTTATGAGGTTGTAAGGATATTTGTCGTAGTGAATTGCACCTCCAGTTCCGTTCATGCGAATTAAAAGAGCAGCTGATAAATGGAATGGACGTTGACCGAAATCGAAGGAACACATTTGTCTATGATTATTGTCATTACCCTCTTTAACTATACAATGATAATAGAATTATTATAAAATGTAACGAAAAGGTTGAACTTTTCTGTTGAAGTTTATTAACAGATTGACATGATTTGTGATTCTAGAATCTTATGGTCATCCATTGATAGCTTCCTACCCTCATTCCCTACCTAGCTATTTTCACCTACCCGCATCGTTTGAACGAGTTCGAGGCGCTATCGCCACAAGGCAAGGCACAAATTGTGTAAAAATCAGCAAATATTTAATAGACTTAATTCGAATATATTACAAGTAATATACTTTAATACGTGTGTCGTGAAGTATTGTAATACCAATGAACGAGTGCATCTTCTGGAGAGAAGAAAGCAGCGAATTTCTCCGTGGTCTGTTCGTACGTACGTATGCCTTTTCCATCCACATTCCCGCGAATCTAATGTCTCTTCCCTGGCAACAACAGAACGATCAATGTGGTCTTTGGTCGAAACAAGGTTGGGAGTCACAGTCAATATCCGTGGGGAATGTAACATAATCCCCACGCTTGGCGAAAGGGTTATTCTATGTCGTGTAATACAAGAATGAGAGAAAATTTAAATTAATTGTGTTGGTTAATATTATTAACACAATTGACATCAAACAACAAAAGGTGTAAAAGAGTCGTGCGTCAAAACGAACTGATATGATGATAATGCATATTAATCACGGATAAGCAGCTTTATTGCATTGAAAAAGCTATTCAGGCTGTCATCTTCAGCTGGAAAACGTCGACCGCTGAACATAGTGTCACGGAGCTCGAAAAGTCTAGAGATAAAGGAAAGAGAGAGGTGTATCCATCTATCTCCTTCGTGTCGAATACTCTACAATTTTCCAGAAGATTCTAGACTATAGGATCTAGAAACACTACGGGGTATATATAGGCGCGAGCCGAGCGTTGGAGACAGTTCAGTTTGAGTTGAGTTCACAGCGAAGAAAAGTGAAGAAACGAAAACTGGAAGAAATTGTAAAGCGAAAGTACAATCGAGGTGGAAAAGTGTTAGTGTACTAGTGTGTCACGTGGTGTCAGTATCGACAGATCGGCGTCAGTAGTGTTCAAGGACTCTGTACGTGGAATCCAGGGACGGACTCAGTGCAGACAACTCGGAACTAGTGAGACAGGGACGTACTCTGTTTGGGGGGACCCGTGATTTTGAAGATTGAAGAAGAAGAAGACCCGTGGTTTGTGGACTTGTGTTACCAATAAATTCCGGAACTTTGGACTTTCTTTCTCTTCAATAAACGAACCACGAAAGCTCGTAACAATAGTTCTCCCTGATTTCTTATTACATACTGTAATTGAACCGTTCCGACTCCTATATTGTATAACCATCCTTTGTACTTTTTTGTACCTAGAGCTGCATTAAATCATTCTATAACTTTTCTTATCAAATGCCTACTTAAAACGTAATAGCAAAGATGTTTACTAAAGTATTGCAGATATACATTGTAAGGTAAGTAAAAGCTTTCATATAAATATTTTGAGCCAAAATGAAACGAACGGTATTCACAATATGTAACAGAGTCGATATATTTTTACCATCATTATTTTTGTATGACTGAACTGATTTCAGGAACTCTTACAATTTTAATCTTGGAAATGGACCTGGAATCATGTTCTTGGGCAGTTTCCGGACTAGCTTGCCGACCGCTGAATAGCACTCTATTGTGTACCGAGGCACAGATAAGGGAGAGTTGCCTTATCTCTGACCGAGGGTATTGTGTTTTACCACCGACACAAAAAGAGGGGTGCTCGTATGAAACCTTTTAGTAACTAGTTGCCCTCGTGTGTGTGAGGGTCGAGTTGGTGGGTTTTTGATTGTACCTGGGTGGGTTTTTTACTGGAAAAAAAATCAACGCTTGATCTAGTGGCGGCCCTAAGAAGGTTTTTAGATTGTGCCAGATCTGAAAGTGTCACCCATCTAATAATTAATTTATTGTAAAATAGTATTTATGCAAATCGGGCGGAGTGAGATTACTTCTTAAACCAAATAGACCGGTGGTCGTTTTTTTCACGGTCGTTGCAAACACCCCTCCCCCTCTTTATGACGGTAACTGGCTTGACCACTGTCTCACGTGATCCTAATGGTAAGCGACGATGTGGCCTACGATGGTGCGCGTTGGTCTAGAAGGTGCCTGTTCACCCTCGACTTGAAGACACCCAAGTTATAGCTTTGTGGGGAAAATAGACGCCAGCAAAACGTTACACTTTCTGTCTGTTCACATGATAAAGTTTAACACGCGACTGTCTACTGGTAGAGCCCTATACTTGCGATCACGGTTAATTGCGGAATCAACAAGAATGTGTATCAAGAAAATGTAAACTATAGAATAAAGGCTAGCCAAATGTGCGAGGTTTTAGAGTTTGGTCTCCACGAGCTTATCTTTACCAATGAGCCTCTTTGCGTGATATTCCACCGAGCACCTAACTGGTATATAGCAGAGCCGTACTAAACGTGACAGAGGTACTTCTCTTTATGTATCATGCGTTTTGGAACTTGGCCTCCATCTCACCTGACGTTAATGATAAAGCCGTTGGATGGTGCGCGTGCGCACACAGAAATCTCAAGCTAATGAGGCGCTGGCTCTGCTACGTTTCATACCGAACACAACAGTGCTATTAACACTGTTGTTTGGTGGCAGACTTAGGTAACATGGTGCTAGCTAGCCAGGCGAATATAGAAATGTCCTATTACAAACTAAACCGAATACCGACAGTTTGGGCATCAAACCCGGGACCTCTGATTGCTAGTCCAATATTTAGCCCTTAGACCACGGAGGCAGTTATTACACTGCATTCACGATGTAACTGAAGCTCTATAAATGCTCAGGAGCTGTTCAGGCGTTAATTACTGTCTCACCTTGGACAGGATGCCGAGTTCTTTGGCAGCTTGTCTTTGATATGGACTTGATATGACGCCCGAAGTTGACGTCGGACGGGTTATATATCCAACCACAATGGCTCATGATGGCCTTACGGATAAGATAGCATAACACGAGTACTGGAATTATGTATTCCTATGACGGTTGTCTAGCCAAAATCTTTGGCATTTTAGAAGCATCTTAATTTCTTGGAAGAGATCCAAGTCAGGGCAGTGGCTCTGGTTGATCAGGAGACACTGAATAACAATAAATTTTACAATGGCTATTACATAGATACATTTTGATTGAGAATGACATATATTGGATATTTAAATTTCAAAATAGCAAAGACATTTAATATTAATAGACCGGACAAAGCAAACAAACATTTTGATCCTAAACTTATTACCAATCGGTAATAAGTTACTCAATCTAGTGTCACATCACGTCACGCGGCCGTACAAGACATTTGACATACCATTAACTTTTGAGATCAAAAAGTTTATATGAAACGTTTCCCAATGACCGCTCTATAACCTATTACTATATTTAAATTTCTCTGCAGAATAGCAATAAAAATTCATGCTTTTAGTAGAAGGTCATTTATTACGAATGACACCTAACGACCCGTCGCATGTCAACCGCGTTTAAATATATGACAACATATTTTGTTTGTGAATGAATATTAATGTGTATGTATACTCGTAGGTTAGCTTGCCTCCATTACAGTGGACTTGGAAATAAAAATGTAGCTTTCGTTGATATCTTTTATATATTATTTTGGTAAAATGCCTCACACCTCTATCTGATCTATGACTCCCTAGCCCCCAATGAATTAGGATTCTGGTGATCGGAATGTCATCACAATAATGTCACGGAAGGCCCTAACTATACTTATGTGTATTTGGACTGGCATCTGTGTAAATAAAATAACCTGTATGTATTATAAAAAATATAATTTATTACAAAACAAAAATATTACAAATTACTATTCGTTAAGTTTTTACACGGCGCTCCCACGGAGCGCCTCGTGGACTATCACGCACAAAAACCTCTCGTCTGTTTACATTTTAACACACTAAATCTAAACTAGCGTTACATTAAGGTACTGATTAGACAGCGTACTACGTAACTATGTACAGGGTGCGGCCGGCCGCCTCGCACTGTCCTTGAAACTAGATATGGGAACACTCGCGCTCAACACTGCGCCGCACGCCCCGGACACGCGCCGCACAGCATGCCCGGGGTGCAGAGCGAATAACCTAGCTTATTCACGATCACAAACTAGAACTGGATGCCGTGGCCTCTGAGGAAGGCGTCGATCTGTCCCGACGAACCTGATTCGCCGCGTGGGGCAACGAAGTAGTACTGCGGCGCCGGGCGCTGCGCCGCGCCCTGCGGACCCGTCAGCCTCTGGGCCTGCGCTCGCGCAGCTGCGCGGTCTCTCTGCAACTGGGTCTGCTGCAACTGCTGTTGTTGCGCGAATAGCTGCGCGGAGTTCTGGAACTGGGACTCGGCCTGCTGCCTCTGGTACACCTCTTGAGGGTTCGCGACCTGGTGTCTGTAGAGCGGGCCGCTGGGTGCAGCAGGTGCCGATCCTATCTGTGGAGATGGAATAAACGGCCTGGGCTGCTGCTGCGTTTGGTGCTGCGCCACGTATGGCTGCAGCCTTTGATTCAAGTTGAGCTCTCCTTTCGTCTGAGGCAGACTTTGGAACAGCTGCGTGTTGTACTGTCCGCTCGATGGATCAAACACCAGCTCGGTCGAGTATAGGGGGTTGCCGCTGGGGGCGGGGCTCGCGGCGGCGGTCGTCCTCGTCGGCGTGCTCTCACTGACGGTCGTTGGCTGGAGCTGCTGGTTCTCGCGATGAAACTTGGCGAACTCGGCGGCGAAGTCGATCTGGCTCGGTCGGGGGGTCGTCGCGGGTGCGGGGGACGGGGAGTACGCAACTGGTTCTGGACTGTACTGGACCTGAGGTCTAGCCGTCACCAGCTGGAACTGCGGTCTGAAGGTGGTCGCGGGGGGTAGCGCTCGCGCCGTGGTGGCGGGCAGGGGGCGGGGGGTGATAGCGATCTGCTGCTGCTGGTAGGTGGGGCGGCGGACGGCCGGGCGCTGCACTACTCTCTGTCGGATGTGCTGCAGGGGCTCGTCCTCGACCTCGTCTTCGTCTGCGTCGCGGAAGTCGTTCTGGAAGACAGTGGTTGGTCGCGGCGTGGTGGGGCGGAGCGCGGGCCTCGTGGGGTAGTTGGGCACGCCATCGTCTCTCTCGGCGGAGTCAGGTCCGGCGGACTCGGGCTCCTCCTCGTCAGGTTTGTTTGGGTCACAAGGGTTGCCAGACACGTAGGTGAACTCTCTTTTGTTACCGTCGGGGTCCACGTATCCGTACTTCCCGCGCACCACGCAGTCCGTGCCCCGCGTCTCCTCCTTGAACGAGCCGTCCGCCGCCTCGTAGCCGAACGTGAAGCTGCCGTCGTCGTTCACCTGGAAACAACAAACAAACTAAATAAGCAAACGGAATGTGCAATCCAAGCTTTAAAATCTCAACACGACATCATTCATTACAGTGGTTTTATGTTTAGTATTAATGTGAAAATACACAAGCCTAGGAATAACCTATTCACCTTTCTTATCAATCTACTTATATCAACATCATCAGCCGGGAAATGGCCACATTTTATTTTTTAGGATCACATCGCACCTGATGGGAAGTGACGATATGGACATTAGTTGGTACCGGGCTGTCCCCCTACTACCTCTAGATGGACCGATGACCTAGTTAAGGTCGCGGGTTGTCGCTGGTTGCAAGTGGGCTCGAGACCGGTCAAGTTAGCATACCATTTAGGAGGCCTATGTCCAGCAGTGGGCTTATAATGTTACTCATTGGTCTTCTGTACGCGAAGAGGACCTCTGCATGTGCGATAGAGATGGCGAGTCGTTCTATTTCCTTGGTTTGCATACGTGAAGGTGAAGGAGAACGGGTAATAATTATGGCATTGCATTTTGAGCGTTTGCGCACCTTGTTGTAGTTTCGGATGGTCTGTACTGGCGGCTGCTTGGGCTCCTGCTGTTGCTGCTGGTGCTGCTTGTACCTTGGGGGCGGGGGTGCGGGGCGCGCGGGACTGCGGGGCTCGTAGTCGTCGATGCTGGCGCGGTCCTGGGCGCGGTACAGCGCGTCGTACGCGTCCGCCGGCACCAGCACCACCTGGAGCGAGGGAACAGGGGTTACATACGATACACAAATAATAAATCAAGAAAAAATGATAAAGAATCCCCTAGTACGTAAACTTACGTGGGGACCGTAACAAAACTAACACAGATTGACAAGCTAGATGATTATTTTAGACATTATCTAAAGCTTTTCATTTATTCCTGGCCCATAATTCCCGTAAATTTCACCAAATATAGGCGAAACTCTTACATATGTCGAGCGAGCAGAAACCTAAATATACTTTCCAACTGTGATACAGTCCGTCACTCGTAAAGAACAAATTGACTGGAATTTATACCTGGTCCTGGGCCGCTCGCTCCTGCGGCTCGTACTCGTACTGGTCTTCAGGGGCAGGCTGCGGCTGCCGGAGCCGGGCGCGTGCGCCTGCGCACATCCCCGCACTCAGCACCAGGCACAGCACCTGCAAGCGATCACACGAGTCCTTAATATCATCTACAATATACAACTTGTAAGATAAATCACGAATTGATAAACCCAAGTCCGTGAAAGCGCAATGAACTAATCATGAATGAAGCTGGTTATCTTCGAACCGGCGGAACAGATTTTTAACATATCCAGTTAATCAGATGGTAATTGGTAGTCCAATAATAATAAAAACGTATTGAAATCGCTATCCGTTTGATAGCTATGGTGCTACAAACCAAGGCTTCCATAAATCACTGTTCTCTTGAGTCAATCTGTGGCTTAACACAGAAAACTGTTCTCTTTTCTTTTATATACCAATTATTGATTTGTATACCAAACATGATCAAAGCAAAATCAAACTGATCTAGATCATACTGAGGTACACAATTATAGTGATAATTCCTTTTGGACCTGTTACATAACTTCTACTAACAAAATAATCACACAGTCCGTTGCTCAGATCCGTCATTTTGATAAACATCAAAGTACCCATCAATCATAGTGTTTGTAATGCTAAGGCCACCATCGGAAAGGTCAATGTTGCTGTCACACTTGCTCCTATGTAATTACTTTGCAATTAACTTCAAAACTTGATTTAACATTGCCCTCAGAACATATGAATACTTTGTTTCCAACAGAGAAAAATATCACTGATATCTTATCAGCATCAGAACAAAAGTTTCGTAAACTGTTAGCTCTTTAAGGCGGAAAGTAACAAGATAGAATTTCTTGTTTTGTGTTAGATTCTGATCAAAAGCAGATCTGACTAAAGATAGAGTATCTATTTCCGTTTGAAAAAAGATACGTGAAATCTAAACTAAATCGTGGACGCTTCGAATATGTTTACATGGTTTTATGGACATGAATAAATTACATAAAAATTGGTGGCGCCTACGGTCCGATAGAAATAGGAAAGGTGCAACCAAACTAGATTGGGTTGAATTGTATTTTATAGCATAAAATTTAACGGACATTAATAGATATCCCATCATACTAAAAATATGTAACAATTTTGATTTTTTCATTGGATTTAGCAAGGACTAAATGTCTCAAAAATTTAGTTCCTCGAATAGTAAAATGCTTATTAGATTTAGTTTTCTCATTGCATTTTCAACATTTTATTGTAGGGGTATCTAACACATAAAAACATTATTTTGCGAAATAACTCAAAATATCGAACAAGCTCCATACATTTTAACGCTCTAAAAAAGGGTTCCGTTATAAATGCCACCCGATTTATATGGAGCGTTTAGGCGACGCGTGACTAGAATTACTTTTTGGCGGGTTGTACTCGAAAAAGATTGATGGAGGTATTTACCTTTTTACATGGACTATCGATTTAGACAAAAATATTTTTCCATGCATCTTCCCCATATACAGCTCCAATTATTGCTTACTTTATTAGATACAAATTAGCTATGAGTTTCACAACACCTACCATAATGCCAGTCGATCAAGGAGACCGACTTGATCCGACCGTCCACTACACATGCATCAAATCAATCGTTAATTAATAAATTATGTGCGATCAAGGCTTCAAGCCTTCGCTGCGATTTTCAAAACAACCGACGAATGATATGAGATCCTGTTACTAAAGATTCTGCCACAGGATTAAGTTCTAGTCATTAAGAGTTAAGTGATTTTAGGCTACATTTTCTTGCTTTTGTAAGTTTGAATATTAAACATGTTAAGTAATAAGTTTTTTATATATACTCGTATACGATAAATAATAGTGAAATAGCAGTGAAGTGAACTTTTTTAGACCAACGCAACCAGACCTGCAGACCTGGTGGTAACTAGCTAAATTCCCTACTACCACTGTGAATGTAATATTAATTAAGCTTCCGTTTTAAAAAAAATTAAAATTTAAACTGTTTATTTCAGATATAAAACTAATATTACTGTTACATTTTCAAGTGCTCAAAATCTCCTTTTAGAAAAATGTGTGCGCCTGATGTTAAGCGACAATGTGGTCTAAGATGTACACACGGCTACACATCAAGCTATACATTTCCAGTATACGCTGACCTCACAATGAATGAACTGCCGTACGATGCTAGCTCAGCTTATACTGTGAAATGTATAGCTTGACCTGTAGCCGTTTGTACACGGTTGCCTAGAATTAGCCTATTCACTCTATTCTTGAAGACATACAGGTTGTAACGCTCAGAAACACAGAAGACCGCAGGGAATTCCACTCCAAATGAAGAAGCGAATCGCCTCGTTAGAAATGTTCGAAGGTACATTAAGTAGGGGTGGAAGCCAGACGTTTTTCTGGTTCACCATTTTTTCCTTTTCTGAGTAACCGTATCTTATAACGTGGTGAAGATAAATAAAAATGTTATATATTTACATCCTAAATGTATGTGTCAAATGTCATCAATGGATGCGCGGGCGCATCATCACTCTATTCCAAGGTCGGAAGGTCAGGGATCATCCTCGGCCATTCACCCGTCACCTCTGTCCGGTCAGCGTCTGTCATAGCGAGTTGACGAGTGGTGTTGGGGCTTCATATATTGCAGGTTGACCTTCTACGATTATAGCTAAGGCAAAGTGAATCATTGCTATCTCAATAGTGCATTGTTGCCGATATTGGAAGGTAAGGGAGTTGACGAGTTTTGAAAAGACGAGGAGTTCTAAGACCAGATAATTATAATTATTGAGATGAGATTGTTTTACACGGCCAGTGAAAGGAAATTATATCAAAATAGTTGTCAGCGTCAGTGCAGGGTCTAGTATATTTTTCAACCGACTTAAAAAACGAGGAGGAGTTCGACTTTTTTGGGTACTTACATGTTACGCGATAACTTCGACAATTATGAATCGATTTTGATAATTCTTTTTTGTTTGTTTGGTCGATCATATTTCAGAGGTGAGGTAAATTTTATTGAAATTGATTTAGCGCTTTTTAAAATATATAAACAGATAATTCTACCTCTAAGGGTGAACATTTTAGGGATTGAAAGCTGTACACTTTTAAGGCAGTTGAAGTTGGTTTCTTAATTCTTTTTGAATGCGTTAATTATTTTTTCAATTCAATAGTCTAATTGTCACTTACCATCAGATGAAATGAAGGCCAGTGGAAAAACATTAGACATTTAAAAATGTAAAATTGTATATTTTGACGTAAAGCGTCTGCCGCCAGACCTATTAGAAGAAGACTCTAGGACTGTAACTAATTTAGCTTGTCTTATATTTGTGACAATTGTAAACTGATACACATATTTCTTATCGTTCATATCTTTATTTATTCCTTTCTTCCGATATAAGTCGAAAACAGAGTCCATTTTAACAATTTCACATTTTCAACTATGGTAAATTTTCCCCCAAACACATAAGGCTGAACTACTCGTAGTGATCTGAATTTACATAAAAAGTATATTTAGTTGCAATTACTGCGCAACCGTCGATCTAATTACAACACTGGCCGCATACCAGCCTACTTGCGCACTGACATAACGCTGCGGCAACCACGCGTCAGGAAAAAGTGGGACACCGTCCAAACAAGGGTGAACTAACCTTCTTTATTATATAGGAATAGGTTCTACTTTCATCAGATATATCGACAGAATAAGTAAAGAATTAAAATTTATTTTCTTTAAATAATTATAACAATAATATTTCGGTAATTATTTCGTGATTAATGAAACATTTATTTTGTTTATTTTGAAGAGAAAAAAAAAGCGTTCTGTTCTCTCATAATTTGACGGAGTTTTCATAGAAAATAAAGGCTGCACCATTCATAACATAAATATTTATCAAATAGACACCACTACTTGGTATTTCTCAAAATACCTTCAGCTCTTTATATAATTAATGGCAATAATAATGTTCTATTTTTAAACCAGATTGAAAAGTCCACCGCCAAACACGAGCCTTTTCATAGCACACCACAACATCGATTGATTTTTTTCCTGAGCAAATTTAAAATTGCAATAAACGGTCGATTTAGCTGCGAACCTAGTTTCATAATCATTAGGGTAAATCTTCCACCACTTGAAGATATTGAGTGACCCTTGTACATCGAAAGCACGCGACTTTCAAGAAACCTGTCCTAGATTTCCTCAACATCATGCGAACCCTATACTTGCCCATGCGCATAACACTTGTCAATAAACAGTGAAAGCGCGGACGTCAATTCTTGGTATCATGGCGGCGTCATCACGTTTTAATAATAGTCACATGTATTTTATTAGTACATTTATAAGATCTATGACCTGGTAACTGACGGAAATTTGCTAGTAATTATTTTACACTTTATTTCTACGTAACACATCTCTTATTATTATTATTTAGCGTTTCGGAAGACCAACTGCTAATAATAATTAAAGCCAATTACAGGTCTTCGATAATAAACAATGGAATTTTATTTATGAAAGTGAAGCACTTACTAAACATAAGGTTAAAATTAAATAAACTACGCATACAGTTTTTTCTTCTTCTAACAGCGCTAGTAACTCCTACACAGTGTAATAACATGAAATATAGTTAAGATAAATAATAATAAATAACTCGTCTAGTCGAAAAACGCTCGACTCTTTAGTCGCCTTGCCAATGCACAGCTCGTGTTGAACAGATCTAAATCTAATGCTTTGCAAAAACTATTGAAGCTTAGACTCTCACGCCATATAAATGTGTTCCGTCTGTCCGTCCATCTATAAATTTGTGTCTACATCTGTGTAACTATATATTGTCCGCGGCTATGCTTGCGTGGACTTACGAAATTATACAAGACATCCTTTCCTAGGGCAAAAAGGAGACTATGTAGCCCTTCAGAACATAAACTGTATCAATGCAAAAAACCACTGAACAAACACACTAACAAACAAACAGTTGTCATCATCGTCAACAGCCTACATATGTCCCCACTGTAAGAGCTTGTTGTGTAGTTTAAATATGAGGTTACTATCAGTTCACTTTTCAAAGTGAATTGTTAATTATTAATCTTACTCAATAAAATTACTGTATCTAGGTTATACATCAACACTAGAAATACTTTTGAAACTGTAATAATTACAATTTAATAATCAAATACATTGTTAATTATTTCAACGAAACTCATTAACTAAAAATGTAACCTAGATGTCAGGTAATTTACAAGAAGTGCAATAAGCTGGACAGTACGCGAGATTGTTTGATATAGACAGAACAAACGAATAACTGAAGCCATGCGGTCTGAGCTTTAGAAAAATACAACTATGTCTTTTAGTTTTATTTGTCGATTATTTTACATAGCTAACCGCGTAAAGATCAGTGCATACAAATACTGGCAGACATGTGATCAGAAATTTTCTACTCATCGTTAACTTTCATAGTTTGTGACATGTACTAATTTTCATAAGCACATATTGCTACAAACCATACATTATTTCTTTAGGCAAAGCACGAGGTAAAATAAGAACATTTTGTAAAGAAAGCCAACATTGCTAACAGCTGTAAACAGAGAGCAACACCGTAATTAATTGTAAGGGCAACATTACTTGAAGCATTGAGACATTACACGAGTGAAACCGTGGGTAAAGGTGAGTTTAGCAACGCATGGGATGGCATATTATGTGAGTTTTAGCAATACAATGTGAAGACAATGTTATTGGGTCATGGGCTAGACCACGGGCGACAACTGTAGCTCGCGGGTCGGTACGTTGCGCAGGCGCAGACGGCGATGCTGCGCGGGCGTCTTTCTGCCGGACAATGTCACAAATTCTACATGTTCTGTATCTGAAGAAAGAGTCTGCTACAAAGTGCATATATGTTGATAGCTTGGACATTTATTTTATGTTCCAGCTTCATCCGCGTAAACTTTTGGATTTATCCCAGGGGACGTCTTGTTCTATCAGGATAAAAAGTAGCTTTGGTACTTTTCCGAACCTTCAACTATCTCTATAAAAAATTAAGTCATTATAACTATCCATTATCCGTCGTGAATTTATGAGAAAATTATTTGTTTTTTGTCAATTTAATAGGTACTCGTATTCTGCCGTTCGGAGGGGAGACATATTCAAAAAGTCAAACATCATAAAAATTGTTCAAGATGTTATTAAGTTACTAGTCTTGAGTCAATGGTGTAACTAACCAGACTTTGTTATATATTTATTTCTTACTTCTAATTTAATTTTTTCTACTTACTGTGTAAATTATTATTTCGACTACGTGCGTGCGTGAGGAGTAAGACGAGGCTAATTAATTCGTCTGTCTCAATTGTTTATTTTTCGAAAGGCCTTTACCCAAAGACATCGCTGCCAGAAACCCTGATCGTTTTTTTTTAAATTGGGCATGAGGGGCTCAGTCCTATCGTCCTGCGTGTCACTGCGACCTGTACAGATCTATTGTGACAGTCCCCTATGGATCATATTACCTCCCCAAGGCCAATCTCGGTCATGAACGGTACGATAGGCCTGGGTTTGGAGGGCCTAATGCTTCTTAAACTTTACATGATATTCATGACGTTCAACAGCCAAGAAAAGATATCGCAAATCTTAGTGCGATCCGATTTATTAAAGAATTTTATATGTGTTGCGGAAGGTGCAAGATCTAAGCCGTGTTTTGTGTGAGGGCGAGGTTACCATTACCATACCATAGTAAAGTTGGGTATTGTGATCAAACGATTTCACTCAAAAAATATTATTTTCTGTATATTGCCGTTATGGTACGATCCTTAACAAGTCGATGTAGTATGACATGAATATGACAGAGTAAGGAAGCCTTACTCAATGTCGATCGTAGGAAAGTTGCGGAAACTCAAATGGTGATTTGATTGGAGCTATTTATTCCTCGTTAGTGGTGAAGGGCTTCGCTTTCGTTTGTCTCGTCCTTGAGTTCGCGGTAATCAGGTAGCTAGTTGAAGAGGAAGATGTTCAGTGTGTAAAATCCTTTTTATAAAATTATGGTGGGTTTGGTTTGATTGGGGATGGTAGGCGTGCGCTCCCAAAACTAGTAGTACAGTTCAATCTGATGAGGAGCTGGCTCTGCTGCCTTTCATACCGGAACATAACAGTGCTATTAACACTGCTGTTTGGCGGCAGACTTAGGTAACAGGGTAGCTGGCCAGTCTGGCATATAAAATGCACTGCCCTAACCAAACTGAATACCGATAGGAACCTCCAACAGAAATCGAACCCGGGACCTGCGGATTGTATATCCAAACGTGTAGACATTAGGCCACGGAGGCGATTAAAATTAATCTATGTTCAGTCCGTAGTTAGGGGATATCCCGTCGGATAATTTCTGAAGTCCTACTAAATATATACTATTAAGATTATATTTGAAAGCACAAACTTTAGCAAATAGGTAGTCGGTTTGCGATTTGTTAATGAAAATATTAACTATAAAAGAAAATGTATTTATTCAATTAAAAAAAATTAAAGCGACAGCGACACGACTCTTGCTACCAGAGAGAAAAATTGCAGTCATAATGACTTTTTAAACATAAATTTTATGGCCTCGCACACAACTGATACAAATAGAGGTTGTTTATGGTTAAACATGAAAATGTATTAAACAAGATTGTTTATATCTGTATGCACCCGATCACTTCTCTTATTTACTAAGAATATGCGCTATTTATTGTTGAACGAGATATCAGCTACGAGTAACATACGCGGCATATTACAATTTATATTTTACTATCAGCCTTGTGCCTGTTACTGACAAATGAAATTATGTACGTTTATCTATATCCTAGCTTGAGCTGCGACATGCAAGCTGTGGACCTAGATTTTAATTGTATATTCGTGTCAGTAAATTACGTTTCACTATTGCCTGTTACACGTAGTTGAAAATATGGTACATATATGTATAGAGTAGCCACTTCCACTTGATTGTGTCTGACACAAGTTAGAGCTCATGCTCTTTAACTTACTTAATCCGTGCCGAGCGCTTGATCCAACGTGACATGAGTGCTAAAATATTGTTTCTAAAAATATTCCTTCGTGTTTTATTGAGGTATTGTAAAAACAACTCAAAATCGTATCGCGCTACCGCGCTTGTTGGACATATTTTGTTCGCGCTGACTTTTCTAGTACGTTACTATATTATGCTTCCATGACATTTAATTAGGATTTTAACATATTTTCTAAAATGTTTTCATTTAAAAAAAGATTCAGTCCTTCATCTCACCTTGGATCAATATCTAATGACGTCAGCAAATACATAATTGATTCGTTAGGTTGTAAGGGTGATTGTGCTTAGTGAATGGCATCTCTGAAATATCAATAATAATAATAATCCGAGCAACTAACTACAAGTGCTAACTTGATTTATTTATCTATAATTAAATAGACATAATTACACCTAATAAGATAAAAACTGCTCCTAACATGTTTTTCATACGGATAATATCCCTATGAACAGATATCCAGCATCTAGTTCACTTGTATTGTAATACAAGTGTTCTTTAAGCATGCATTTTGTATTTTCATAATACAGCGCAACGTTAGCAGTGGTTGGTTGTTGTGAAACATTAATTGTAGTCTCCAAATCAGTTGTAGCATAATTAATTGTGTTAAATTTAGGAATGATCCAATCATGAAAATTACAGCGTGTCTTATCTAGTTCCACAACCACAATCCTTTTACAGACAAAGTATAAGAAGTTTACGCGGAACGCTCCCACGCTACAGACCGATGTCAGCTTTCCCGAATGCGATGGTTGCTCATGAGAGGGAAAACAAACATTTATCCTCAACCGGCCAGAAGATTTGGTAAGGGCCGTCTTAAACTGAAATAAGGTCATAATAGAGCCCCTTCAGTCCTAATTTTTTATTAAAAGTAAATCTTAAACAAACATTTTTTGATATCAATGAATATACTGTGAGTCCTGCATAGAATAAAGGAAGAAATAAACTCTATAGAAGCTATATGGGTAGAATAGCTACCCCTGAGTTTTCTTCTTTCAAATTCACGACCCTAAATATAGTTTGAAGCTATGTATCTATGTGTGACATCGTAGAACTTTATCGGAATGCATTTTTTATTAGAAGGATGCGGAGAAATCATCTTTGAAGAGGATCAGCTATTTTGTTGGTTAGTGTAGAATTCTCAGTTACGTTTAATCGTTTGCACGAATACTTCATCTCGCTTGATTGCAAGTGATGATAAACCAGATGGAAGGAAAGCGAGATCACACAGACACTTAAAGAGGCGCTGGCTCTGCTACCTTTTATGCCGGAAAACACTACTGTTTGGCGGAATACTTAGGGTAACATACTGGTAATATACTAGCTAGGTGAACATAGAAAATGTCCTTCCACACACCAAACCAAAAAACCTCCGGATTGTGAATTTGAGTATCCAGCCACTAGGCCATGGAGGTGATAAAATGTATGGAGAGGTCAAAAGTCGTTCGAAATGATTCGTGTAAATATACACATGGCACTAAGTCGCCAGTTCTTTTGCTTGAACTTGGCTTTGACACGCTGCCGCGTGTCTAGATAGACCGGAACCAAATATTAAAAAATTCTCCTCTCCAGCACGATAAAGGAGGTTTTCGTGTTCAAAAACTTGAAACAAAATCTTTTTTTTGTCAGATAGTAAATATCTGTGCATAGTCTATATTAGAATTCTACACTACTTCGCTAGTTTAGTATTTCATATCTGACGGAATCTCACACAAACTATCCTCATTTGTTGAATAAGTAACTATTACATGTTGTTTATTTATTTGTCTTCTTGTCATTCGCTCAAGATCAATTAGCAATGACAAAAACAGTGTTCGCCAGGGATCAGTTCTTGAGAGATCATTTGTTCCACTGTGCATTGATGCCCTCATTAGTATTCAAGTATGCTCGGAGGGCGCAACACTGCCTGCGCGCGCGCCGGTCAGAGCACCAATGAGGCATGCTATTGGCCAATTTGCACACTTACTTAATTGTACCATGTGAACTGATTACCACAACGCACGCTTCACTTTTTATGTTCCTGACCCGTCTGGCTATTGTGCAAACCCGGTGGTATCTTTAACGAAGTTGATACAGAGGCAATTCAGTTAACTACAGTATTGAAGGGTTCTTTTCTTCAGAAAGCTCTTATTAAATAGGACTGGAAGCCTTAGAAAGTGAATATGTTAGAGTCAGATGAAACTGAGAGCGATATAAAAGTCTTGTAAAAAACACACTAGTATTAATTAATATGTATGAGAGATTGTTTGTTATCTATTGACGCTTCAACGACAAACCAAACGCGGTGAAATTTGCTACTTTTATCACCATGACGTATCCTCGTGAGGTAATATGAAATTAGGGCAAGCTAATAGGGTAGAAAAAGCCGGGAAGCGGCCACTGCGGTCCATGGCATGCCTGAGCCGAGATGCTTGCATCCGTCGGTACATCTAATAAAGGACCGGCCCTGTACACGTTTTTCCAGTACATGGTCGACACTGGATAAATCTTACTCTCATCGTTCTTCCGGCGATGTGGCCGGCCTATTGCCACTTTAGACAAGTCACTCATCAAGCTATGTCGAATCTACGGATATCCTCATTCCAGATGTTATCACGTAGAGAAATTCCGAGTGTACCTCGTTTCATAGCTCGCTGAATGATAGCTACGTTTTTAACAGTATAACAAGAAATCAATTATCACAACGCCAATGTACGGTAAAGTGGAAAAATATGTACCCACTTTTTTACTATATAATTTACACCTTACATTTCCCTCAACACATAACTTAAAGGGACTAGTTATGATAAAGTAGATACGTTTTCTTCGCATGACTGTACAATTTAATACGTTGTCAGTATACTCGTAGCAGAAAAAACTATATCTAAGACATCAACGCGCGCGTATCACAAATTAAAATGCGGAATATTTTGTTTTATTTTATGTACCTCTAAATTGTTATCCGATCTTTCCGGTAAGTTCTTGAAGTATTTGTACACCCTTAGAATTATTTATTTTTATATTTGTATAAATATAATAAAACATTGACCTAACAACATAAACCAAAACTCACGTTTGTTCAGTAAGTGCGGCGGCTGAAACACGCGTCCTCGGCTAGATAATCCAACATTTATATTTAAGGGTTATCCAAGGCTGCCACAACAACATCCCAAAGGTGTTAATGACCGACTTGTGGGTACAAAATGTAAGGTTGACGTTTTGAGGTAGTAGACTGTAGCATCCAACTTATATTCACTTCATTGGTCACATAAGCGCGATCTAAGCAGAGCTAATCGACAAAGGAAGTTGTGCCTCGCAAATACCAAATGACTCACTCAACAATACCAACATTGCAGCACCAAATGTCACGCCGAAGAGACCACCCAGTTCAAATATAGAGCAGTAAAATGTGCGTTACGTCAGCCGGGCCATGACGAAAGCAATGGAATGTCACCGCTAGGGGCTTTAGGTTAACGGACATTTTAAATGGTGCACTTCGGTTTGTGACGAAAGTGGAGTAGAGTACCACCTCGTAGGACGAGTTTCCAACAAATGTGGTGCAATTAAAGCGAATCGAATGTCAATGATATGTTGTAAGTATATTGGTTATTCGTGTGTGCTACACTGACCTTGTGTACCGCACCTAGTTGTGCCTAGAGTTCAGATTCTTTACAAGCCGTGAGAAAAGCTTAGCTAGCTTAAGAATACTAAGCTAAAGTCTGCTAAATATTACGATATGATTAAGTTATTATTAATGAATATTTATATCTCTTGAAGACCTATCTCTCAGGCGCATAGGACCTTAAATATATAAGTATAAAACTTAGCTTGGTTCACATATTTGTAATAAATTTTACTATGGACAAATTAAACGTGTATTTTAGATGTATCAGACACGAGTAAAATTTTAAATCACTAAAAAAATTGAAACGAGCAAAAATTTTAAATTTAATCGAGCAACACCTACTTTATATACCGTGGAGAACTTATAGTAACATTGATCGATTCCTTAACCTATTCGCGTACGTTTCCGCTGTAATTTAGCCAGACAATTTGCTACCAGCTCGACCGTGTAATGGTGGGTGTTTCGTGCGCGTGAGTGCTTATCGATGATAAATCAAAAGGATAAAGTCATTCGTAAGACTACAAAATACGATTAGATTTGTATAATTTTTTGTGTAGTTTTTAAGGTCACACTGACCTTTATAAAAAAATTTAGGAACTAGTTGATCGAGTTACATTTATGAGGGGATGATGTCGACACAATAGTACATCTTTGTTTAAAAATCTAGCTCTACATCACGTCGTTGTCTTCAGTTTATTGCCCAGTAATTACGTGTTGAGATTATGTTAAAGATTCACAATCAACCACTAATGAAAGACAGTCTTAAAGCTTCATAAGACACAAATTATTATCGTTAGCTGAATAACAAAAATAACAGGAAAAGTGAATTTTTTTTATAGATATTACTACTTTTATTTTCAACCGACTTCAAAAAAAGAGCAGGTTATCAATTCGACTGCATGTTTTTTTGTATGTATGTTACGCGATAACTCTGGCAATTATGAATCGATTTTGATAATTCTTTTTTTGTTTGTTAGAGCATACTTTGTAGGTGGTCCCATATAAATTTTATTGAAATTGATTCAGAGCTTTTTGATAAAACCAACAAAAACCAAATATTTACCTACATATAAGAGTGAACCTTTTAGAGGATGAATGCTGTAGACCTTTAGGGTATTTGAAGTGGATTTGTAGTTCTTTTTGGACGCGTTCATTATTTTCTGTTGATTTCAAGAGGTGGCTCAATTATGCGCGATGGCGCATGAGCATGATGATCACTAACATACACATAGAAGGGTAGACAAAATAAAAAATATCATTCTTTTGGCTTCTATTGCTCTAGGCCCCTCATATCATTTGTATTGAAGATCTTTTATGTACGGACATTAACCGACAATTTTATTGTTTGTTTAGATTAGATATACGAGTATAGACGCTCCGTCTAAATTTTCATAACCTTTTGTTTTTGTCTCACATTTCAGACAAATATAATATTAAGTTCGTGCAAGTCAAAGACCACAATGTCTAGCTTTGTAAGTATTTATCTGCGTCTACGTTCATGCAGATAACCTTTACAGGCTGTTTATCTGCTCGCCTTTTAGTTAACCGTAACTACGAGCCAAGTATTCAAACATATTGAGGTATTGACATTTCTATGGAATCCTTTTCTTCATTCCGGAAGATCTCATTGGTGCACGGGAGATGTCATAGAGCATCAATTAAGTGATTCACTGTAATACCCATGCTTGGAAGGCGAGTATATTATTACAGTGGCATTTGATGATCACATGATTGGGCCAAAAATCCTTCTTTCCCCCGAAGTTTCTTTTATTGTTTGCATACGGAACCATAAAAACTCCATTTGCGCGTTATGTTGACGTTCCCGGCGATTACAGGTCAACGTCGCTCGACTGAAGCTATGCGTCGTTTGACGTTCTGTAAACACACCCTCCCATACCACTCCCATACCTCAGGACCAGACTCAGTTATGCGTCAGACCTTTAGTTTTGTAGCAACCCCATCCCAAGTGTTGGAGGCTAGAAACCTAGAAACCGTACATGTTTTCGTTATCTAGATATGTACTTTCTACGCAGGCAACGGTGGTGCGGCTATCTACTACTTTCATAAAATGCAAAAGGTTTGTTCCTCTCAATGTCAAGAGCACGTTGACTGGTCATCGGTCAGCCGGGGGCAGGGCTGGCGGCGCGGCGCGGCGCGGCGGGGGAAACGTGCGCACTTTCTAGCATGACGCGATGCGCACGCGCACCCGACCCACAGACGTGATACC
Source organism: Carcina quercana (assembly GCA_910589575.2). Lineage (NCBI taxonomy): Eukaryota > Metazoa > Arthropoda > Insecta > Lepidoptera > Depressariidae > Carcina > Carcina quercana. The sequence goes on along the minus strand of OU342434.1, from coordinate 682,795 downwards.
GATAGAGAAAGTGATCTAATCTTCTCCAGGGGGCAGATTCGCATTAACGTATTTTGTCTCCTTGTACATATCGACTTCTATACCATGTGCTTACATTACGAGTATATAGCTATAAAGGGTATTTAGGTTTTCGTACTATGTAGGACATCTATGTCCAGCCGTGGATGTTTTACGGCTGATAAGTCTAGACTACAATTTATTTATTTTATTAATTCAAATTTAAGAAACGGCATAATGCTAGGGAAATGAATGAACTGAAACATTTTTAGATAGATAACCACATAACTGCATTCAACACAAAACAAAAAAGACGATTCAATTTATTTTTAAATACTTTTCCTTCCTTAATTGCTATAAACGGAGTCTATTTTTGACCAATTTTCACTATAAACACTATGAGCAAATAAATCAAACCCCGACATTTTAATATTTGATTTGTTTTGTACTGTGACTGGTGTAAAAAATATACATATAAATAAAATATATCAGCAATCCACCGCCTATCGCCGTTTACAGCAGATATTGTTATAATAAGAGCACATAAAAATTAGCATACAATAGCGAGATGGCATCTCTTTCACAACGACGTGGTCTATATGTATTACCGTAACAACATACTGTGCAGTGTGCAGATATAGCAAATAAACACATACTGTATGTTGAGATTTAGTGCACACGAGGCGCGAGAAGTTAGGACAGTGTTTATAAACATCAGAGGTCGCATGTTGATAAGCATTGTCTCAGGCGTCATACATTGCCGCATGGATTCAAGTTTAGAATACAATCCATCCATGTATGTACTCGTGTATTTTATAGACCAGTTACTTATAGCCTATGATCCATGGACAAAAGGTGGTCAATAATGACCCCAGAGATGATCAGTAAAGTAAGCGATTGACAACACTAGCTGTGGTAAAGGATGGAAGTTTTTTTTCAAGAATACACATAAAGTAAGCTATCGCTTTTAGCGATAAGGCTGCCAGTATGTACTGTTTATATGTACTTTTTTGATGTTTTAATTGTTTTTCATGTATAACTATAAAATTTATATCCTTTTGAGAATCTGTCCCTGAGTACATCTGTCTTTTTGTGAATCTATCCTTTTGTGAACAATTCCGTTTTTTTATTACCACGAAATGGGATGAAGTGTTCCTTTTATAAAGCCGTGACCACGCATGCACGTTTCTACTGTAATATCATTAATTGAACTCTCGTTGTATGTTAAAAGAGTATCGATTACATAAATCTCGATCGTGAATCGAGCGGTGGCGTCGATTGCAGCATCGATCGTCGTTTAGATCCAGATAGTGTAGTGTATATCGATCGTGGCGCGATCTGACGCATTGGTTTGTAAACACCCTGCGCATGAGTTGAATTATAAACATTTATCTTGTTTAATTTCTCTTTTTGTTAGGGTTTCTTATCCATAGGCTAAAAACGACTCCGCTGTTCGTCCGCCTGTCACCAGGCTGTATCTCATGAACCGTGATAGTTAGATAGTTGAAATTTTCACAGATGATGTATTTCTGTTGCTGCTATAACAACAAATACTAAAAAGCAGAATAAAATAAATGTTTAAGGGGGCTCCCATAAAACAATGGTTGAGAATGGTACGGAACCACAATTCGGTCCAGTTTTGACAACGGCGTTCATAAGAAAACGATATATAAGGAACTTCGTTCCAAAAAACTTAAATTTTGTTTTAATAAAAGTAGACTTTTAGGGCAATTGAAGTCGGTTTCCAGTTTTTTTGAACGCATTTACTTGTTGTATACTCTTTAGGGCAATACACTCTGTGTAAGAGAGTAGGCCTGAGCCGTATATAGGCTGGTGATGATGATACTCTTTATTTGCACATATTTCATAAAATTATTGTCATCTTTTATTTTTCCAAATAAAATTAATGCATGTATGCAAAGTCCCAATGACTACAAGATACTTTATCACAATTGCTATGCGTCGATCTGGCATTTGACGCTCGTGTGTGTCATGGGCACAAAAAGGACATAAACATCACCCGAGCAGTAGCCCCAGGCACAATTGAACAAGACAAGTCTGACTCGTTCTCAAGAACTACCAAATCGGCATAAATGATATTTTAGCGCATCGGTTCTAAGAAAGCTAACTACAATTGCATAACCCCTTCAAACGGGTCATGGTTGGCATACTCGTAGATCAACAGATTCGAGTCCTATCAAGTTTTCGATTCCATCGGAACTTTATACGCGTTGCATCAATTCAATTTCCTTTAGCCTCGTTGTAAAGTAAAAACTGTCATTATAACACATTATAGAGATAAAATTTACCCTTGAATGTTTAGCTGGTCACCACATGAGAATAACATCCGACCCGCGCTCTCACACCGACGCCTGCGCGGGCGCAAGAAGCATAACAGAATTAACGCTTACGCAACGCACTGTGTTGTTCAAGCACCTCCTTGCAGGGTATGTAGGCTTATCGACGATCCGGGCAGTATTATGTTTGTGGAAACTCTCATTTGGACACAGGCCGTGCACTTCGAACAAATGATGTGATAACGGCACACAAACAAAGTCGGTTTATGGAGGATAAGGTAAGAAAAGATGCGTCACAAGGCGAAAGCTTAGTCCGATCGTGCCTCTCTATCGCTTGTTCCGCGCTCTCGCTTGTACGCACGGCTCAGGCGGAACGTGACACTTTTTCGTGCGTGCAGCCGTTCATCGATTTATGAGACTTCATCACGTAAAAATAATGATCTTTCAAGTTCAATAATGAATTCATCAACTTTGAAGTAATTTTCTCCTGTGAAAAGGTAGTTTTTTTCTCCGAATAACATGATCTTCAAAAATAACTAGAGAGTAATATCCGCGTAAAGTCGGTAACCAAACCTAGTTCATCGCAAAGAAAAAGCTTTTTAGCGCTGTGTTAATTTATCGTAATTTATACACACTGACTGTGCAATCCGAGCTTGTGAACACAAAAACAGCCGCGTTGCGACATATACCGCACTTCCGGCTTCTGCACAGAAGTGACTGCAGCACGCAAGTGTAGTTACTATAAGAGGAAAACTGTTTACGTTGTGCTTTCTATTATTCACAAGCTTTATCCTGCGACATCATCTGCGCGGAACACAGAATTTATCCCAAAACGATTTTAAAAACAAAGTCAGACTAATACAAGAAACATTATAGCAGTTTATTATATAACTAAGAATTTTGTGAGTTTTATGTACGCTTTTCAACCGACTACAAAAAAGGAGGAGGATCTCAATTCAACTGTATGTTTTATATGTGTGTTACGCGGTGGAAATTTTTTGTTTGTTTGTTAGATCATACTTCGGAAGTGGTCCCATATAAATTTTATCTAAATTCATTCAACGCTTTTTAAAAAAATCAACAACAACCAAATATGTACGCAGATAATTCTACCTCTAAGGGGGAGGGGGATACCTCTCATTTTAGGGGATGAATGCCGTAGACTTTTAGGATAGTTGACGTCGGTCTATTGTTATTTTTGAACGCGTTAATTATATTTAAACCATTTATTTGCCACAGACAAATTACACATACAAACACACACACATATATAAAACTAATTCAAACATTTACAACATTACGATAAATACATATTAAAATGAGAAGGTTCTGTGGCAGAAGCTGTCTCAGTACCCGTTATGCTTTTCTGCTGAAAATCACAACACTGATTTTCAGCCAGACCCTATTCTAACCAGATTTTAACAACTTGCACGCAGCGATACACAAATATAATTAACTTACAGATACTTATACACACAACACTATTTAACCAATATATTTTGATATCAAACACGATACCTGCTAATATTATAAATGCGTTGTTGTGAGTTTGTTTGTTTTTCCTTTACATCGCAACGAAGATTCAAAATGACTTGATTTTTACAGGGATAGTTGATTCCCCCAAAAAGAACATAGGCTACTTTCATCCTGATCGAACAAGTGTACCAGGCCAGGCGGACGAAGTCATGTCAATAATTTTAGGAGGTAGCACTGTATGTCTCCTAGAAGCCGCCATGTTGGTTTTTATTTGACGTCATACATGAAACTCAATACGCTTCCAATGATACCACATTTGTCAAAATACGACAAGTAGTGAACAACTGAACATTCAACGTCAAAAGTTGCTAAAACCATAGTCCTTCTTTTGACTTTGTTTATGTCGAGTAAAAAGTAACTAAAGTCTTTTGTGCAAAGCCATAGGTAGCTCAGTTTTGTAGAGCGTCAGTCCTTGAACAATCAAGGTCTGGGTTCAAACCTGGCTCGTACTAATGAGTTCCAATTCGTTATTTGGAATGATAAAAATCATTGGCTTTTCGGTGAAAGAAAACATCGTGAGGAAACCTGCACACTCCTGAGCAGAAATTCAAAGGTGTTTGTGAAGTCTACCAATCCACACCGGGCCCGCGTGATGCAATATGTCCCATACACTCTCTGTAGGAGAGTATGCCCCTGCAGTGGATGTATAGAGGATGTTGATGATAAAAGTCCTATTCGGAGCCATTATATCCGCGCAGGAACTAACGTGAACCGTGAGTTTATAGCAGTACAAACCGACTAAGCAACACACCTATTATGAGATATGCTTACAGCTGATCTTCATGCTGTATAATAATCGCTTTACTATAAGTATTTAAATAAATATCGACTCATGTTTTCAGCTTGCACTGCACTGTGATACGTGGCGATACTAAAATCTTGCTCACCCTCTATTAACCCATGTTTTGGCGCGATTTTCGCCACAGTAAAGCCACCCCCGGCTGTCCGCTTTAGTTGTAAGTCCCGTATAAGACAAGTAAACTATAGGTTATTCATGAGTAATTTAATTCATTCAGTGATATTTGCTCTCCGTCATTGTCATCGACGTCATCTTCGACTGGGAACAGTCCGCAAATAATCATTTGCTTGCTTGACAAGTGGTTCTCGTACACAGACTTGAACAGAGTTTGGTTGGTATTATATATGGTTTTGTTTTAAAAAAACTGATTTGTGGATTGTTAATTTCAGGGATGTACAAATATTTCGGCGATTTACAACTCACTTCAAAATAATTTTAATTCAATTCAATTTTTCAGATTTTTGGGTTCCCCTCAGTTCTCCTTGAATGCACCTTGAATGCTACTTGAATGCTAGGAGCATCTTGAATGATTCGAAATGTCAAAACTACGTCAAAATACAGTCAGTAGTTTTTTCAGAAAGTTTTACGACCTTGTTACTTGAACTTTTGCATAAACATAAAGATAAAACGTAGTTATTTCTTGCTCAGTGCATATGAGGTATATAAAATTCATTGTCATAGTGAGCCTGTACCACAGAGAGTATATATCTTCGGGGCCAGTATCAGAAATCAGTTCAAGCCAAATTCATATATGAACATATGAATGCTATGCGTGAATTTTAAATACTTACCACTCGAGTATTCATTTACCAACCGTTCATAGTGGCGAATAGTTCAGTCAACTGTTACGATAATTTACCAACTACTAATTAGGCCCCAATAAACAGAAAAGAAGCACTGGTACGAGTACTTACCTGAAACAGAAAAAAAATCATAAATATAAAATATTTTAAAGCTTTTATTCCTTACATATATTAATAAGCTTACAGTCCGTATGGCTTTACAACAAGAACGTAATAAACTGTAATGTTAATTTTATGTAGTTGGAGTCGACCATCTCATCTGATGGTAAGTGATGATAGGGCCGTAGGATCCCATACTCACCTGGGCTCGATTTGCCATTTAATTAAATAATTCAATACACAACCACTCAATTTACAAGTTTACGAATGGCCACCATGTACATAAATGTCATGACCCGCCGCATCAGTCGCGGGAAACGAGTGGTCAATAACGAAAATAATTGTGCGAACTGTACGTGAACTACAGACGGGCACAATCCATCATGGCGAACTTTATGCGTGTACGCACCTTCTAGAACGTTGAGGATAATGTGGAATTGCCTTATTGTGATATTGTGTCGTAATGAATGTGTGGATATATTTTTTAACGTGATGGTGACCGTTTTACTTTTGGCCTCTGATCTGATTTAAAAAAGATATAATACTGAAACTGTCATTTTCTCAACTCCTCGAACAATTGACTCGAATGATCTCCACGCAGTCGGATACGCATCAGTGTCTGTAACTCATCGATAATCAATCTCAAAATACCTCAATCAATTTCATATTTAAGTTTCATAACGCTCTGACTGGTCATTCGTAGATCTAAATTCTGATGTCATTGATAAACGCCTGCGCAGAAAGGTCGAGGGCGCCGGCGCAGCCACACTCTACACAGAACATTGTCTCGATCTAAAAGGAAATAACGAATTTGATTGTGATTATGCAACTATTGAATGATCTAAATTACTTTGCTATCGTTGCACTGGTGTGGGAAATAAGCTGGCAGCAATCAATAGGCACGTTTGATAAGCTATCAAAGATCTGGGTTGAAATGACTTCCAATGAGGTGTTTTGAACCGGATTTAAAAATTTATCTTGTGTCAGTTAGAGCAAACAAATTTATGAAGGCCGAAAGTATTTTACTGAGTATGCGTTAATTTTTCTAATGGCTGTTTTGTAAAAAACGTATTGAACGACAAATAAATTAGATTTCTTTCAATTATATACTATGATAGTATACTGTCAGTAAACGACATAATATTTTCTTATTACTAAAATTTTTAAATGTGAAAAGTCGATTTGGTTGAGTTGTATCTTTGAACTGAAAAGTTGAACTCATATGCAGCAGTGTGTATAAAGCAGTGTGCGCACGAGTGATTGTTATGGCATGGTCGCATCCACTCTATTCTTTCGCTTTCACAGCTCGACCTTGGCAGCTTCCATTATAGTAATTATCTCTCCGCTATAGTCTTGTAGTGGCGACGGCGTGCCCAAATTAAGATAGCCGACCTTGATCGCAAGACCCTGTGATGGTGCAGCGGCCGCTTGCCATTTGTGGCTGTGACAAGGATGATCATCTTTACACGCTTAGGTAACGAAGTGCATAATGATAATTTTTTTTGATTTTTATTAGTTATGGTCGAATTTTGACCACTGGGCGACCACTACTTTTTATAGATACGTTGCTACATTTATCATGCGTCAGCTACAATTTGGAATACACTACAGGTTTCCGTGTTCCCCGAAAACTACAACTTGGGAATCTTCAAACCTTCTAGACCAACGCGTAACATCGTCGACTTAATCGTCACTTAACATGTGAGATTGAGGTCCATACTGCTAATGCTCTCACGATACATTATCATGTACTCCCACTCGAGTTTAATAACTCTCAAAGTCAATTACTGCAGTTGAACAACCTGCGCGCGCGCATGTAACTGGTTCCTTAGAGCTTCAACTGGATGAGATGGTAGTCCGGTGTCCGGTGCCCGGTGCTCGGGCGCAGGTCAAGATTAGTGAAAGTCACACACGACTCACAGAAATGTCAAATGTGCCAATAGAAATGCCATAAACATTCCTTGAGCCCTAAACATTGTTGATCTCTGCTCTCTTTTCCTTTTGAAATTAAAATATGTATTTGTTTGAAATACGGTTCATTGTATTACAATACTGCAAATTTATTCCTACATTTCATCTATATACAGGCATGCAAATATTAAATCATACACACAGTTGATTCAAGTATTCTAGTAGTTATCATCAGTCAGGAAACGTCCACTGCTGGACATAGGCCTCCTCCTTGTTATGACATGTAGACCAGTCGCAAACCACTTGCATCCAGTGACTCCCTGTAAATTATACCAGGTCAACCTGGAATGGGACGGACCGGTGCACGTAACCCGGTACGTGGTCACCACTCGAGAACTTTTACCGTTATCCGTTGTTAGAGCGATGTACACTTCTTCTGATAGGTACTTCAGCTCACTGACTCGTCGAAATATGCCAATTACCTTATTTTTAAATTTTATCTATCGCGAACTAAGACTTATCTTAGACTCAGTGTTGTGGCGAAAATCTCACTGCGCCTCCTCCCGTCCCCCGCGATTGGAAGCAGTTCTATTACCCGTTCCTTTAGACTTCTGTGGTCGGATTGATCCCGCAGCATTGCATGTGTGACTATATTATGATATTACCTTGAAACGGAGCTGGTAAAGGTAACGTGATAGTTGGTAACTAGTTTATTTTTTATAGAGCCGGAATATAACTTTCGAAACATAAAATATTGAATACGAGCATTACTACGAGTAGATACTGGCTATATGTCTGATTTAATTACGTACGAGTAGTAACTGTATCTCACGTCCGTATGGTTTGTATAAATATAATGGATTATTGGTTGTCGTTCACTGGATTTAACGTGACTTCCTTTTGCGTGGAGTACCAAAAAATATAATACCGTAAAACTTTTTCCTATTATAATTTAAATGTAATCTATATTGAAAGTATTCCATTTGTTTACCCCGAAAAAATTATGTGTGCTTACATTTCATCCGGATTCATTGAAACAAACGTTGATATTACACACATAGTATTGTCAGTTTTAAAATATGGTTTTGAGATAAAGAATGGTTTTTAAAGGATAAATGACTCTTCAACGCAAAATAAAGTACACGAACTCAGCTAATAACACACCAAGTAGTAGTTCCGTATATGCCATCTATATGAACTCCAAACATTATTGTAATAATGCAAGAGGATCCCTATGTATTTGTTACATAAATAAACATATTGTAGGTACGAGTATATTAGTTAATACATAATATCTAAATAGATTTTTTAAATACATATTTAATCTGTGTTCTTTTTTGTAGGATAATTCTACTGCAATATATTAAACACCAATATAGTTTTGAATACTTAATCATACTGAAGTCTAAATTGACCTCGCACATACAAAATACGAAGTCTGCAGATCTGGTTTCTTGCGTTGAACTCAACATTGAAATCCCACTTTTTAACCAACTTCAAAAAAAGGAAGAAGTACGCAATTCAACGCGTATATTTTTTGCATGTGAGTTACGCGATAACTCCGCCAATAGTGAACCGATTTTGATGTTTTTGTTGTTGAGTATATTTCAAAGATGTTCCCATAAATTTTTTATCGAAATTGATTGATCGCTATTTGAGAAAATCAACAGAAACCAAATTTTTAAGGCAATTGAAGTCGGTTTTTAGTTCTTTATGAACGCGTTTATTATTGTACACATATTGTACACAGAAATGACATTCACTTTCACAAAATATCCGTCTAGTAATTAAAACGTACAGACAGGTACATTTCATAGCAATTTATTTATAAGCAAAGTAGACATTACATCCAAACATACCTATTACGAATACTTCGAGATTAACAACTCATTGTTTTTAGAATAAATCTGCGTACGAAAGGAGGGTTGCGCAACCGGCGCGCGCGCATTGCGACGTCTCTGAAATTGGGCGAAAGTAGAAAAGAAGTAAATTGTTTGTTTGAACATGAAAGTGAGGGATCATTACCGTGGTCATGTCTAGAGATTTCCGACGGAATCGTTACCATATCGCAACTGTGTCGTAATTAGTTCGTTTACGTAACGTTCAATGTGATATTCGAAGTGAGCTCTAGTTTTGAGTGACTTTTGAATGAGATATCGGTGAAATGAAGTGGTTGTTAAAAAGAGTGGATGTGAAGTGAAAATTACTTCGCCTGTATGATTTTCTGATGAATCACTAGTCAAGAGGATGGAATAAACAACCAACCACAAGTAAATGCGTTCAAAAAGAACTGGAAAACGACTTCAATTGCCCTAAAAGTCTAAAAACTTTTATTAAGGCAAATTTACAATTTATATAGTTTTCTCATGGATTCCATTGTCAAAACTAGACCAAATTGAAATGGAACCACTCGGGAAGCACCAGCTTTCAAATAAAAAAAGAGTCATCCAAATCTGTTCACTCATTCAAAAGTTCTGAGGTAACAAACATTTTAAAAAACATACTCGTCGAATTGATAACCTCCTCCTTTTTTGAAGTCGGTTAAAATACATCATTTCGATGCGAAATAGATAATTTACATTTACAATATACCTTAATACTGGTTGAAAAATTTTAAATTTAGGATTATAGAAGTAACAATTACAATAAAGACATTTCATAAAACCACGTATTACGGATGTTGTCTTTAACTAGATGTCTTACAGCGGCTTGATGAACATCTAACAGCCTAATCTTCCAAAAAGTGTCTAGTCTGTGGGTTGGAAGGTCAGATGGCGGTGACTTCCGTAAAAACTTGTAGCTTTTCACCGACTTCAAAAAAGGAGGATGGTTTCAATTCGACAACCTGCCAATTTTAACTGATTTTGATGATTATTTTTTGTTTATTTCGTAGAACATACTTTAGAGGTAGCCATATAGATTTTATAGGAATTGTTTCGATGCGAATTTTTTAGAAAATCGTCAAAAATCAAATACGTAATTCCAAGATAATTCTACCTCTAAGTATGAGTGAATGCTGTAGAAGTCGGTTTCTAGATATTTTTGAACGCTTTAATTTATATAAATTATAAAAATTATATAAATTTAATTTATATAATTAATTAAATTATATAATTTATATAAATTAAAAGCGCCAATATTTCGGTACCCTAATTGAGAAACAGGACTAGGCTAGGGGAATGATGACTTACAAAACAAGGGTTGATTTGTAAGTTATTTGGAGTTAGTTTAGCCATCGTGAAGAATAGTTTGAGAATTATTCGTTGAATTATAATCAGTGTGTTGCAATGTGATCACAATGCCATGTCAACACCATGTCTCGTCACTGAAAAGCTGAACACGTCGATTGTTCAACAAAATTTATGTATTTTTGCTACTAAATTAATGGCTTACTTTGTTAAAATTACTGTTCAGTTAGCCAATGCTAATTAAAACTTTACCGTTTCTCAACTGCTTAGACATTATGAGAACGAAGCGAACAAAGCGAGCCTCTCGTACTTGTTCACCCATAATATATGTAGATAATTTATATCTAAGATCGTTGAAAGATATTCAGATTACGTTTTTACTTTCTGAGTTTCTCCGCTATTTGCTTTTAGTTCACACGTGCTTTTTACTTTCGCACTCTGGGAGTTAGAAGTCGCGTTCGTTTTGTTTCTTCCTTGGTATGATATCGCGTGAAAAATAAAGATCCTAATCAAAAATTGCTTTTTATAAAGACTTGTCTTGTAAGATTTTTGTCTCATAGCACAATAGTCGTCAAATGGATACTACACATTAGTTTACGATTATCACTCTAAAAGCTACAAAATTTTGCATTGCATCCCATTACAAATTACAAATCCCATTTGCTCCTCCAATTATTTTGCTCATGCTAATGTGCCACGTGTTTCCTAAGCAATAAGGATATTTGGAGTCGAACTCGCGCACCAGGTACGTTTCTAGTAGCAAAGCCCCATTATAATTTATTTGTTGTAGCGGCAACAGAAATACACATTCTGTGATAATTTTATATGTTCCAATATTACGAATCATGAGATACAGCCCGCTGACAGACAGATGGACGGACAGACGGACAACAGAGGCTTAGTATAGTGCCCCGTTGGTTTCCCTTCTGAATGGAAGGAGTATCATCATTGGTTGTGGTCATTCCAGAGCCCCCATTTGACTCCATTATTTATTGTAATCCCCATGTTTTATATTTGCGTAAACAGAGACGAAATAAATATATCCGAACATGCATCCATGAACTACGACAAGGTTGGAGATCAGGACCGTAACAAATCATAAAAACATTGAACGGAATTCCACGATGTCGTTACCCTTTGTCATCTAATGAGCTTCCTTCAATCTTTCTCCGGACCAATTACTGCAAGCGTATCAACCGTAACTTATTACACAAGACGTGGGTGCCGTGCCTCGCGTGCGCGTGCGCTGGTCACCGTCACGTCACCGTCACGGACGCGCGCCCGGCGACCACGGCACGACACGTGATGACGATGGCCGCTGATATTTCCGTGTGGTGCTCCTCCAATCGCACTGCGTGCACATTACCAATGATTCGCTTGTTCAGACTAAATTGATTACAAGTTAATACTTTGAAATTGATTCGAAGTGAAATAATACGTAATAATGTCATGACTAATTACTTAAGAGCTTCCTGTGTTTGAATAAAGGTTTTCGTTTGGAACGCTAATTTCGTTTTTGTAACTTTTACTACCGGACAAACAGATAAACGACAAACCACCGTTTAATAACTGTTAAAAGTTCCCGTAGCTTGCAGAAAGCGTTTCGCTTCCACTTTTAGTATTTAACATCAGCAAAGATTGTGGTCAAGCTTTGTAATATCTTTTTCATCTCTCCTGTTCTGAAAGTAGCTATTTCATTATCTAAACAGCGGGATGAATATCGCATTTCCGTCCCTAGGTAATAAAGTTTTTTTTTTATTTGTTGCATTCAGCCTGCTGCTTTCATCGCGACCGGCATTATTAAACTTAACAGTTATTTACATAAAAAGGATCAAGTTTAAACGTGATTTATAATTTATCACAAGTAATCGTAAAAAATAGATATACTCTATTTATACAGTTCGTTGTTTGTGTCTCGACGCAGGAAAGGCAAATCTGTTATTTTTGACCGACCTTGCGCCTGCTATTGCCGACTTATTATGCGCCTGCGCAAATTACACGCAGCACGCCCGCCGCGCCGGTACAACACCACGAGAGTTTTTGCATTTGTTAAAATAAATTATCAAAAAACATTAAAATAGCATCAACCCAACAGATTAAGTCTAGCTCTAGAACATTGACCTAGTTTTGATGATATTTGCAAACGAAGTCATGCAAACGAACTGTTTAATAAATATGAGCAACTTGCATATGGCGAAAGCAATTAGATTCGAACAAAATGTCAAGCATCATGATTCTATGAATTTTGTACAAAACTATCGACCCGCCCCTGCTTCGCACGGGCACAATGTGTGCTGTGGTGTTTGCGTGATGCGCGTACAAACATACAGATAGACGATAACTGGTTTGGCTCCATTACTCTTTTATATTGATTACTTATCATCCCGAGAATTATTTCTGAAGTCAACTAACTCCTAAAAAATTACAGCAATATTATAAATGCGAAAGTTATTATGTATCTCTGTCTGTTCGTTAGTAAAAACGATATAAACAACGCATGGGTTGCTTTGGGAAGATTTTTGCAGATTCCGCGTCTCGAATACGATATGGCACTTCATATTACAATGACATGACAATATTTTCTCTTTTTAATATAGGATGAAAAATGGCTTATAGATCTACAGTTCCCTTCGCATTGTTTCTCTGTACTTTCTTCAAATCTACTGAACCTTGAACCTTTTGACCTAGTTTTCGCCATTAGAGAGATTAGTTATTTGAGAAGATTTCAGTATATTTATTACATCCCATATGAAACTGTCTTGGGTCACCCAGCTGATACATGCGCACTTCCAAAAACATTTCCAATTTTGTCTACATACTCGTATGCTAAAATTAAGATTAGTCAACAAGTTATACGGTTGTTAAACTACAACAAAGTGTGAAGTCAGAAGTTTATATGACATAACACCTGCTCCGGAAGTGACAGCATATTTAACACCGCAGAACGACTGTATGTCGTTGTGAACAAATTGATTTATAGAACCTAACTCTGCGGTCGCCCGTGTAGTTTCTTTCGCTGTTTCATCACTTTACATCCACATTATTACTAACTATTTGTATCCGTACTTTTAAAGTAGTGGCTACTTAGACCCCCTATCAATAACACAGTAGTATTATTATTACATTCGTATTTATTTATAAATTAATCGTATTTATATGAGTATTAATAGCGCAGGGGTAATTTAGATTCGTTCTTATACACATATCCATTTTCAACCGACTTCGAAAAAGGATGAGGTTTTCAATTCGAATGTATGTTTTTTTTTGTTACGCAATAAGTCCACCAAAAATCAATTTTGATGATTCTTTTTTTGTTTGGTAGAACATACTTCTGAGGTGGCCCCTTTTACATTCTATCGAAATTGGTTGAGCGGTTTTTAAGAAAATCAACAAAAAACAAATGTTTACTTTGATAATTCTATCTCTAAGGGTGAAATCCTGTAAACTTTTAGAGCAGTTGAACTCGGTTTCTAATTGCTCTTGAACGCAATAATTATAGTTAGTTAAATGTTAGTTAAATGCGTCATCCGAAAGTCCGACGTGGCCATCTATGAGGGAGGTTGATGTCCAACAATGGTCATATACAGCCGATTATGGCTAGACGTTGGTTTAATAAAGAGGGATTGTTGCTACCTCAAAAAATAAAATCGGAACGATCTAGCATTGTTCTAGGCAGGCTGAAGTGTGAATGAGGCCCGCACTGGACGCGGAATGGCATTAGAAAGGACCCGCGCAAGGTCGCCGTGCGCCCGCGCAGACTCAACCAACCATAATACATGCATGTGTGTGACTGCAGTCATTCATATTCATAACCCCATGTGAGCAGAGAGCTGTGAGTGATCTACAACTAATTATGCATAGCCGTTTGTGCTTGTTAGTCGTGTTATGGTCACGACCTTTTAAAGTTATGTATAAGATCTGAAACATTACCGTAATATCCGCGAAATGACTATGCAACGGTTTAGATTAATACGTATAGAATCCTTGTTCATTTGCTTCATCCATACAAATATTGTCAATAGAAAGCGGTTTTTTTGTAAAGGGATAGTTGAAGACCCGGAACAGGCTATTTTTTATACAGATAGAGTATGAAATTCCCGTAGGATACTTTCCTAAGTTCACCCGGAGATTCCAGCAAACAATTAAAAAAACGTCCAAGAGCGAGTCGAACTCGCGCACGAAGGATTCCGTACCATTATTTATAAAAAAGTGCAAAAATCACGTTTGTTGTATGGGAGCCCCCTTAAATATTTAATAATAATAAAGAGGTTTATTCATCACAAATTCTTAAAACTAACAGTTGAACATCGTATATTATATATGTATGATGAACGGGCTAATAGCTCAGCATATGTCTAAGAGGTTCAATACCTCGAAGACGCTGTTATTCTGCTATTTATTTCATTCTGTTTTTTTTTTTAGAAATTGTTGTTATAGCGGCAACAGAAATACATCATCTGTGAAAATTTCAACTGTCTAACTATCACGGTTCATGAGATACAGCCTGGTGACGGACGGACAGCGGAGTCTTAGTAATAGGGTCCCATTTTTTACCCTCTGGATACGGAAAAAGAATTACTTGAATCACTTTGAAGGTAAATACTGAATGAACGACCACTCACAGGTAGGACTGTATACTTTCAACTATCAAGCTAACGAGCATAATGCATAATACCTTGGGCGTAGTAGTGATAACAGAGTGGCAAGGACACAAAGCTACGAGCTTGTGCTCGGGGCAGTTACTGTCACGTTGCTGGCCATTTTATCAACGAGGCGAGCTGCGATAATGGTGCAGCTGTATTATAGCTACGAATATGACTCATTTTCGCAACTTTAGGGCTTAAAATACCAAACCGGTCCTACAAGATATGCTTACTTACAGTACCCAGTACTTCCTTGTGATAATTTACATGTAGGCATACTCAACTCAACACGGGAACGCATTTTTTTCTCTTTTTGTGCCGCCATGGAGAAAAACTTGTTCACGAAATTATGGTATCCTACGAGTATATACTTATTATTTATTGGTTATTGTAGAACAGCCTTATGGTAATGTGTTTTGTATGTGTAAGTTTTATCTTTATATCCGCACTACGAAACAACCGTTACTCGTATGTAACTTTAACAATTAAATGCGTTCAAAAAGAACTGGAAACCGACTTCAATTGCCCTAAAAGTCTACTTTTAATAAGGCATTTGCCTTATAATAAGGCAAATTTAAGATTTATGTCGTTTTCTCATGGATGCCGTTGTCAGAACTGGACCAAACGGGAAGCACCAGCTTTCAAATAAAAAAAGAATCATCCAAATCGGTTCACCCAGTAAAAAGTTCTGCGGTAACAAACATTTAAAAAATACCCGTTGAATTGATAACCTCCTCTCCTTTTTGAATTTTGAATTTTTGATTATCTGAGTTTAGTAAGGCTCGCTGTCTATGTGACGTCACAGTACAATACAGACATACACTACAAGTAAATTATTTAACCTTATTCATGTTATGTTCAGTTTTGGACACTATTTCAAAAACATGAAGAAGAAAAACAATAGCTACGTAAACATTACAGTTTCTATACTGTACTATACACGGGAACAACTTGTTTAACTGGGATAAAAATCCTATGTCCTTTTCCAGTCCTTCAACTATCCCTACACAGAAACCAAGTCTTCTGACTCCCCGTTACGTAGAGGAAGGATAAATAAACTGACTCTCGCGTTTATAATATTAGTATGGATTCATTTGCACTTGGTTACATCTCCTGACACTAAGAAGATTAGAAAGGATGAAAAGGTGTCCGTCTAGAAGCCACTAGCTAATGAGGGTGTGTAATCTGTTATACCGGAACACCGCGGCATTATTGGCACTGTTGTTTCATTAATACACCTAATTAAGGATATAAGCTTTATCTACTTTAGATTATTAACTTCCGCTGTGAACATTATACAGCTATAGTCCAGTCTGCCGTGGACTAGTTGCTGTCAGTTCTCGGGTGTGCGCGTGCGCAGGGGAAGTGCGTCAGCTTCCTGATCGTACCATTTCTCGACACATACTTTCTCTTGAGACGTAATTTGTATTCCGCATGTACTCATAAAAATGGTGTATAATAAAATCAGTCCATTATTCATTTATTACCCTCATATTGTCAGCAATCATAAGCTTGTTAAATACTATGAATGGCGTAATAAATAACTACACCTCAAATTTTATCGCCTCTAGAACATGCACCCATGTGTTACCCATGTGATAAAATAAATGGGAGAAAACTACATCAAAAACCCAAGACATTACGACAATAAGATGTTTTACCCGCCTCGATGGCCTAATGCAATGCTTGTACGGCCAATCTGGGGATTTGGTGGGTGGAAAAGCATGTTTTATGTCCGCCAGGCTAGCTACCTACATCTGCCACCAAATAGCACTGTTACATTCCGGTATGAACGGTAGCAGAGCCAGCACGTCCGTCACTTACCATCAAGTGCGACGAAAACCAAGTGCAAACTTATAATCCGTTTAAATCTAGGAAAAGAAACGTAGTTCGAAAAATAGATGGCAAAATTGTTCTAAATTTCAAAAGATACATTTTATTATCTTCGCCGTGTCCAATGTTTTACTAAATTGAATATCCAGAGCGGCAAGATATGACAGCATCTTCATCGTGTGTGATGCGCATGGGCAGCTACAACATTCCACAGCTACCTAACCACAGCTCCCCCTCCCTGACATAACCACAGCTGCTCTAGATTCCGTCCTTGGATCCAGTTGATGTCATAACCGGCGCCGGCGCCGGCCAGCCCCCGGTAGCGGTCAGGTTTGTTATACCTCTTGCATAAACTCTCGCTGCTACGAGCCACGATTCTGGTTTTATCGGCTGTTATAATTATAAGCTACTGTTGATTGCTTGTTTCAACTGCTGTGACGCTCGTTTGTAATGATATTATGCGATAGTTAATTGGAGTGATTTAGAGAGATGACGTGAGAAGCTAAGTGATGTCCTATCAAATATCTGAACGATGATTTCAGGCGTTTGTAGAACGTTTTATAGAAGCGGTACTCATTTTTTATTCAAATGAATTTTTTATTTTGTCGCAACACAAAGTAGGAGTGTTGGATTCTACGTGACATCAAGTAGCCTGAAATATCGGAACTCATTTGACAAATACGAGTAGGTTAGGATAAATGAGCGTAACAATTCAAAAATCATGAAGCTTTAGGTAAAAAACTTAAGTAAAGCTCCTGTTGCATGTAGTAGTGAAGTGTTCAGATAGACGTTCGATATTTGAAATCTATGTTTTCCCATACTTCTCTCAAACACAAAGGTAGATCAATATGTACACTACTACATGCAAAAGGACCTTTACATAAGTTTTTATCTTTTTAACACAATGACATAAACAGATTGTTAAAATCATACCCTTCCTTTTGGCTTTGTCGTAGTTGGGTAAAGTTTCGTACCTCATAGCTTGAGCAAAGTTCTCTGACGTCAAAGTCTCATAAACAACGATAAGCGAATGAACTAAATGAGTTATTCAAAGTGAATTTTTGCAGACCCCTCACGTCACTCTCGTACCTCGTTCAGGACGGTAATATATTGTTTTCATTATACACCAGCTATATTAACTAAGTGTATATCATACTACGATGTAGGTAGACATACTTGAGACATACTTTAGACAATGAAGACACATCCCAAACAACACCTGAACTCTCGTGACCTGACCGTGGGCCACGCGTTGGCCCACATCCCGCCCTTGTACGTCTGACCGCTCCACACATGCGGGCCACTACAACTTGCTCACTCGTTACGTAATCTCTTTGTTGCAACTACACTATAAACTTGTCTTTACGACACCCCTGACGTTTATGAATGGCCGCACTGTAAACCTGAGTTGCTACATAGGCTGTGAAAACTAAAAATTGGATTGGACTTTTTGTATGTATTATTTATGTTATAATTAAATATGTAACGATGTACAGAAACAAAATGCAGTAAAACTTTACCCAACTTGAATCATATAGGTTGTACGCACAGGTTCGATTTATAATACTGTAACACTCATATAAACAAAGAGTGCATACAACTCATGTAAACTATCATTTGAATTAAAAATCATGGTCAAAAACATGGCTACTCTATATTTATAGGTAAAAAAAACTTGTAATGGTGCTGAAAGCGATGTGATTATTGCACTTCAGTGAAGCGCCAATATTATTCGTAACTCATTGTTGTCATTATGATTTTTCATCATCATCATCATTATCATTTTTAAGTCATTAAAATTTACATTGAGTTCCGTGGAAAATATCTCATCTACTAACAGAAGTAACTGGAAACTCTGAAGATTTCCACACTGCACCATTATCCCTTTAAGTTGTTAGTTGAGAATATATTGAATTCCGCCACGAATGCCATGGTGAAATGCAAGACAATACGCTGATGTCATCACTCTAATAATAAAAACACATAGGTGCCTTTATAAAGTCTCGGCGGTAAACAATGTCGCTAAACATAAACTATGTCGAGGACGTTCCTCCAACTTTACTAATGTTAATTTCTTTTCAATAACTGTTTGTCTGTCACCATTGTTTCTGAGTAGCCGTGCAGCGACACCCACAGACACACCTACACGCTAGTTTACTTCTATGTATGCCTTGAAATTTTTGTTTGAAAGCAGTCTATTGTGGTAGCGAGGTTGCATTCTTTCACGAATATTTTGTTTGTAATACATTATTGTAACTGATTGTGATAATTTATTGTGTAGGTCCTTCAGGATCTGTCATGTTTAGGTTTACAGAATTTTATTTCTCTAAAAAGAAATTTACATTTCACTTATAACTAGAGAAAATACAATTTATATTATAGTAGGTATATTACATCTAGTACTAACTACAACTACTAATTAGGCAAGAGGTTGATCTGCTATGTATTGTTTTAATATAAATTTAAATTTGTTTAAAGAGTCCAGATCTGTCATTTCTTTAGGGAGGCTATTGTATAGTTTTGCACCTTCAAACAAGATTGTTTTCTGTCCGTACTCTGTCCGAGGCCCGCGAAGCTGCAGTTGGTTGTTGCTGCGGGGGTTGTGAGCGTTCATTTTTCTGTCCAGAGTAATATTTGTGTGAGGGTTTTTTAATAATATATTTTCAATAAGTATGCAAGATTTCCTAATATATATTTAGCTGGAAGTGTCCACCTCATTGATCGCGTTTACAGACGATTTATTTGAAAGTGAAATTTGTCATAAACATTACTCTTATTAGATGTCCCGATGATCACAGAATGGTTCAGTTTGACATAGATGAACTGTGCTGCCCGTCTTCTATAATTTTCCCTACGAGATTACTTAGGGTGGTTATAATTTAAATGCAAAACAATACGTCTCAAGAAAATCATTAAAGAAAATAGTAGTAGCGAGCTGTAGCGTCTATTTTTGGAATGCTAAAATCATGTCAATTAGCAATGCCATCTGTCATAGTCCGCTATAACTCAAAAATACAAATATTCAGTAACTTTTCGTACCACAATTATAATTGCCTAGGTTGTCTAGTTAATGCCTAGAAACTGCGTAGAACTCGTGTTTAGTGAGTAGTGTCTAGCCACTAAACGCTTGTCTCTAACTGATTAAGCACTACATACTTAGGCGTCCACAATGCAAGGCAGCGGGTTAGTACCACGGCGTCCAACTCGCAGGTCTAGCGTCTTAGTCACTGTTTAAACTACATTACACTACTAGACTATCTAGCTTTGACAACAGTTAAGGCAGCGGGGACTCGCATCATGGAGTAGGCCTATGTCCAGAAGTCCCGGCTGATCCATAATGAATTTCACCCCTGCCCTGGCACAGTACTCATCAGTAGTATCTGCTTCGATTCGACTGCGTGTGTCCTAAAGCACAACCGTGTCAGCAGCTCTCCACGGGCCCGCGCCGTGCGCCGTGCGTTGAATGTTGCCAGGAGTTGCACAACCGTTATTTAGTTAACATTTCCTTTACATAAGGCGACAATCGAGCGACAACGAGCATGTAACGCGCGTAAACAGATGCGACATCAGTCCGCGGCATAAATGGCCGGGTGGTCTCTAATGATATAGTTTTCAGACGTATTTGGGGGGATCTTCCCAGGGGCCAGAACTTATTGTTTGTACGTGCTTGGACGTGTAGCTTATATAGTTCGTTTTGCGTAAGTGCTTTCATAAGTCTAATACCTGCCTGCGTAGCATGAGACGCATGGAGTAGTGAGAATGAGATATTGTCATATCTTAACGTCTAATCGTATAGATGTTTGACATTTAAAAATGACACATTGCACTCTCACCGCTCTCGCGTGTCTCATGCTACGCGGGTTGGTAGCTAACGTTCTCAGAATCCTGAAAGAAAGTATATTTATTTATGTTTTAATCTTCACTTTGCAACTACTACAAAACGCGATTTTGGTTCAATAGAAAAGACCTCTTAAAAATCATATTTCCTCAGATTTTTGTTAAATAACATAAGTTGCGTTTCTTTCGTGTTTCTAAACGCAGGAATGACACGGAGCGATTACACTCCCGACCCTCTTGCTCTAATATTAGATTTTCAGATTCCTACACAAGCCACGCCCATTAGGGTTTCAATGCGCCTCAAAACATGTTTGATTTTGATATCAAAAAATTTATTACTATAATGATGAAATGGAAATAGAATTATAACGTTAAAATTACAAATGGTATCATTTCAGTAATGTGCAACTGTGAAAGTTTATTACAGTTTGAAAGCGTTAGAGTGAGAGGATACTCGAGCATGTGTTATGTACCTTAACTACTGGATTAGTGTCTGGTAGGTTAGTGAGGCAATAGATAAAATGAACCGAGACACCTAGATGAGGCAGAGCAGCTACAATCTAAGCTATAACCTACTGCCGGAGACAATGAAGAGCTGCGACATAAAAAGGTAATGGCTTTTGTACGTAATTTGGTTTTTATTAAACTTCATTTTGTTTTCAATTTTATGATTGTCTTTTATGAGATATTTAGTTAGGTAAGTGTTTCCTTTTCTATTTGTCTCTGCTATGCGTTGTTTAAGTAAGAGCACGATCTCATCTTGATGAAAAGTGGCCTATGTCCCTACCCATGCTTGAAATGGTGCCAAACAGACATATACAGCATTATCCTAGCATTTATGTGTGATTAGGAAAAGCGTGTAACACCAGTTTAGAAAACTTTTTTCAAAGCCGCGTCAAGCTCATAAATATTTGAGATTAGAAGTTATTACAAACAAGCCCAGTTTCGTATTTTAAATACAGTAATCTAAGCACAGATCTAAATGGTGCCCTTTACGTAACTGCTTTAATCTTGTTATGAGAATACGACCTCATAATATTGTGTGTATACACATATAATTTAACATAAAAACTGTTTCGCTTTCTTTTAATTGTATCAGTAACGCAGAGGTCGTCAACCTGTTTTGCTCTTACACATCCATACGAGTATATATCACATGTTGTCATTATATCACTAATTGTTAATTTTAAAAAAGAAAGGTTCATCTGTTGTTGATCTAGTATTCCGTTTGTCTGTCAGAGAATTATAGATTTTAGCTCGTATCTGGTAAGAGGTAGGAGGCCGCAAATTTAAAAAAAATGGCAAAAATCGTTCTAGATTTGATTTTAATGGGGTGTTAATATCACACATTTATTTTAACGGACGTCTGACAGAAACAGATATAAATATTCGTTTATAGGTAGGATATTTGGAAAATTAATTGACGATTGTTTAATTTTTGAAACAAGGCTCAAAATACTTTAGTTTTGTATGATGCCGTAATAGGGAGATAAAAGCCATGAGACATCAGTCCGTCAATTTTCTTTAATTTTGATTTATAGAAATAGTAAATTTCTCTCTAATCTAAAAAAAACTACATTGTATTGTAATATGAATGTATTTCTCTGTCAGACTGTGACTGCCGCGTCAAAACATACACAATTACATAATTAAACACATAGTATAAACGTTCATTTGTATTTAGACTACACTTTTGCTACGTGACTCCGCGATTATGCGTATAGAACGATCAATTGATTAATGTTGTTGTATCTAGTGGAAATGTTGCAAAACCCTGGCTCGCGTTGCTTTCTAAAAAATACAGCTGTTAATAATGATTGATATATCGTACCACCAAGGATCCGTTGATCAATAGCGATTGTATGTGGAACAATTGATAGTGAAACTGTGTTTCTTAACGGATTGTCGAGATGCGATTGAGATGCGCGTGCGCCGGCTGCAGACACGCCGAGATCAAATAATATGAACGTAAAGACGGAATGAAGCGATCGTGCTTGATACTCGTTCATATCTTTAAATATCTTATGACATTTTGAGCAACAGTTTTATTTTTTATGTTTGATCTTCTCATGTCACCTGACGGTAAGTGACGGTAAGGCCGTTGGACAGTAAGCTTGCGCATCCATGTGGCGCTTGCTCTTCTACCTTTTTTGTTCCGGAACAAAACAATGCTATTAACACATCTGTTTGGCGGCAGATGTAGGTAACATAGTGGCGCTTCCACTGAGAATCGAACCCGGGACCTCCTAATTATTAGTTTTAGCCATGAGGCCACTGAGGCGATTAGAATGTAACTTAAATCTTATATTCCCATTCATTGCCTATATTTTAATTAGGTACTGTTATCCATCACAACAAACTCACTTTTAAACTGACTTAAAACCATCTCCATCCATTGTTCTCTCGCCTATCCCGAGACAATGAGGAAGTAAAACCGTGCGAATAGAAAGAGAAAACCACTGTCTCTATCTCGAGATCTCGTGTGGCTTATTTGTAGAAAGTGACAGCCGCAATGACAGATCTAGCTAGATCGAACGACAGTCTGACAGTAAACAGGTTAGCGACAGTAATTCCTATTAGATTTGGCTAAATTCGATAAGGTATTTGACCGCTAGTCAAATCACTAACTTTTTATGTCGTCACGAAATGCAATGTTTGTATGACAGTACGCAGACGTACTCTCAAACTAAAGTATACATTCAGGTGTGCCATATATTTAAACGCGGTTGCCATGCGACGGGTCGTTAGGTGTCATTGGTAATAACCTTATAGTAAAAAGCACCGAGCGTCGGTGGCGCAGTGGATAAGGCGCGGAATCTCAATCTGAGGGTACCGTGTTCGAATCGAACCGTGTACCTATGAGTTGTTTTTCAATTCAAGGACATTATCCGATTGCTTAACGGTGAAGGAAAACATCGTGAAGAAACCTGCATGTCTTGGACAGGCATGTGAAGTCCGCCGATCCGCACTGGGCCCGCGTGGTGGACTATGCCCCATACACTCTCTGTAGGAGAGTAGGCCTGAGCCCCTCCAGTGGGGACATATATAGGCTGTTGATGATGATGATGAAAAAGCATGTATTTTCTTTGCTATTTGATTTAAATATCCAATAAGGTGAAAAATTTATGACTTGTATGTTGAAATTAATATTGAAAAGCGCTACGCATTTGTTTCGACACTGTCAAATATAGACTTGTTCCCAAAGAGTGTCCGCCGCTGTGCGTCCGTCCGTTCATCACAGGGCTGTATCTCTTGAACCATAGTAGGTAGGTCCTTGAAATTTTCACAGTGTGTATTACCACAGGTGGTCAATATAACAACAATTAATCTATTTTACGTATGCATGTATATAAAACGAAGTTGGGTTAGTTACACCATTCATAAATCCAGAACGGCTGGGCTGATTTTTATGATCTTTGAATATTTTTTTATTTGTCTCCGCCTTAAATAGCAAAATAACTATTAAAACATGGATTAAATTCACACACAAAAATCCTTTTTACATACATTCACAACCTAACAGAAAGAATGACTTGATTTGGTAGTGGGATAGTAGAAAGGCCAAGGTAGGATATATACTACTTTCCTACTAAAGTCCATGCGGGTGAAGCCGCGGGCAGAAGCCAGTAAAATATATAAAAAGCAAAAAACTAATGGGGGATTCCCATTCAAGAAACGTGTTTTTTTTCGCAATTTTTTTCGATTGGTTAATGCACGGTGCTACGGTACCCTTCGTATTCCAAATCAACTGATTTCTAAATTCAAATAATCACAATGTCGGTACAGAGAATCTCTGCAGCCGGTTTCAGGTTATGTATTCTCTATGGACATTACAAATGACAAAAATAGTTACATAGGTTCTGTATGAGTTTATGATACATCAAATACGGAAGTCCTAACTGAAGCTAATCGGGTGAAGCAACTCCGGCGAGTGTGGCAACAGAAGAAAACATATGCCACAACAAGCCTCATTAAGTTTTGATGGACTGCGACACACTTCTGCCATCTTCATGTGATCACTTACTAAATTAAGCAGAACCTAATACAAAAACTTGCGCATTAGTGCAGTGGCATTAAGTTGCGAGATAGGCGTAAGTTAATCATATTGATGCTGCTTGCTATAGATTAAGCTCTCAGTTAGACTGAGGTGAAAGCTTTTAAGATTTTTTGTCTGGAAAATACGTTTTTTTAAGTCGAAAAACTGACTACCGACCATGCATGACTCTCCCTCTGGATTTAGATTTAGTTTGTAAAGATTTAAAGAACTCGTAATTAATTTAAATACATTCTAATATTTATAAATACAAAAGAGAGTTGTTTGTCCTTCCTTGATTTTTAATTAGCTAAAGTTGAAGGACTGTAAAATGACATGTGTTACTTTTTATCCAGATCAAGCAAAGAGTTCCCGTGGGATAATCTCTGAAGTCTACGCTAGCGAACTCACGGGCAAAAGCTAGTTTTTGTATAATTTTTAATGAGCAATAGTTCGTTTTGAGCTTATATAAGCCTGGGACCTCGTAGCTTAGCGTAAAAAAATACTGATGCGTGATAACTTAGATAAGCTGAGCAGATTGTTACAGCTGCATTGTTAACATATCCCAGCCTTGTTTTTATTGTGCTTTATTACATGTTTTCATGCTTATTGGTGAGAAGATGACCGTACATACTACTCTAAAGGACTGACGGTAAATTAATTAATTTGATTTGATCTTTAATTTGATTTTGCAAACATAGCTACCAGAAAAAAGGCTGAGTTCCACCCATACTTAGTTGATATTCTACCACACGCACGAAGCTTATTGCTTCTTCATTCATTATGCCTACAGCTAAGGAGTATAATTCTCTGCCGGCTTCTATGTTACCCGCGTCTGAATATCTTCTAGACCAGAGTGAATAGTCTGTTTCTATGCAACCGTGAACCATTCCAGACCTCATCGCCGCGTAACATCAGGTGAGATTGTGGTCAAACGAAAGACTATCTAATATATAAACTAAGCTAACGGATGCGCGATGTGTAGGAGTTACCAAGTGTCAGTCACGTAGCTAAGCTGACAAATGAAATTTAAAACTTGAATGCTGGAAAAAGTGGTAACTGTTGATTTTGATAGGTCAGTGGTACGATCCGTGTATTGTCCGCAAGGCTAGCTACCACCATGTTTAATGTGTTTAGCAAAATGTAGCGGATATATTAATCTGTGGTACAAGTACCTTTACACAGATTATTGAAAAGATTAGAAAAGTTTGCTCAATTTGCAGTTTTTTTTACTTGTACTGAAGATTAACTAATGCAGTACTAAAGAACAGCTTTCTTTCCGAAAAGTAGTTCGCTTTGTGTTAACACATAATTTGCGAGAGAAAATGTATATTCATCTCATTCTGTCTTATGTCAATTCAATGACGTTAGAAAGGCTAAAATATAGTTATTTTGATCCTGATTCATATATTCTATCTACCACCTGATTGCCTGGTCGTCATATAACATCAGGTGAGGTGAAGTTCGAGGTCAAATCCATTATGCGTACAATTCCAAAAAACTAATTTGGTAAAAGCGAAAGTACATATAATAACAACAAGATTCGCTCTTTTCCCAAGTGGGAGTCGCATTAAAACTGTCGATCAATCGTGTGCGCCCGCGCAGGCTTTAGCGTCGTGATCTGCGCATAGGTCACTTGTCTCATCGCCGGCGCAGGCGCATCCACCAACACTAGCACATACACATACAATATATATGTTACAGTTAGATTGCTAAATGAGCTGTTTTACTTAACTGCTAGCTATTTTATTAAACAGCCCTGTTACGTGGAATTGAAATATTTATGCAATGGTTTCATCGTTTACAACTTTATCTACCACAAGCCTCAAACTCTCTCCATTCACAATTTCATTGTTTCAATTTCAAGGATGTATAGGTAGCATTTTAAAAATAATTTTAAAAAAATATTTTCACATTAATATAAAAATTGACTACTAATTCTATAATTTTTATAAGAGAAATAAATGAATTTTTTAAAAAAGAAAACCATATTGCGTTTTGTTTCAAAACTGCAAAGAGAAAAATTCTAAAATGCGAATGTATAATAGCATTACTGGTAGATACCTGCAGCATTTGTTGTAGGTATATGGAACCACCGTGGGAACCTTACTTAGATGTAACTTGGAGAGCTCGCACCCGTCCTTGACTCGGCTACATTTTAAATTCAAGCTGTTACTTAGTCAACTCTGATGTAACTTTACTTTGTGCACCAACTACGGTTTTATTTAATTACCGTTAAACTTGGAATTAACGTAATCCTATACTTTTTGGTTGTTAATTAAAAATGTGTTTATGCTTACCATGTTTTATCTACCATATACTAAATAAATAATAATATTGAAACCATAAATATAGTATAACATAGATAGATTACAAGTATCAGGATCCAAATAACTATATTCTAGCCTTTCTAACTTCATGGAATTGGCATAAGACAGACTGAGAGAAATATACATTATCTGTCGCTAATGATGTGTTGGCACTATTTAGGTAAGTACTTTTCGAAAATAAAGCTATTCTTTAGTACTGAATTAGTTAACCAACAGGACAAATAAATAAAAATTCAGTTGTCAAAAACCGGGGCGCTGTGTTACAAGACGTGCAAATGAGTCTATTGTCATCTCTTTTTAATACAAGCAAGTCCGTCATTGAAATGACAAGTATCCAGTATCGATAGAATTGTTCAACATGAAATAATATATATAATGGTACCACAGATTATACATGTATCATTAGTTAATACATAAATTGATGTTACTAAAAAGTCAATCTTTCTTTTCGTTATCTTTAGATTCGTATTAGTTTAATAACTCATCGTCATATGTCCACTGTTGGACATGAGCCTCCCTCATAGATCGTTGGACGGTAAGTGATCGCAGTAAAACGTTAGCCAACGCTGCTACCCATTTTGCGTGATGTCATGGGTTGATCCTATTCTAAAGCCGAAACGTTACGGCGGTTAAATTAAATAAGTAAATGTTTAGTCTTATTTTGGCCCTCGAGTATTTTATTAAATTATGATCCGGTTTATGTTATTATTTTATACATATCATTCACAAGTAAATAGGTCACTGGAAGTGGCAGTCCTTGACTATAGCATTAAATATATCCTAATACTAATTTATGGGTAACTAATTTTCTTTTTATTAACTTTTTCCGGTCTCTAATATCTGTGTTGATTTATGAACTTCAATCGTTACTACGTGGGAACATTTTAATTATCGGATACCTATAAAGTAATTTAAAGTTTTATTGTAATCATAACAGATTATTAATTAAATAAATAACCTGGTGTTGCCCTGCTGTCCGTTCAAGCACAATACCAAAATAACTCATATTCTACTTACCACCAAATAAATACAAAATGACCAACAGATCGAATTTGAACCAAAAATCGACTCTTTCGCTTCACACAATGGCCCCATAACACAAAATGTAATGCGAACGGACAATACCAGTAACGTTTTAATAACTCCCTTTGGTAACCGTTGCACAAGACAAGCTCGATAGGTCTCTCTCTACATTAACCGTTATACAATAACTACAAAGAGAGTGTGATTGTGATTATTTTACAATAGATATTGGAAACGTTTCGCGCGGCAGCACTGTGCTCGAAAACGTTGAACTTTTTATGTTAAATCTTGGTAATTTAATTGTTCACAAGAAATTTTAAAACGTAGGTATATACTAAATGTCCGTTATTATAAAACGTTATGTACAGATGTTTCGAAAAATTTTGTCCTAACTATTATATTCCTTTAAAATTGATCAGTTATTTATCCGCCGAAAGTCTGTGAAGTCTGAAATTTATGAAGCTACTGGTTATAGGGCACACTAATTTATTGTATCAATTTATTTATGTCATGTTA
This sequence comes from Carcina quercana, assembly GCA_910589575.2. Classification (NCBI taxonomy): domain Eukaryota; kingdom Metazoa; phylum Arthropoda; class Insecta; order Lepidoptera; family Depressariidae; genus Carcina; species Carcina quercana. The sequence continues at coordinate 653,950 of OU342434.1, read as the reverse complement.
AATGATCCATCCTTCATAATACTGAATTATAAATATGTATCAAAATTAGTTCTGGATAAGCTGAACTGGAAATGATCATGTCACAAAGGTGGAAGAACGGAGCCATACGTACTAACGGCTAGGTACCGGTTACCGATAATTGTCGTGTACCATGGGACAGGCCTATGGTTAGATGGAAACCAAAAATGCAAAAGCATTGGTTGCCTATTTTTTAAAACATCACAATAAACTCGCTTACAAACAGATTCAGAACTACGGTACCTTATGAGGACTCGTTCCGGGCTAATATTCAGGAGAGGTACGTTTTTCGGTTGATGAATGAAACCAACGTAAAATCTATTTTTGACATCCGATAACTTATTTGTCAATGTACGAGGGGCATACCGAAATGATCGGGAATATAAAACAATACATACAGGAAATAACTAAATTTATTTTTATTGCTTTTCGAAGTATTCTCCGTTGCAGTTAATGCACTTTTGCATTCGTTCGAACCAATTATTATAGCAGCAATTCCAGTCCGAAGTTGACATGGTCAAAATCGTCGATTTGTATGCTTCCACTGCTTCTTCTGGACCTTGAAACCGCTGACCACGCAATAAATCTTTGATTCTAGGGAATGTAAAGTAATCATTGGGACTCAGATCAGGGCTGTATGGAGGATGATCCATTAATTCAACGTTTTCCTGCTTCAAAAACTCGCTTGTTTTCTGAGCGGTGTGAGAGCTCGCATTATCGTGATGGAGGATTATGCGTCGTTTCGGGTTACCTCTACGGAGTTCGGATATCATCTGTGGCAAACAAACCGTTGTATACCAATCAGCGGTAACCGTTCTCCGTTCCTCTAAGGGAACTGTGACTACATGTCCTGTTTTCGCGACAAACGAAGCGACCATTTTCTTCGATACGCTGCGAGAGCGGACAACTTTTGTTGGCTTGATCTCACCTGCGAAGACCCAGACAGCCGACTGATGCTTTCTTTCTGGCTCATATGAATAGATCCATGATTCATCACCAGAGACAATGTTATAAACTGCTTTTGACTTTCCTCCGTTGAAGCGTTGCAGAGTAGACCGGCACCAATTGACACGAGCCGCCTTTTGCTCTTCGGACAAATTATGGGGCACCCAGCGGGAAACTAGCTTTCTCACTCCCAGTTCACCATGTAAAACAGTTTGTATCGCAGTCATACCTATCCCTAAAGTAGCCCGAATCTGCTCATATGTAATATGTCGGTCATCCTGTATCATTCGGCGCACAACAGCGACATTTTCTGGTGTAACCGCTGTTTTTGGCCGGCCTGTGGAAGGTACGGTGCCAAGAGAAGCACGTCCACGCCGGAATTCAGAATACCAGCGATATATTGTCGTCTGGCTAGGCGCTTCACTCTTGAATATAGATATAAGCTCAGCGAGACATTGTCCCTGAGATAATCCTCGTCGAAAGTTGTAAAAAATTATGGCACGGAAACTTTCTCTTGTAAGCTCCATTTTTTTATCGACCTATCAATTTCAAACTGATATTGTTCTTTAAAAAAAAATTTTTTTTTAATTCTGTCAATTGTATTCGATTTTCAACTAACCAGTGTTTATTCATCAAAAAGAGTTTTTAATCTAATTAAATCGAAAGTACTCGATTACCGATCTTTTCGGTATGCCCCTCGTATTTGTAACAACTAAATGAAATCCGTTCAGTTTGAGAACAAATTGTTATATTTCGTAACCTATAAACGCGCGTAGGTTCCAGAGCGGAGCTAGCTTAGCATTGGCTAGTTACAGTTGCGCTGTTCACAGATGGTTGTATCAGGGAACGATGCCAGCTGGGCGTGATTCATTCGTGTGCTTGTGACGTGAGAAAGGAACATAAATCCTGAGGTAAGCTCCTTCCTCAGTTCACTACACACATGCAGGACTATGCTAAGCTTCCACAACACGCAAAATCCAGACAAACGTTACGGTGTCGTTACACCGTGTCGAGTGCGTCAATGTATTTCGCATAAAGAAGATAGCTCAAGCTTGTGTTTGGTTTGTCAAATTTTTGCTTGAAATACAAGCTAAAAATACGGCAAATAATGTGTACGTTTCATCAGCATAAATCCAGTGCCAGACATAAGCCTCACTCTAGGATCCGATACAGCACGTAACATCCATCCGTCGCTACAACGCAAACGATGCTAAAGTACAGACACACACACACACACACAAGCACCCTTTGATCTATGCACGCAAGGCAATACAAACCTCCTGATTATAAGCTTGCGCTTTTGGACTTTTGCCGACGCTTGTAGGTCGGAAAGCGTGTACTCGTAAATGCGGCATTACAGTCCGTGCAAGACCTCGTTTTAGTTTAAAGTCATATGCGATGACAGAGCTACAAATATATTGTTTATTGTTTAATAATAATTACAAATAACTAAAATTGTACAATGTGGCCTATCCCTAACAAGAGATTTCTCCTGGCACTCACACTGGAGCTTTCAAAAAATAAATATACTGTAAGTAGACCTACATACATGTACATAAACAAAACAAAACAAAAAAGTATAGTAGAAAAAAAAAGCATAACAATAAATACAAACACGATTTACATAATATATAAATTATAAATAAATATATACATACCTACATACATATGAACTACCTATTATTTAAATGAGGGATAAATAGTGCTCCTTGAGTTGTTTTTAAATGTTCCGATAGTTCTACAGTCGCGTATGTCATTTGGAAGTGTAATCCAGAGTCTCACTGCATGATATTCTGTTAGTAGTTTTCAAAGCTTACGTAGCTTGTTTGAGTGACCTATCAGACTACGAACCTAAGCGTACTTGGTTACGGTTTTTACAGCGATGATATGTGTGGTGACTGGGACAACATTGCAAAGGTTATCTTTACTTCTGTGAATGTCCACATCCAGATAATATTATAAATGTTAAAGTTTGCTTATGTCCAATGCAATTAAATGTCGCATGGTCCGGACTGGACGTGTTGGGATAAATTTTTGACACACAGACAATCGATTAACGCTAAGTATAGCTGTGGGATGATTCTTTCTTCTTCCGCAGATGAAGATGCGGTAATACTATGAACAGTCCATGTAGAATAGGAAAATTCAAGGGATTAGTCCAAAAGTTTCAGGATTAGCTAGGGGTAAGTCCCCTGAGCAATGTATAATAAAGCCTTTGCGATTACAGGTGCCAGGGGATGGGAGGGGCATTAAAAGTATATTTTTTACGTTTTTACTCGAAACTCAAAACCAGTGCATCTTAGCGATAACAATGCCAGAATAAAAGTACAGCTCATTAAAATTGCCGCACCTTTGTTTCTAGTGTTGTTCTGTTCAGTCTGCTTGGATCACTAGTACATTTAATATTTTCGATTCATGTTTTATTCATCATTGAATCGAAGCAAACGAGATGATGTGACAGCAGCACGCATCTCTCACATCTTCCCACAGAGCCCTGACTTCCGTGTCCTCGGTGGGAACGGGGCCGCTTGCGACACGACGCGCTCGACCTGCGCCTGCGCAGGGGGGCTGAGGGGGGCACGTGACCCCGCGGGGTCTGGGCCTCGATGCAGCTTCAACACACAAATGTGGAAACCGCTAAAAGGCTGTAGATTTACGGTAATACATTCAATGGCTCCACTAAAAGCAAGCGATCTGGAACCTTTTGTGGACAGAAGCCTGGGTTCAGTGTATGTTATCCAGACACGTTTTTACTTATAGGTATAGGTAGTAACGATTATAAAAAAATTTGTTAGAAGGATTTATGTTTTCTACCAAAATATATTGTTTTGATTTGGTTTCCATATGTATTACACCTCCCTATTATTTTATTAAAATTGAAATTAAAGGATAGAATCATGTAAATTCGGTTTCGAAAGGTAAAGTTGAATTTACCTTCATGGATATCAAGAATGATTTGCAGAATATAAACTTTGAATAAAGATGTTCCAATTAATACGGTATACAATTTCTGAAAGAATAGGCTTTATAGCATTGTTCATTGAACAGTTGCAACAAGTGCAACCCACCTCACAAAAATCGCCACTTTCATGTACTGAAATAAGGATCAATGTTTAAATGACAGTATAGCAACTACATTTTAACATTAAGATATTTAAATGTATTGTCTGGCAAGAGCTTTCGCGTTTTGGCTTTGAAAAGGCACGGCGGCCGAGTGAGCGATGACCTTAGATAACCGCCTTTATAACTCCATGCTGCAAACAAATCTGCGAACTCAGTCGAAAAACAAACGTTGCGATTGTGTAACCTTTGTTACATCGCGTGGAGCGCGGCGCGCGGTGCGCAACGCTGCTCTACCAACTGGGATAGAGGATACACGCTCAATTTTTCACCTCACAGAGCTCTATATTACCTTTTGTTCAATGAAATTTCACAGGCATGACATAATTTAAATAGATTTAAATCCCTGAAATCGAAATGAAAATTGGACAAATCACAGTTACGTCTAGAACATATTATTTGTTTTGATTGCTGAAAATTTGATCAGCCTGCGTTTTTATACGAAGAGTACTTAGACGAAACACTGTTTTAAAAGTTCTGTATATCGTCCGTCAATACGCTACAATTCGTTCGTCAATCGCGAGCTTCGGAAACGTGACAAATCATGTAACGTATTCTGACAGAGTAGGAGGCTATGTACCATATTGTGGACAGCATAACAATGGCAGTTTTTGTGAAGTTTCGCTCAGCAGCAATGTTCACACGTGCTGTCGTCTTAGTACTCGCTTTATCTCCTTATAATTACTAGGTATGGTGATATGCCACACGCTGCCTACCTGTGATACAGCGAAACAGAACATAGCTACGATTTGTTTACACTCTCAAACCTTGTAAGAAAATAGATTAAAGAGTTGAATGATGAAATAGCAATTTAAATTATTAATAGATATTGTACAAAAAGTATATCACTTATAACGTAATCATTAAAATTTAATTTTATCCGTTGAATGTAAGTTACATGAAAACTTAATAGAACAAACGATTAAGATTTTCAGACTATATTCAAATGATTGTTACAAGAAAATACACTAAATAAACATTCTTCAAAAAATGTTTCGCAAGTGTTTTTGCTACACGTTTTATATGAGAAAACGAAAGCTTAAAAAATTTAAGAACAATATGATTAGATCATCGAAAAAATACTTGCAAACCTTTATGAACTAAATATAATGTACTGTATTTGGAAGAAGGTACAAATTTACAACCGAGAAAAAATTTGAGTCACAAATTATAGCGAAGCGTCCATTCGACTACAGAAATCAGCTTGTTATATTTGAGCTCTAGAAGCTCAACACCATGCCCTACTCTACTATTAAAACTACGAATAGAAGTATGTATAATGAATGACGCAATACTAAATACAGCCGTACATTATTGCAGTCTGAGCTGGCGGTCCCGCGGCCACTTCCTGACGTTTTCACTTTCCTCGCGGACGTCGTCGCCTTCGATGTTTTCTCTCGATTCGATTGCCACAATCGGTACAACATTCAATTTATTTATCGAATCGATTCTGAGGCGAACTTTTTTGTGTAATCATTATCTGTAACGAGTTTCGCGTACGGTCGATACTTTTACTTCAGGGTTTCGAATCGATTCAAATTGTTTTCATGTTGATTTGACGCGTTCAAATCAATGACGTTTACAAAAAGATGAAATGTTAATGGCATTTAAATTAGGTCTCGTTCTTTGTTGAAGTTTTTTCAGATGGTACAAATTTAAATGAGAGGAAAAGTTGTTCGGATGTGAACAGGATGTGAAATTTGCATCACATCCGGTATGTTTATTTCTGTTTACGAATGAAAGCTTTCTTTTTCTAATTCTTGAGTTTACTGAAAACTGAAACAATATATTTCTGTTTAAGAAGATTACGTATTAACTAACCATTTAAAGATGATTCAAATTATTTTGAGTATCTATATTCTAAATGCGAAAGTGTGTTTGTCCGTCCTTTACGTTACCACGGATAGTCAGGATAACTTGATTTTTTGTACAGGGGTAGTTGAAGGGATGGAAAAGAACATAGGCTACTGTTTATCTTGATTGAATAAGTCGTTTCTGTGAGATAATTTCTGACGCTGGCAACAACTAGTACTTTGTTTAGTAGTGGACGCTTTCCAACTTACGATATTGATGTAGAGCTTCTGATTAATATAAAGATATTGTCAAGTTTCTCGGATGTCTGTCTTTTTGCTTTTCAAAAATTCGATTTATTCGATTTGTATGAGTTTTGTGCTTAAAATTTAAAGCTAAAAAGGTGTCTGTCAATATTTTTAAATATTTTGAGTGTAATGTAAAATTATTTAGCATTCCCTTCAACTCTTTAGACGTTCAAAGTAACCTTAAAACAAGTGGTAATAAGGCTTTGTTTACGTCAAAATGTCAGCTAGGTATGATTCGACTGTCATTTGTGCTTACTTATTCCGGAAGACGGAGTTTTACTATTTTAGTTGTCAAACGAAGTTTAATACAATGCAATGTGATAGAAGATTATTGTACGGAATCTTATATCACGTTGATAAGAATTACGAAAAAAAAATGCTTTCGATTGCTTGTGTCTTAATGTAAGTCATATTCCAAATTGAAATATGTTGTTAATATATCGAACAAAGGGAGATTTACGACAAAAATGCAGGCACTAAGCGCAGGGGTGAACGACCCGGAGCAACGATTGTCCTTTCTAAGCTCGCGGGCTTACAGAACACAACTAGAATTATTCGTATTGCCTAACCACAGCGCTTCATATACTCGTTAGTACTAATTCGATAAGTAAAGAAGCCCACATTGCCGAAAAGCTTGTGAAATAACACTGAAGAAGTTCTACAGAAACACATGCAATAGACAGTTATTTTTACGTTTTTTCCCTACTTAAATAACTTCGTAATGTAATTTTATTAAACCACTAAGACTTAACTTTAAAGTGATTGAATTTGATTTAAAACGTCGTGAAATTACACACCACTTTTGTCTATTTTTAGACACTTTTTATATATTTTTATATATTCGTTCCATTCTATATTTACCCGTCAAATATAAATGTTTTGCAAAGAAATTAATCCCCTTATAACAAATAGCTTGATGACAAATATATATTTGTTTTAATTTTTTTACTATTCCGATCAATTTAGAGTTTCTACAAACTTTGTATTCCTAATTCGTTGTAAAGAACGAAATAGAATCTCGCCACAATTTAGTCACCGTATACTTTCAAACGGCTATCGTAACACATCGTGAAAAGCTTAACAATAACCATGTCGGTTTAATAGACCGCAACATTGCATACAAGTAGAACTGAACATTTGAAGACACAACTCACAACCGCAGCTAGCATTCTAATACGAGCCACATGCAATAATGGACATAGTAATGTGGCTTAGAACCACCTTCCATCACTTTTATAATATTGAAAAACACTAAAATAAAACAAAAACACTTTTTAAAAATCGAATCCGCATATTTGAACTGATGATCCAGGGGGTGCGTTCTAAAACCACATTCTTGTCACTGTTTTGACACTTACGTATATTTTTGCCGCCATGTTTTAAGATTAACTGTCACTTGTCACTCGCGATGTGTGTGTATGCGCGGGACGGTCGCGCGACGAATGCCGATGCAGCCAAGAGCCGCCATATATAACCTCCCCGCCGATCCAGTGTTCAATTAATTACGATCGGTTTTCACTGGTCGCTGTATCTATCTGGAACATACGCTTCCTCCATCGTAACCCCTGGGTTTGGGAATTATCTGTATCACCCTATATGTATATCTGACTGTTTATAAAAATATGCAATTTTAAAATTTTCCATCGAACTTCAAAAAAGGAAATGATTCTTAACTCAACCTTTTTTGTGTATGTTACGATATATTTTAACTTCTTTATTGAATAAACAACCTCTAATGATAAGTGGTAGATAACTCTTTGGTAATAGATAACTAAATCTTATAACTTGACATTGTCTTACTCTTTTTATTGAGCTGTGAACATATCAATTTAAAACACGACTTAAAAACTTGTTGACTTAAAAATGTTTTTATAATCAACAATAATTTTTAATTTACCTTAAACTTAGTTAATTGTTAATTAATAGCATTACTAAATTGTTTACACCAAATTATTATTAATATAATATTTAACGTTAATAAGTTGATGATTTCCTTTACTTACTACATGTAAGTATAAATGTATATACGCATGCATCCTCTTGGCAAACAGTGAAATAAATTCTGCTGCTAATTCAATTTTCACGCCTCGTAATTAAATTGTTAACGCTTGCTAAAAAGAAAAAGAAAATACTTCAATTAATTTACATATAATTACAGCAAGGGAGACTTAACTAAGTAGTTTATTATCTAATTTCCTTCCTCGTAGATATTTTATTATATTATTTATAACTAAGATACAATCACGTTTTAGAGAAAGTAAAAATCCGTCGTCAGTTTATACAATACTTGCAGAATTCGAACGATATAATCCGCGCGCTCGCTCCCTCGTAAAATTAATATTGTTATGGCCTTTTTAGGATTCCGTACCTCAAAAGTAACTGTTATAGGATTACTTCGTTGTCCATCTGTATGTCAAGATCGTTTTCCTCAGAGTCTCGGGAAGGTATCCAGTTGAAATTGATATTGAATACTCAAGTCTAAGTCAACCCAATAAAAAAGTACGGCTTTTTACGCCGCTTCTTTTGACGATTTCCCTTGAAAGCGCATCAAAACCTATTGGGTGCTTCCCATTGACCTAGAATACTGAAATTTATCAAGAAGCAAGGTCTTACAGCACAAGTATAGGAATAAATCTGAAACGCAAACGAAATCACATCAATATCGCCACACGATGATTACAAACTTCCCGCGCCTTTTGTTATATTTTTGTTGCTCGTAGATTTCGACAGGCGCGTCTATTATTTATGATTTTCAGTAAGTTAATTAATCATGCGATACGTTGAGTCCCAGGAATATAATAAAAAACTTCAATGAGCTACTTGTGTGGTTTTTTAAATCTAGGTCAGAGTTTGTAGAAACTAGGTACGGTACGTGAGACTAGCTGACAATAGCACGAAAATATAAATGTTCCCTATTTTAACTTCGAATACCTAAAAAGTAAATGCATATTCATAAGCTACATAAGTCTCGTTAAAGCGTCTAACTAGACCTAGGTCACAGCAACAATGTGCTGAACCTAACAGGATGTCTAACCGCGTAGCGTCGTCGTTAACGCAGCAGTTCGGTTACATAACCGAGATCAACACTAACTGCTAGTTAAATAGCGTTGGATTAAATAAAACGTACGATGATCCTTGTGAAAGTGTGACGGGGTGACTTTTAGAGTTGCATTCCTCAAAGGGAAATAACCCTTATAAAATCAGTTTGTTGTCTAATTGACTGTAAAGGCCCTTTTTCTCAGGAACACATAGAGGTCATCATCATCATCAGCCGCGAAGCGTCCACTGCTGGACATAGGCCTCCTTCATGGCTCACCACATCAACCGGTCCCGAGCCACCTGCATCCAGCGACACCCCGCGACCTTAACCAGGTCGTTGGTCCACCTTGTAGGGGGACGGCCGGGTAGACGTTTCCCGGTACGTGGTCGCCACTCGAGAAGCTTTACTTCCAACCGGTTATCGGTTCTTCATCGCTCGCATCATCAATCAAGTTAAAATTAGTATCAAATACTCAAGTTTGTAATCTCTTGGACCTGTAAAAAAACTTCTTAGTCTACGCAATTAAAAGATAGGGCCGTTTATGTCGCTAAGTATGGATCTGGAGCTGTATTATGGGGTGATGTGATTGTATTATACTAAGTATGTGTATAAGTTTAAGCTCCGTCACATACCTATCTGTTCTGATTCGATGTACCTAGAACGCTCCGGAACAATTCTCGCTTGCTTGGGGCGGTAGGTGTGTGACGATCAGTACATTTTGTATTGCCTTATAGCCTTGCGGTTTCAATTCTACCTAGATCAAAATAGAATCGGTAGGTGTGTAACAGGGCTTATTCCAAATCAAACAATAAAAAACAAACACACAAGGGCCTAAAATAAGAAGTAAAAGCTTCGGAGGAAATTTCAAGCGCAGATTTGTAGTGGTTAGTCATCAACCGTCCGCATAACCTCCAATAAGTTTCTAGCCTTTCAATCTTCCCATAATCACTCGTACATGCGGGTTTGTGATCTCAGCAAGCTATCAGTGAGGACCCTCCTGCCCACCGCCTGGAATACTGCCATAAACCCTCACCTCGAAGCGTCATGAACGAATTATATCCTAAAGCTAGGAACAAAATGTCCTTCACTTTTAACAGTATTTATTGGCTAGCGACCTAACTACCTTATCAAAAGCTACGTCGAATTAAAGCAAATTCTACAGCAAAATATCTCTGTCACTTCAAGCATCTGAAGCTCAACAACAATTTATCCAGCAGCTGGGCTCTGTAATTATTGGTATAGTCCTTACGAGATATTGTAGGTACAGACCAAAGAAAATTTTTAGTGACATTAAAAAAACAATATTAAATAATTCACATGATTTACAGGTCTAACACATAACTGAGTTTGTTCCTGAGATATGGGATCGGAACGGGAGTGGATAATTGATAATGATCGAACATTTAACCACCACCGTGGCCTAATAATGGCTGCACACTTGGAATTACAATCCCGAGGTTCCCCGTTCGATTCCTATTGGAGGATAACTGTTGGTACTTGGTTTGTTGGTGGTAGATCATCTTCTATTACCGCCTGGCTAGCTACCACCACGTTACCTAAATCTGCCACCAAACAGCAGTGTTAATAGCACTATTGTATTCCGGTGTGGAAGATAGCAGAGCCAGAGATTCTATAACTTGAGACTTCTAGGTGCGCACGCTTCACGTTGTGGCTGACTGTATTTTCTGAATAAGATATTCTGTTCTTATTAGTGTATAATTGTCGACATTTCAATCACAATTTACTTTTAAAACTTCGCTATTTGATTTTTTTCTATAAGCTAGTTATTTGTATGTTATTAAATGTGTACACGTGTACATTAGCATCGGACCGTGCACACATTCGTGCTATTTATGGCAACAATTCGTCATCTGATTAGCGGTAAGCAGCTCCGTTATTCAGTATTGGCTGCGTTACGACACTGCTACGAAGTATGCACGTGCATTATTCATGGCTCGATCAGACACGCGAATTGACATTACGCGTGTGTTAATTAATGTTTCACAATTAGGGACTGTGTCAGGAGCCTGGTGGTGATATTGTGACTCACAATCAGTGGGCACTGAGACATTAAGTAGGTCATAGGGATGGAAACAAAATTAAACTAATTCAAAAGAAAAGAAAAAAGTCATCATTCAACAGTCCAGGTCTGGGTTCGATCCTGGCTCGTACCAATGAGTTCCAATTTGTTATTTGGAATTTATGTACGAATGATGAAAATCATTACCATTGGCTTTTTGGTGAAGGAAAACATCATGAGGAAACCTGCACACAACTGAGAAGAAATTCAAAGGTATGTGTGAAGTCTACCAATCCGCACTGGGACTATGTCCCATACACTCTCTAGAGAGTAGGCCTGAGCCTCTGCAGTGGGGACATATATAGGCTGTTAATAATGAGGGATAGAATACAAATTCCTATGAAGAAAAAAAATTACAGGTTTCATTGGGGAATGTACTACTAAATGGTTCCACTGTCCGTCTGTCCGTCCATTAAAGATTTGTGTCTTTTGATCCGTAATAGTAAATGTTAAAAGGATGTGTATTACTCTGCCCGCTAAAGCAATAAATAATGTTACGAACTTCCAGGGTTCGTAGATTGAAGAGAAACACGAGTCCAAAGTTCCGGAGTTTATTGGTAACACAAGTCCACAAATCAATCTTCAAAATCAATCTTAAATTTTCCCTTACTAAAAGTTGAAATTTTAGAGCAATTGAATTCGGTTTCCAGTTCTTTTTGAACGCATTTACTTGTCACTTGACCATCTACTGAAGAATAAACAGCTAAGAAGCTATGACGATTACTCTGAAACAATAGCATTATCTCATTATAATCCTGAAGACTAACAACTGTCTGTAAAGAGCATTGACATTTTGTTATAATCCTAATAGCTTCCGTCTGTTCCAACGTTCGTTTCAATTTTACTTAACTCCGGCTTAGTGTAAGAAGCATCGGCTGGTTGCTCGGTGCGATGTCAGTAATATGAGTATAGCCACAACGTTGCAACAGCTCGACACCTCGCTGTGGTACCATGGTTGTGTCTGGGAGTCTCTCAACTGTCTACTTTTCTAACTAAGGGAGATTTTCAAAAGATATCCGACTTCTTAGGAGAAGAGCCGTGTTATATGTCAGGCATAAAGACGAGTGAATTGGAGAGTTCAGGGTCCTTACTTCAGAAGAACGCCTCAAGTGCTCCCTTCACGCCTTGCACGTTGCACTTTCCAGGATGTGTCAGCCACTCTCGTGGCGGGTACTCTACAGCGGGATGGAGGCCATTTGTGCACCCATCGATAGGTTAGGCAGAGTCTGTGATTGTCGTTCCTTAGCCATTTACACTTGGGGCTATGTTGGTGGGACTACAGCGGAGTCTGTTCGTTTCCGCTCGCGCTCAACAGTCTAATTCTGAACCATTGCGAGTGTCCTCTAGCAGTGGGACTACGATACAACTGGAACATTTCATGTATTGCTATACATTAGTATCGGTTATATACGTGGCTTTAGATTGGTATTAAAAGTATTATACGTCTTTATTCAGGTTCTGAGCGACAAATTTCTACTCGGAAAGTAAAACTAGTAAAGTGAAAAAGTCGAAAGGTCAATAATTGTTTTTAGATTTTTCTGTGAGATAAAATAGATGATCGCTTGAATTGCATATTCACCAGCAATATAAAGACTCCCATATTAAATTGCAAAAAAAATTACAAGCTTATTTTGATGATCGTTTATTATATACGGCTGTTCTCAAGAAGGTGGAAGTGACACAATTTGTGCGTATTGATTCTTCAGCAAAAAACTTGCGTTCCAGTTATTATGTAAAACGTCTAAATTTGGCACTTTTATCATACTTTCAAAAGTCCTTGGCCTCTCGACTCTCTCCTTGCAGCAAACCGCGGAACTTTTTGTGATTACATTAAAGTTAACTACATATTTTAATGTTGCATAAACATGTTCTCGAATAAAAGTGTCCATTACTGCTCGCTGTCAGCGTTAATTGCCATGTTTCACTGTAACAACAATAGATCCGTCCGTTTTATTGTTTTATTTTAGATTAAACAACCGCAACAGAAGTATTACTTTTTCAACTGACTTTTTATTTAGATGGAGCTTAATAAGATACATTTTACTTTGTTTTGTCTTAATAAAGACGTCATTTTATTACGGTTTTGTGTTGTAGAATGAAATCACACCACACTATCAATGTTATCAATGAGAAAGTGTGTTTGTTTGTTACCTTTTGGCGCTTCAACGGAGCAACCGAATGTGATGAAATTTAGCCTTGCACCTATGTCAAAGAGAGTATCACCAGTTACTTTCATCCGGGAAAAGTGTGACCATGGGACAATTTCTTCAGTCCGGAAGTCGCAGGTTGGATTTCCGATGCATTCATTTTCTATATCCGCCTTGCTAGCCGGTACTAAAGGTAGCAGACAGCCTCATGAGCTTAAGGCTTATGGATGCGCACGCTTACCATCCAAAGGCCATATAGTCACTTACCATCAGGTGAGATGTAGGCCAAGTGCAACCACAACATAATTTTTGTAAAGGTCAGGCAGACAATATCGCGGGAAAAGCTCGACGTTTATGCATATGTCTATTATAATATTATTTGCTAGTGGCCTTTCTCAGTTTATATGAAAAACTTACGTCCCTGGCTATGGCTAATAAATAAGTTATGAAAGCATGCACGAGTACATGTTTAATATCCAAACCATAAATTATAAATTAATTCAAACCAGTACCTGTAAACAAATCGGTACATACAAATATTTTGTCTAGTCTAGTAAAATATAATAGGAGAAACAATCATAAATAAACAATGTTTATACAGATGGTCCTTATACTGTCGATAAGATAAAGTCAAAGTGAAAAGCCATTTCACAAAAATTATTTCTTTATGCATAATAAACAGAAGCGTCGGTGGCGCAATGGATAAGGCGCGGACTGTCAAACTGAGGGTTCCGGGTTCGAATCCAGCCGTGCACCTATGAGTTGTTTTTCAATTCAAGTACATTATCCGATTGCTTAACGGTGAAGGAAAACATCTGAGGAAACCTGCATGTCTTGAACAGGCATGTGAAGCCCGCCGTTACGCACTGGTACCGCGTGATGGACTACGGCCCATACACTCTCTGTAGGAGAGTAGCTGCAGTGGGGACGTATATAGGCTGTTGATGATGTGATGTGCATAATAAATTACAAACGCATTGAAATAAGGAGGCTATGATTATCTTCGAACTTGACGACGACAAACAGTTGACGTATATTTCTCCCATATTTCCTCCTACCAATAGTACCGCTTCATCAACTGGCCCCCACGATCCGCCATGATATCGTATCCGTCGGCACTCACGCGCACGGATCGCCCGCATTGTGCGCGTTGTCGTAGTTTTGGTTCACTTTCCCTGCGCGCGCATGTCAAGGCCGCTAGCTCGCACAATCGCGAGCTTAAATTACCGCTACTTGCTTTTGGTTCGCTGTGATCTAAACTGGAGCAGATTAGGGTTCTGTTATAACTAATAACGTGTGGAGAAAGTTCATAAGCATTTTTAGCTTATTCGCATTTATTACTAATGAAAACGTCATGTGTAAAAAAATGATAAATATTATTTATTTTAGTGCACGATTCCAACTCGAACTTTGACGGGTTTTTTTAACACAAATATTCTGTACCTGCACTGTTCCAAGTATATCGCTCGTTGATGTCTTTTGTATGTCAGAAATGAGAGAAATGAGTTCTTTGTACGGAACGCGCGGACGCGGTTTGTATCAAGAGCTAGTGGATATTTTGTTTGTGTTCCGTACCCAAAGGGTAAAAACAGGGCCCTATTACTGAGCCTTCGCTGTCCATCCGTCTGTTTGTCCGTCTGTCACCAGGCTGTATCTCATGAACCGTGATAGTTAGACATTTGAAATTTTCACAGATGATGTATTTCTATTGCAGCTATAACCACAAATACTGAAAACCAGAACAAAATACATATTAGAGGCGCCATCTAGTACTCATCTACTACTGCTACTGCAAAACTAATTTGATAACGAAAATCGAGGCGCATTAGTTAGAGGATTGTTCGGTGCATATTATTTATAGTTTTCCGTATTTTAAATATCCATATTATATATCATAGTAGCCAAAGCTTCCAAAGCTCTAGGTTTTGTGATGCGTAACTCTAAGGATTTTACTCAGGCCAAAACCCTGAAAATTCTATACTGTACATTTGTCCGCAGCAATCTAGAGTACGCATCGCAGGTGTGGAACCCGAGGTATGCTACTTACATTATTCGGATGGAAAGAATCCAAAAGAAGTTCATTCGGTACCTCTGCTTTCGCCTCAAAGACCACTATCGACCCGGTTGCTACTTACAATTTTGTAAGAAGCACCATCTTCTTCCACTGGAGATGCGTCGTGCCATTGCGGATATGATGTTCCTTTTGAAGGTAACTTCCAACTCCATAGACTGCGCTGAGCTCCTATCTCAACTATCACTCTGTGTTCCCACAAGACAACTTATATCTAGCGATCCTATTTTCCTTCCCCTGACCTATCGTAACTTTAGACGGAATACATTCATATGGCGTGCGAGTCGAAGCTTCAACAGTTTATGCAAAGCATTCGATTTAGATATATTCAACACGAGCTGTGCATTGGCAGGGCAATTACAATTACAAATACCACCAAGGGCAAAGGCCATTAATGAGGCAAGCATTTTTCGATTAAGCGAGTAATTTTTAATTTATTTATTATTATTTTATTCTATTTTAAAAATATATTATTTATTATATTTTCTATTATTATTTATCATATTGGTACAATGTGTAGAAATTACTAGCGCTGTTAGAAAAAGAAGAAAAAAAATGGATACGTCATTTACTCAAGTTTAACCTTCTGTTAAGTGAGTGCTTCGCTTTTCTTTCTAATTTTCAATTGTTTAATAGTGAGGACCTGTAATTGGCTTTCTGTAAACTATTTATTGTGTTATACTGTTATTATTGGCTGTTGGTCTTCCGAAACCATAAAATAAAATAAAAAATAAATAAAAATATTGTGTACGGAACCCTTCGTGCGCGAGTCCGACTCGCCCTTGGCCAATTTTTTTGTGTCGAGTTTGATTTTTTGATAGTTCCAGAGGGAGGGAGAGAGGGATTGCAGATTCAATCCCGTTCATTCATCATCGAACCTCGATTACAGAGATTTGATATTTTTGATTCCTTATTTCCTTTTGAAGCAAAAAGAATGAAAAATTAAACTGATGTCGAAGGATCAGTGTGCTTTTAAATAATTTTGGAGACAGCATACGTATCACCGGAAGAGATCTTACGAGAGAGAGAAAGAGATCTGGGAGGGGAATGCGGGAGGACTTTGCCCAGCAGTAGGACAGGGACAGTATAGGCATGTTTAATAGTGCCTGAAAAGGAAAAGTTCGGTATTCAAAGCTTATTTAGCAATACGTATGACGTATATTTAGAGCCGGAATCAAATAGCCACACGATATACATACTTGTAGTGAGTTCTCGTGTTACACAAATATCTACAGACACCACCAGCTGTGCTACGCAGTGACGCATGGCCGGACAGACAGGGGGCTGGCGGACACAGCACGACCTTGCGAAGAGACAGCTCGCTCTCGGCGGGTACACCTCCGTGACTTAATCTATAGCGGTATGTAAGGACTTCATCAGTTATTTATGTCGTGGGCTTTTTACTTGTTCGTGTCTTGTAGTTTTTCTGCGGTGACAGTTAAGTGTGTTTATTTTTAAGTGAATCAAATTACAACTGTTTGTGAAAATAGTTGATAAACAAAACTTATGACACGTTGTCAATCTGGTTTGTTATCACAGATTAGGTACTTTTGTATTGGCTCGGAATTTATCTATGTGATAAGGTCCGGAATGAGAAAAACCGTAGACGAACGAAGGTCACCGACATAGCTCGAGGAGTCAGTGAGCTGAAGTGGCAATGGGTAGGCCACATCCACAGAACCGATAACCGGTAAAGGTTCTCGAGTGGCGACCACGTACCGGGAAACGTCTACCAGGCCGTCCCCCTACTAGATGGACCGACGACCTGGTTAGAGTCGCGGGTAGTCGCTGGAGGCAGGTAGGGCCTATGTCCAGCAGTGGACGTTTCCCGGCTACTGATGAGGTACTTTTGTTATTTATTGTTTATGTTGTCCGAATGCGTTTGTTAATTTGTTGCATTTTTCGAAATCAGTCCCTTCTACTCTATTAATGAATTCATAGAATTACGTCTGACTAATGAAATGTTCATTTCTATTTAAATGTTTAGGTTAATCTAATTAGGATAATTAAGTATAGTTTTAATATGCATATAATGTAATATTTTGACATGCCGAGTGTAATGTTCATATTACTAGGTCAATAAAGTGAATCTTGAATCTTAAAGTTCTCATTGAAAGCTACATCTGAAATCCGTAATAATATGTTTAACAATTGTCGTCATGTTTAATGTCATACTTTTTGTTTACAAAGCCAGGTTCCAAAATCATGAAGTGTACAATTATATAAATTGGGAAAAACCGTTGAACCAATTTTACTGCGGTCAAATATCTATGTCATTTTTGTAAGATGGAATTTATTTCCTGCCTTTTTGACAATTATTACAGTTCTAGCGATACTTTCTTACATTACACAAACACAGTTAAATTGAAAAAATGTTTATAAAGCAAATGAAATTATTTAAAAGTGTAAGAAGTATTTTAATAAAATCATCTATAATTGATAAAAGGGACTCCCGCAGGAGTACACTGTAAGATCACTGTGAAACATCATCATCAGCCAGAAAACAGGCCTCCTCCATGGTATGGTCCTGAGACACGAACGGCATCCATCGATTATTATTATATTAGCGACCTATGACCGACCGTATAAAAAATTGAATTTTTTTTTCTTCAGAAACCATAAATTATTGAGCTGGTTTTCCTTCATTAGACAACAAAATCTTTCACTTTCATAGCGGTAAATGTAAAAAGTTTAAAAATGTAAAAAAAATATTCTTGAAGCCATGATTGATATTTTATTGCAACAAATTTTATCAATAAGTAAACAAACAATTCAATAGATGTATTTCGTTGAAGTTCGCTTCCCACAGCCGCCGCGCCCTTCACCTTGACACTTTTTCTGGCAAACTTTATCAATTCGTGCTTAGCGTTCGTGACGGTAAGTTTTTGCAACTACAAGTTTTTTTAAAAAAAAAAGAACTGCAATGTTTATTTTATATTTCCTGTTGTATTGGTTTCATAGTACTTGTAATGATAGTCATTTGCAATCATAAGTTTTCTTTAATTATGTATGATGGGATTGCACTTGGCCTTCATCTCACCTGTGATAAGTGATGACAAGGCCGTTGGATGGTGCGCGTGCGCATCCAGAAGCCTCAATCTAATGAGGCACTGGCTCTGCTACCTTCCATACCGGAACTCAAGGGCTATTAACACTGCTGTTTAGCGGCAGACTTGGTAACATGGTGGTAGCTAGCCAGGCGGACATAGAATATGCCACCAACCAAAACGGAGTACCGATAGATACCCCCACTGGGAATCGAACCCGGGACCTCCGGACTGTAAGTCCAAGCGTGTAGCCATTGGGCCACGGAGGTGGTCTATGTAAGTATGTACTCTATGTATGTGAAAACAACATCTTATTGCGATCACTAGACCACCGCCAAGCACGGTAAGATAAGGTGATCTGGAGATGATGATGACGACTCGAAGACCTTCTTTCGTCAAGTTTAACAACCTTACGAAAGATTACTCTCGCATGCACCACCGAAACTCCCAAATGCAAGTATGCATCTGTCTCCAAATCAAGGTGAGCCATTGTTTATTCAGTCTGCGAGACACTTGCAGCTTCGCAGCCGAGACGAATGGCTGCCACCGGCTGCATTGTAAGTTATACGATACAACTTTATGTATGCGGTCAAAGAGATACAAGTTTCTTGCTTCCTGTACTGAATGAAGATGTCTTCAGGTACAAGTTTATGTTGGTAGTTGCGCATGCGCTGGTTTGAGTCAACGTACGCTACAGATATGTCAAGGACTGTTTTGTAAAAATATGGCTGTTCAATGCATGTGTGGTGTTTGTAAATCATAGCTTGTTTTCAGACTTCCATGATTTGGTAAAGATTTAGTTTAGTATTGTTTCGTCTGTCATATATAGCTGTACAACTGGTTTAATTTCAGACTTATGACATTCTGTTTGGGTGTACCATCATAAAAATTTACACAGTGGAAATCACCATAGTCATCATCATCAGCCGGGAAACGTCAACTGCTGGACATAGGCCTCCCTCATGGTACGCCACATCGACCGGTCCCGAGCCGCCTGCATCCAGCGACTCCCTGCGTCTCTAACCAGGTCGTCGGTCCATCTAGTTGGGGGACGGCCTGGTAGACGTTTCCCGGTACGTGGTACGGTAGTTTATTAGTAGCCATTTCCATAGTATAGTCATAGCCGCAGAGTAAACTATATTACACGTATAAATTAAAAGAATAAAAGCAATCAAAATAAAAAAATTCTCAGCGTTTGTACTGTAAGGTGTAAGTGAGATCATCTCAATTTGTAAGTAAACATCAACATTTAAAAGAAAAATTATGTCTGCGCTTATTATTAGTATAAATGTGAAACTGGTATTTTTAGAGATGTATTAAAAACGCCAAGTGTGAGTCGGGCTATCGTTCTCTAATGCCGCGCAATATATAACACAGGATCGAACATAAAACACCGGGAAAAAACACGTCCCTTGTATGAGACCCCTGTAGCTTAAACTCTTTTTTATTTGTTGGTATATCGGCTGCAGTAACAGCACTCAGTGACCATTTTAAGTGTACCCCTATTACAGTTCAAAATATACGGCAATGTGACGGACGGACGGACAGACAGCACAGCAATAGTTAGCAAACTTTGTGTACGGAACTCCAATTATCACTGCCAAACAGATTTCTTCATTAATATATAGACTACTTAAAAACTCTTTGGTACTTAAAACGGGTATATTGTCTATGTTACGTCACCAACAAAATTCAAGATGGACGTTTTGTGTACAAAGTAATCAGTCTGTAATTAATATTTATATAACATCAAAAGAACCCTTCGCAGCTTCCTCCATGATTCATTCAGAGTGAAACAAAAATATTTATTTGCCGTTTTTA
The DNA here is from genome assembly GCA_910589575.2 of Carcina quercana. Lineage (NCBI taxonomy): Eukaryota > Metazoa > Arthropoda > Insecta > Lepidoptera > Depressariidae > Carcina > Carcina quercana. Next base: position 633,562 of record OU342434.1, on the reverse strand, counting down.
ATCGACTTCAGAAAAAGGAGGTTATCAATTCAACCTATATGTATGTAATATCATCAATGAATATCATGTAATATTTCCAGTACTCCTAGTTTTCATATGTTTTTTTGTGTCAGTCAAAAGTTCTGAGGTAACAAACATTTAACTAATATACACTTAACATTCTCTATCTCATAAACTACTGAACCAATTTCGGTGAAACTTGCAGTCTTCCCTAAGTTGAACAATACCTAGTTCAATAAAAAAAGGATTATTTAAATCGAACTTGTAGTTCCGGAGATATGCGAGGACAAATATACAAACATGCACTTTGAAATTTGGTATACTTGTTTAGAAGCTCATATAGACTATCATAATATGAACTTACTCCTTTTATGAAATAGGATCACATGGATGACTTTTTGAAGTCAAAGCAGATGGTCACGCTGTAATTAACAACCTAAAAATCCACTCATCTCTTAAAACTAACAAAATCTATTGCAGAAATTATCTACATACAATGCATTCACGTAACTGATAAAGAGGAACATGGTTAACGATTTCAAATCGGACTCTGCCACTTTTAAGAATAATTCCAGAAGAAGAAACAAAAACGGGAGCAATCAGTACCTGCTGAAGACTCTAGAGATGTCTGGCGTCACAAAGCTCATACCTCAGACAGCCAGGGTTGCCATCTGGAACTTAAGTAGGTAACACTCCAAATACAAAAGGTAATTCTCAAATCCTATTCACCTTGGATAGAACCAGAATGTAGAACTAGGGTGACAAATACCCGCAGGAAATTCAAGACCTTAGCGTTCTCAAAGTAAATATTTTAATCGGATCGTTCATCATACTCAGCTGCATGAGCCCACTGTTGCACTCTCGTAGATCGTAGGTTGCACTTTCTATGTTATGCCATCATCACACATGGAAGGCGAATTGGACGTTGCTGATACATATCTAGAAGCTTCTGCCCATCACTTGAATAGTTTCCCCTCAGTCTTGGTTAAAACGACACCCGTAAAATGACATGGTCCTCCATTATTATAACTAAATGATATTTATAGTTTCATTTCCAATTCTAAAACGAGAGATCATGCGGTACTTTTGTATCCTTCAATAGTCGGTAAACATTTTCTGCTGGGCAGTGTGTTCGGTTTATAGTGAGCTATCTCTTTCCCACGACTTCGGGAAGTATCCCACGGGAACTATTTATTAGATCGGGATTAAAAGAAGCCTATGTCCTTCTTTATCCCTTCAACTATCGCTGTACAAAAAATCAAGTCATTCTGACCTTCTGTCACGACGGGAAGGAAGGAGAAACAAATAACCCATCGCCATTTCCATTTCAGCTTCCTCGTCGAACCATACAATGACTAATTCTTGTAACAGATTCCTCCTTGGATTACAGATTTGCAGATAAAAGATCTGAGTGACAGACAGTTGGTGGCGTTCAGTGCGCTGGGAGTGACTGTTGTCCTGGTGGTGAAGTGTGTGCTGGAATACCTAATCTACCGGTGGAACAAGGCCCAGTGCCCGAACGGGAGCATCATCAGCATCCGATCGTACGTGGACCTATTCGATGAGACTCGACAGATCAACGTCAACGAGGTGCAGGAAGTCGAGATGAAGATGTGTCGGCCCTCGTCGGACGGTGCCCAATGATGCTCGCGTGCTTGTTGCAAAATAAAACGAAACTATGTTATTTAGCTTTTCTGTCGCTCAGAAGAGCACGCCTCCCGATTCTGTTATGTTATGATCTAGGTAGCATTAAAACCGGTAAGATTGATTGCAATACTACATGTACAGATCGTCACACACCTACCGACTCCAACAAGCATTAAACGTTCCGGGCCGTTGATAGGCATGGGACCTTATAAGCCCCTTACACGGCCTGGCGAGGTTCTAATCCCGATCGTGTCAAACTTTCTTAACTTAACAACTCATTCTTAACTATTTTCAAAGTATCTGTTGGCTGCGCCTCAAGCAGTACATATAAAAGTAAAAAAATAAGTATTACACTTTTTCCAGTTCGTGAAAAGTTTTGCCGTCGTTGAGAAAAGCATTACAATTTTCTACTTCGATAAAAGCTTCGTTAGTTAGCTTTTATTGTCATAGGAATGCATTGTGCTTTTTCTAGCTCAGTAAAAGCTTTCTAATTTACCTTTCATTGTGGCTGAGAAAACCGTTTCAAGTTTTTATACCAGCACAAATTCTAAATGGCTTGATGTTTTATCAATCGACGACCTGCGAAGAGTCGCTGGATGCATGTACAATATGCCATACTATGTAGGAGGCCTATGTCCAGCTGTTGATGTTTCCCCGCTGATGATAATATCAGATTACAGTTACCAGTTGCTCTTCACTTAATCTCTCGTAACCAGTTTGGTATTGTAATAATGACCACTATTTATGTAAAATGCTTTTGGATCATTGTTTTAAAGTCTAGACTTGAGGATCACTATTCGAATAAAAAGACGATATCAATTCTATATATTGACTGCCAATTCGCTGCTTCCAATTAATACGCGTAATAATTACAAGCAATTATATTTTTCCATCAAAGAACAAACGTTTCTAGAGATTTAGTGCAACCTTGAACTTTACAGTCGATATCCTGCAAACGTTGATCGTAAAGTTAATTAATCTATTATACCCACATTGTACCACATCCGCCTTCATGGAGCAACTGTGGTATCCGTCCCGACTTGCGGTGTGCGAGCTAGGCTCGGAGGCGGAACCATAACAGTCTGATTATCCACAGATTTCTTTGAAACATATTTCTAAAACGAACACCAACTGTCAATGCTAAGTGGAGTATTTGAGAAACTATTATAAAGGTATTACTGATGAATTTTACAATATAACTAATATAAAGATAGATACTGACATGATTTAAAAGTAAAGAACATCAATAAAAAGAAAGAGATGAAAATATAACTTAAAAGGGTAAATAAAGAACATAAACAGTGCAGTAAGGGAGTTGAAATTCCTATAGGATTTAATGTATTATCGTACCCTATCTAATTAATGAACTAGAAAAGAATTATTATGTTTAAAAGTTTATTTTTTAAGTTTATATAAACAGGTCGATGTGGCGTACCATGAAGGAGGCCTATGTCCAACAGTGGACGTTTTCTGGCTGATGATGATATAATCAGTAGATGGGAAGTGAAAGAATACGTGTACGTACAATACGAAATGTGTTCTCCTTAATTATAGACTAAGAGCCGTCAATGAACTGATGACTTTCTTTAGAAGTTAAAGTTCAATTGAAATTAATTATCAGCTATACATGTAGGCTAGATTATAATGAATCAATGATTTGGAAAAAAGGTGATGGACAGTGGATGAATTAAAATAAACAGTTTCGGATCAGAAAACAAATTAGTATCAATTTTCAGTTTGTAACGACTATCACCGACTGTCCTGCTCACATTGCGAAGTAGAAGAAACTTATTAAAATATAGTACCTAATAGGTTGAAGAGCGGGCATTGGAAAACTTTTCATAAAAAAACTTTGATCGCGAAAGTCAATGGCGCCTACTACAGATTGACTCGACTGACTTATTATACCTATTGATAAAAAGTTTAGAATCACAGATTCGTTTACGTTTTCCGGTTAATCACTAGTACCGTCTTTGGCTAGTCAGTACTGCACGTGTATCATATCTAGTGTAATTTATACATTTAAATCTGGCAAGAATGGTCACGTTTCATCGGCAACCGCGACAAAGGCCGTGGTTCAAGGTCTGAACACATTGTCTCGGCAATCTGATCGACAGAGGTCACTTCCCTGTGACCTGCGGACTGCTGTGCTGGGGCTCGCTCCCAACACATTCATATCTGTTATAATTAACTGCCCTTGGACATTGATACGACACGATTTTAATACGGTTTGGTATGTGATGAATTGATGGTGTGGGCTGTGGCGACTATGTAAGGCTCTTCTCATCGGAGAGTGAGGAGATGAGCGCAGCGAGAGAAGAAAACTGTGTAGAAAATGATTTATTGCATTCGGATTTTCTCTAAAATAAAAGAATTGTGAGATTTGTGTTAAACACAGATCACTATATATTTACTAACTTCTATCCTTTTCGTCTTCTGTCTTTTCAACGGACTTCAAAAAAGGTTATATTAAGCTCCAATTATGAATCGATTTGGATTTCTTTTGTAGAGCATACTTCACAGATCCCATATTATACATTTTATCGAAATCCATTTTGAAAAAATCTACAAAAACCAAATATAATAATTCTACCTCTGGGCGAACATTTTCGGCTATGAATGCTTTAGTTTAGTTTCTAATTATTTTTGAACACTGGTGGTGGTGACTAACGGAAAATGGACAGTCATCCTTTAAATCAACATTCTCAACCAATCAACCTGCCAACCATGGTCATTATGGCAAATTCCCGCATGGAAAATCTGTATTAAGTACTCAGGCTCATGTCTGGCAGTGAATTCAACTTGATGCTCAAAATAGCCTAAGAAGTGCAGACAGATGTTGTCAAAATGTAACGAACGAATGGTCGATCCACACAAGCAATAACCATTGTTAATTAATCGCCTTAACCTTCCATCCGTGTTGCCTAGCCTAGAATATTCTGGCACCTAAATTATATACTACTTAGCCTCTTAGAAGAACTTACAAACGGATTGTTTACTTATAGGATTACTTAATAGCCTACTTGCGTTTTTAATGGTAAGCATTCCAAGCCACTCTTGCGCAAATGAAGTAACACAAGTCCCTAGGCGTACGTTGATGTAAGAAAGAAAGCTATGTCCTTAACCGGAGCTTGGCGCATGCCCTGAATGATAAGGTCGACCGATGGCTGTACTTGTGGAAGGCGCGGATTCAGCTATTGTATGTAGGTCAGTTAGAAAATGCAATAAAATATATTTCACTAAATTCTTACTTCAGATGTGTCCGCATATACATTTTATTGAAATTGATTTCGCGCTTTTTGAGAAAATCAACAAAAACAAAATATCTGGCAAGCCCCCTAAACCTTCCTCTAGAATCACTCTTGATAATTGAAAACTGCATAAAAGCCGTTCAGACATATATATTACGATTTATTAACGGTCCCTTTCAAGAGAAAATACATGGAAAATATGCTTCCACTACATCATCATCACTTCAATTTAGTTTTAGATATATTTATCCAAAATAGATCTAAAATCGCATAATCGTGACAGAACTCACAACAACAAAAGCCGATTCATCATCAGCAAAGATTTTTGCTACTGAAATCATCACATATCAGTATATCTAGAAGCATAGGATCTGTGTACCTAGGAGCATTGCTGTTGCTGTGTACTGTGTATATATGTATGTACCTAGGAGCATATAATATATGTACTACGGAGATCATCAGAGATAAATATAACAATGAAGGTAAAAAGATTACGGGCGGCATAGTAACATCTTTGTAACTTCGTGATTATAACCATCATAATATCTAAGAGCTAAAACAGATAATAATTATAAGTATAAGAGACGGAGCGTAGTTTTATAACTAAATATCTGTGCCTTTTTTCTTTTTTAATAGGTATTGCAGCAGTTATAACTTTTACCTTTGACTCTGGAAAAATTTTTCACTTCTGAAGATGATTGATAACCCGGCGCCCGATTTTAAAAGTATACACCATGGAAATATTATGGTGAAAAAAAATTCTACACTTAATACTTCTTTTTGCTAATTTGTTAGAGTTTGATTTGATAATATAATATTCCCACATAATATTCGTTACAATTAATTCAGGATTATGGTAGAATGAATTTAACATCCTGGCAACATTAATTTAAACGTCAATGTCAGAAGTATTTTGCTGAAAATCGGAAAATGCTTGTTTATTTTTAACATGCAAAAATATAATTATTAGCATAAAGCAGTGTTAGTAATCCAAACAGAAACTATAATTTTTACCCACCAAACTTTATTGGTACAAATATTTACAACGGACTTGTAAAATAACTTCGAAGGTACAGTTTCAATATAATTGAATACGTGCAAGATTTTATTTAGACAGCCTTAAAACTCAGCTAACTGTTAATATTTTTGTCTAAAATAATAAATATGGTTTGGAACTATAATTTTTCCGTACCAAGAATTAAAATTCCACTTATATTTTTCACGTAATTGGTTATAACATTTCGATGTTTTCAGTCAATAAAAACAACAAATCATCATGTCGATGCCACACAGTAGTTCCAGTACGACCAGCTCAAGCACAAAACGTAAAGAGATTTACAAGTAAGCTATATCGGCGAGACCTAATTCTATTTTTATACAGGTAACCTATACAGCTGACCTAATTTTGATTATAATTGTCAGGTATCAGGCTCCATGGCCGTTATACTCTATGAACTGGTCTGTGAGACCAGATAAGAGATTCAGATTGGCCCTTGGCAGCTTCGTAGAAGAGTACAATAACAAGGTATAATATATTTTTATTTCTGTAAGATGGGTTTGCACTTGGCCTTCATCTCACCTGATTGTAAGCATGTTCAGCGTGAAGCCGCAACCTAATGATGCACTGACTCTAACCTTTTTATACTGGAACACAACAGTTTTAATAGCACTATTGTTTGATGTCAAACTTAGGTATTTAACATGGTGATAGCAAGCCAGGCGGACATAGAAAATGCTCTTCTACCAACCAAATTGAGTACCGATAGATACTACCCTCTGGGAATCAAAACAGGGCCCTCCGAATACATGGCCATGGAAGCAGCTATTATTTATATGCTTACTATGAAAGCCGTTTCAAATTTATAATTATATATATATACTTTAAACTTTCATTTTTATAAAGATTGATAGACCCTTGCCTTTACAATAGGAACAACCAGAGCAGATGGGCTGCAATAATCAACTGTTATGACAACAAAAGCTTACTGTGTTTATTAACCCACATGCAAGTCCTGCTGTAGATGTATGTAGCTGATGTTGACGATATTGATTATTATCTAGAATATACTAGCAAATATGTGCAGCAACAACAACTACTTCATTGGTCGTCCTTTACATAGAGATGGATCCACACAATTCATCACATTAAGTAAATGGCTGCTTTTTATCAGCTATACATAAAAGCTAGTATTTTTTTTTTAAATTCCAGGTACAAATAATATCGCTGGATGAGGAAACTAGTGAATTTAGTGCCAAGAGTACATTTGACCATCCTTACCCGACCACCAAGATCATGTGGATACCAGACAGTAAGGGTGTATATCCAGATCTGCTCGCTACCAGTGGTATATACTTCACATTTTATTTTATGAGATGATATATACAAAGCAAAGCATGACACTTCCTATACGGTTTCACATTTGTACACAAACAATGAATAGCCTAGGAGGGAACAGATGGAAACATACATAATAAACATGCACAAAACAGGGCTTCTTAAAGTAATGTGATATGTAATTTCATCCTGTACTGCGTAATATTACATCGTACCATTACACATCACTCTAAACATCACCACCGTGCCATGACGATAGCTCTTTTGCTATTGTAATGCCATGTTCGGAATTAAAAATACGAATGTAAGCCTTATCATCCTAGTAATATGGTTGTAATTTAGTAACATGCACATTCTATCCGTCTTTATGGTTCTGTTGGAGGATCCGAGCTCGCGCGGCGCGCCCTCTCACTCGCGCCGCGCTAGGTGCGAGTGAGCTGTGCAGAATGATAACATGCGCGCGTAATGCCATGAGTGATGCGTAATGTTTGAGTTGGTTGAGTAATGTGTGGTGTAGCAGTAGGTATGCGGTCGAGTAATCTCGTATCCCTTACACATACCTAATACACACATCACATGCATAGTTTATTAACATCTTAATCTTCCTCAGTATGGCTGTAATTGGTTAATACCAAGTGTTATTCCTTAGGCGACTACCTCCGCATATGGCGCGCCGGCGAGCCCTACACACTATTCGAGTGCGTTCTAAACAACAATAAGAACTCTGACTTCTGTGCACCGCTCACATCCTTCGACTGGAATGAGGTGGATCCCAACCTCATCGGCACCAGCAGCATCGATACCACTTGCACTATCTGGGGGCTCGAGACTGGACAGGTGCTTGGACGAGTCAGCGAGGTCTCTGGCCATGTCAAGACGCAGCTCATTGCTCATGATAAGGTGAGTTTGTTAACGATGTTTTCAGAGGTTTCATGGATTAATCAAACTAGGCATGCTATGCTGAGAATTTCTGTTTGTGATAAAATTTTACTTGAGGAAATCTGCAGAGGAACTAATGTCTCTGACATAGCTTTACAAGTTATCTGACCACAACACTTGAAGATATCCGGATAACTTATTATTATTATTTGATTGATACACTAGCAGCTCTTGGAGCTGTTGCGTGTATATCACTGCATTTGTTTTAATGTTTATAAATGTTTGTATAGTCGGTTTTTAAAACAATTCACTGAAGTAGCACTTATTACACTTTCAGGGAGAGCGTTCCAAGAATGCACTGCACGGTTAGGCAAGAAGTGTTTCCTAGGGTTGCTCCTACATAGAGGCTTGGTGAGCTTCATTGAGTGCCCTCTCAATTGACAGAATGTTTATGGGGAAACATCTACCATGCCGTCTCCCCACTAACTGATGACCTGAAAAGTCATGGGGAGCTATATGCAAGCATCTTGGGACCGGTTATTGTGAAATACCAATGTTGATACCCTGATGATTATGCAAGGAAAACAAAGATACGAAATACATTTCAGTCTCTCATACTTGGCAATGCTTATCTAAAATCTGCCTTGAAGTAAGATTTGTAATAGATTTGTAATATAGATGTTGTTATACAGGAGGTGTACGACATAGCGTTCAGCCGCGCGGGCGGGGGTCGCGACATGTTCGCGTCAGTGGGGGCGGACGGCTCGGTGCGCATGTTCGACCTACGACACCTCGAACACTCAACCATCATATACGAGGTACCGTACCACCAATCGACCCCGTACACCTCGGCACATACAGGAGGTAGATGAACAACCATGACGGGAAAAATGAATGCCATACCTGTTACCATAAACCATATTTATTTTGTCCACAAAACAGCATTCCTTGTCATGCATGTCACGGTTGGATTGCATAATAAGCTGTTTTACAAAAATGCTCCATTATGTAAAACAGCTGAACCAGGTTAAGTGATTTTTAGGATTCCCTGGATGTAGGTATGGAACAATGGACTTTTTCTTATATATTATAATTTTCAGTTTCTTAGTCATGCTATTCTGTACATTTTCACTATTTTCAAAATGTTATTGGCAACTACTCAAATAATTTAAAATCGTAAAGTATACATCTCTAGCAACCTGAATTTAGCCTAAACGTTAGAATGTTGGTTGATTACAACTGATGTAAATCAATGGTCGATAGATGTCGCTAACGCCCTAGCTAGCGGTTCTTATAATGGTGAACAATTTACTAACGTCGTTCACCCCGGACTGGGGAGAAACTCGGTTCAAATCCCGATCGTGTCCAAACACAAGCTTGTAATTAATTATATGTGTGTTCAGGACCCTCAACACACGCCGCTGCTGCGCCTGGCGTGGAACAAGCAGGACCCCAACTACCTCGCCACCATCGCCATGGACGCATGCGAGGTGATCATCCTGGACGTGCGCGTGCCCTGCACGCCCGTCGCCCGACTCAACAACCATCGCGCGTGCGTCAACGGCATCGCGTGGGCCCCCCACAGGTCCGTATATCCCACACATACACACTATACTATTTGAAAATTAATTTATTCGTGGAAATGTTACATACGTCATTTAATATACTTACGTACAGAACGGACGTTCATCGACCCCCAAATTCATTCATATAAACGTCTTCCGTTCGATGTGTGCCGATATCACGACATTTGTTCAAAGTGTCCAGCCTGTGACAAAGTCTGCCACCAAACAGCAGTGTTGTGTTCCGATAAGAAAGGTAGCAGAGCCAGCGGCCCATTAGCTCGAGGCTTTTGGGTGCGCATGCTTACCAACATCAGCCAGGAAAAGTCTTAAAAAAAACAGGTCTCCTTCATGGTACGCCACATCAACCGGTCCCGAGCCACCTGCATCCAGGGACTCCCTGCGACCTTAACCTGGTCTTCGGTCCACCTAGTGGGGGGAAGGCTCGGTACACATTTCCCGGAGACGTGGACGTTTACCATATAACGACCTTATCGTCACTTACCATTACCATAGCGCCGAATTTATTGTAGTTCGTCACACATGACTACAATTTGCACGTATATAACGAAGCACTTGACTTGCACTAGATCTGGTGCGAGACTATAGCCGCACGAGTAGGAATAATACCCGAATTGAATAATTCCGAGCATCATAATACCATATCAAAAGCGATAGTTAGCCTGGAGCACGGCGCATATCTCATGTGATGCTCAGAGTAATACACGATCGTATGTACGATGTAATATTGCGCGGTACGAAATGTAAAAACATATCACATTAAGAAGTACTGTTTTGCGCATGACTAGTGATTATAGCAAATCCCCGGGCGATCTATGAGTCATTATTCTTTGTGATATTAAAAATACTTATAGTTTTGTAAAGTGTGATATCTAATTCGTCAGCTCGTGCCACATCTGCACGGCGGGAGACGACCACCAGGCGCTGATCTGGGACATCCAGCAGATGCCGCGCGCTATCGAGGACCCCATCCTGGCGTACACGGCGGCAGAGGGCGAGGTCAACCAGATCCAGTGGGGCGCCACGCAGCCGGACTGGATCGCCATCTGCTACAACCGGCACACGGAGATATTGCGCGTCTAAGATGCAGGTTAAGTGTAGCAAGATTAGTTTCAGATCGAGATCGAGTAACGTTTATATCACGCGAGTAGGAGAATTACTTGGAAAATTATCCAGTACGAGACCTCTGATCCCCCCTCGGTTAACCGTTCTTCGAGCTATGTGTCGAACTGATTGGGATGGGACCAATCACTTCTTTCAAAAACACACTACTTTAACTGAAGTTCCTTAAAACTTTTAATTCACGATTAACTAGTGACTCATCATTGCCGATTTTCAGGCCGATTGGTGATTCAATTTAAGCACGATTGGTAGTTCAGTTGAATTGAGATTGGTAGTTTAATTGAGTTTAGATTTGTGGTTTAAGTATAATATGATTGATAGTTCAAATGAATTACTAATGGTATTTATATTGAATTCCGATTAGTGACACAATTTAATTTAGATTTTTGGCACAAAGTTCAACTGAGTTCTCGAGGGGTTCTTCAGTTGAATTCCAATTGGTAGTTCAACTGAGTTCCGATGGGTACTTCAATTGAATTTCGATTGGTGGTTCAAGTGATGTACAATTGATGGTTCAATTGAATTCCGATTGGTAGTTCAAATGAGTTATGATTGGTGGTTCACCGGTAGTGCCCTTGATGATTCAATCGCAGTCCGACTGACGATCCAATTGTTTTTATCATCACGGTGGTGGCACACCATAAACTGACCATCGTCTCAGAAACACTCGCTGTATATATAAGTACTGCTTGAGATGTACTAGTTTGCACCATATCACATTTGCCTTCACAATAGAGTGCATCAATGTCAAGGTTGTATCGAAAGTGAATGTGATGCAAGCTGGTTACAAAGGGAAAACTACGTAAAACCTCATAATTAAAATGGCGGTTCTACAGCTTACATATTTGAAGATCTGAAACCAATTTTGTTACATCCTGTATTTAATAATGTAATTATATATTATGGTAGGTGTGAATGTTCAACTATTATATACTTACAACACAGATTTTCTGCATTAGGGGTAGTAATTTTTATATATATCCTTTTGGTTATTTAATGCAATACTTAACTTTTCTTTTGTCGAATTTACGCCCAAACTAGAAAATGTAAATGTTTGACTGGTGTTGAACTTTTAGCCCAAAAACTATTTGTTGTAGGTGACTAGACCAAATCTGGTTAAATATTTAAAGGTTAAACTACCCCAATTCCTCTGGTATTTGGCGTAAAGAGTCGCGTGTATTCGACGATGTCGGGGGACCTTTTTTACCCCATCATCAAAAATCTTATAGTTGATTTACAAAAACAAACCTGACTGCTAAAAGGTTCAAACATTGCAGACTGGTTTATACCATACACTAAACATTTACTACTTAACTGAAAGGAGTTCAAATTCATTCATCAAAATCGACCTATTCCAGTGTTTTAAGTTATAAAAATTAATTTAAATACATTTAAAAAATCACTCTTAGCGTCAACCAGGTAATAACAAATGTGATCCTACCATAAATCTCGGATTGCATATCCAACAAGGATTCCTCCTTTTAACAGAAAAATAAAAGACTGAATATTTTGTCGGAAATTGAAAAGTAGGTCTTATGAAATAAATTCCATTACGAAATAACCAAGTTGTGTGTTGTGTAAGGTCTCAAATTATGTAATTTTTGTAATTATGTAAGGGTTTATTGACTTATATCTGCATTTATCGTGTAGAAATCGGTCCCTATCTTTAGACTTGCTCACAATGAGTTTGATTTGGACCCATATTCCTTGTGTGTGGTATGATCATTAAAAACCACTAGCCTAAGATAGAGCATTGTATATTGTGTATATTCCATTTTTTATGCTTCTAATATTTTTGAAAACAACCTGCCTTTCTAATACAATGTTCAATTTAATTTAAGTACTTAAAAGGTATATATTCTTCATTTTTAGGGTTCCGTATCTCAGGAAAAAGAGAACCCTTATAGGATAAACTTTGTTGTATTTCCGTCAAAACCTTTTTCTCAAGAACACGTAGAGATATCAAGTTGAAATTAATATCGAAAACGCAAATCTGTGGTCTCTTGCAACTGTGAAAAAATTAAGTCAACGCAACAAAAAGATATAGCTGTATTTTAGGCCATTTCCATACAAAATGAAAGGGAATCAAAAACCTATAGGATACTTTCCGTCGACCTAGAATCCTGAAATTTGTCAAGAAGCAAGGTCTTACAGCAAAACCATAGGAATACATCTATAAAACAGGATTTTTAAATTTTAACACAGTAAAAATAGCTTTTTTCTGTTTACAAACTTAACTTTGCAGTTGAAAGCCATACATCAAGTATTAATGTAACCGCAAAGTTGGTTCTTTAGTCGGATTTTCGGTAGAGCATGGTTTTACGTATGTTAATTATTCATATTCTATACGAAACCCTCGGTGCGCGAGTCCGATTTTTTTTTCTCTTTATAAAATGGAGGATTTGCTTGTTTTCAAAAATGTCAGGAACCATGAAATGTAAGGAACATTAGTAAATTACCAACGAATTAAAGTAACGGACGTAAATTATGAATTGAATGTACAAAGGATGGGAGTCAATCAGTATTATGTAAGATTTTCGGCGATTTATTAAACGCAGAGACGTGCATTATAGTCTGAATACTTTCAGAGGCACGATAAAATGACGATCCGTGTGGTGATCGCCTCGTATCTTTGGTAATTTACTTAATATACTTTAAAGGACATAATTATGTATATCTGACATTCAAATCGGTGTATTGGATAACTTGTACAGAGTTGTACTTTATGATATGAATATTCAAATGTTCATTTCCAGAATGTGATTACTTTTAAGTTGTAGAGTAATTTATTAATTTATAAAGTGGTAATGTAAGTTTTCATACATATTGATTAAAATAATCTCTTAGGAAATCGATGTATTTTATTGTAACATTATAAAATGAATTTTTTTTCTTAGAACAATTTTCAGGTTTCATCCAGACTTTTGTCCTAAAGTAAATTCTTCATACACTTTCAACAAGTTGGCAGGTGTTCTTGGCTTAAACTCTTTTAAAACATGTTCAAAGTGCTCCATGCCCACTGCTGGGCAATCCAAGTCTCTTTCTAAAGCCCTAAGAGCAGCTTCATGGCACAAAGCTTCCAGTTCGGCCCCTGAGAACCCTTCAGTTCTTGTTGCCAAGCTGTGAGAGTTAACATCATCACTGATGCTCATTTTATCAAGTTTCAGCTCTATAACTTGTAATCTAGTCTCAAAATCTGGCAACGGGACATATATTAACCTGTCCAATCGACCTGGCCTGAGCAACGCTCGGTCCATTCTGTCTGGTCTGTTTGTAGCAGCCAGAATAGTGACAGATTTAAGTGGTACCACACCATCCAACTCTGTCAGTAGCTGAGCGAGTACTCGTTCATGCACGCCCGCCTCCCCCGCGCCGCGCTCTCCGCCTATAGCGTCCATCTCATCGAAGAATATCACCGACGGCGCCACTTGACGCGCTTTCGTAAACAAGTCTCTTACAGCTCTCTCAGACTCCCCGACCCACTTGGAAAATAACTCGGGACCTTTAATTGATAGGAAGTTAAGACCACTCTCTGTGGCTAAGGCCTTGGCTATCATGGTTTTTGAGCAGCCCGGGGGCCCATACAACAATACACCTCCTGGTGGACGCACTCCTAACCTATGAAAACTTTCTGAATGTTTCAAAGGCCATTCGACAGCTTGGCGAAGTTTCAGCTTCAAATCAGCTTGACCACCTATGTCTGTCCACCTCACATTCGGAATTTCAATAAATAACTCCCTCATGGCACTGGGTCTAACCACAGTCAGAGCAGATTCCAGATCTTCTTTCTCTATTGTGTCACTGGATCGTTTGATACACTTCATTGATGCTTGGGTACAGAGGTTCACTAAATCTGCTGCAACATATCCGTGTGCCAAATCAGATATAGAGTCAATGTCGTGAGAGGACACTTTATGTGGTAGACTTTTTAATAAGCTATACAATATACTTTTCCTACGAGTTCTGTCTGGCACTGGAACTTCTATTTCTTTATCTAACCGTCCAAATCTTCTTAACATAGGATCTATGGCGTCAGGTTTTCTTGTAGTCGCTAGGATGAATACTCTACTGTTTTCTTCATGTAAACTGTCCAACAGAGACACAAAAGCGGATGTGATTCTTCTTTCCTGTTCTGTGCTGCCAGAAGATCTTCTAGGGCATACAGTTTCTATTTCATCTACTAAAATGATGCTAGGTTCATTCTGTACAGCTTTGGCAAATAATGATTTCATTGTGGATTCAGTTTCACCAAAATATTTACTGAAAATAGCTGGACCATTAATTTCAATCTGATAACAGTTTAAGTTGTCTATTAAATATTTACAAATTGCAGTTTTACCAATCCCAGAGTGACCATGCAGTAGCAGACCTCTTGTCACTTGAAAATTTGCTGCCAATCCATTAGCATTAAAAGATATATTTATCAATGTATTGATTTCATCAACAATGTCCTCAACGCCTCCTAAGCAAACATGTTTCTTTTTAACTTTTTGAATGATGTCTTTTTCCATAGTCCAAATAGTATTCTCAGTCAAAACATACCAACTTACGTTTGCAGTTCCTGTTACTTTTTCAGGTTTAATGCTTACAATTTCTATTTCAAGTTTTTTACCAAAGTAATAGTAAACTAATACAGTACCAACAGATATAAAATGTTTATAAAAATAGTGTTTAAGAATATCACAAATATCTGTTTCCGTTTTGTGGTGTTTTATCTTCACTGTAATGTAGGTTGCATTAACAATTTCATCTTTTAAGACTGAAACTGTAATTTTCTTATGATCACTGGCCCAAGGTCCTGTCAAATCTGGAAACAGAAAAGTTTGCAAAAATAACATGTTGTATTGGCCAACGTGCATGGCCTAGTGGCTAAAAGGTATTCAGTTTACAATCTGGAGTTCTTGAGTTCAATTTCCAGTGGTACTAATTTTGTTTGGTGGTAGAGCATGTCAATGCTATAGTATAATGGGAGTTAGGAAAGCTAGCAAAGCCAGCGCCTCATTGGCTTGAGGGTGGTCATGATTTACATCTATGCAATCCTGTATACATAAAAAATCTGGTATTCCAGCAATTAAATTTCTCGATAATCAAATCTAAGCCTGAAAATGACCATCTCAAGAAGAGATCCATGAGGTGATTAACATTACTGTCACATTTGGAAGGCGGATTGGTGATTGTAGATCTATTCATAGACTACCTTTACGTCTAATACGGAAATAACTTACCAGCTGCAGGTAATATAACTGCAGCAGGAGCAGAAGTTTTCGATGGCCACATTTTCCTGAGCAACGTCGGCGCACCTTCTCGACTTAGCTGCAGAGGCCCTCCGATCACAGCGCCTATGAGGCTACCTGCAGCGGGATGTACAAGAACTGCATCCCTAGGCGCTCCTTCAGGAGGCGTGCCGGCTCTTTCTAACCACGAGAAGAGCTTCTCTGCTTCGACATACGGACATTTTACCTGATCTTTAGCACAGTTTAGTTCTAAATGAGTATTTTTGTCGTTGAAGGTTACGCTACAACCGCACTTCTCACAGTCTACCCATAATGTCTTTTTCGCGGGTTTTGGTGGCATTTTGTGTTAATATTTATTTTTTATTATATTTTTAGGTTATTTTCTTCATGTGTTTATGACGTTTGAACATAGCGCTTGTTGACTTGTCATTGAATAAAAGAAACCGACAAACTGCATCTGCGAACTGCATGAATAAAACGCAAAAAAATCACAGATCACTACATAGATCGAGATGTATGATGTAGATCAAATGCAAATGTGTTTCTTGAGCGAGATGGTCCACCGAAAAATATCTTATTATGTAGTTTGAGTACGCTCAAATAACACTTGTACGTTATTTCACATAACTCATGAATATAAGTTGTGAAGCCGAGCCAGAAAACTTTAAAAAAAAAGTGTCATGGTGTCAATGTCACTGTCTGTCAATCTTAATTCTTAAATTACGAATTGAATTCTCTATTGAATTACAAAAAATTTCACTACATTGTATTTTACATTTAAACTCTGTGTTTAAACTGAAGTTGAATTGTAATACTTTAAACGGAAATGTAAATTGTGATGTAAATTTCTTACTACTGATATTTGTGCTGGTGATTTATTTTCATAACAATTTAAGTCAAAAGTTACTACGTTTTTCTCAACAAATCAGTCTGATTTTAATCCTTAATAACTTTCCAATAAAACGACGTTATCAAGTACAGAAACAGGATGACTCTAGCTGAGTTTTTCGGATGTTCCCTGCTTGCCTTCGGCGCGCCTCTGGTGATGTTCATAATGACTGTGGCGAACGACCCCGTACGGATCATCATAATGATAGCAGCGGCTTTCGGATGGCTGCTGTCGTTTTTGTTGGCCTCACTAGTTTGGTACGCTGTTGTGCCTTGGCGATCTTACTTAGCATTTGGAATGGTGTTTGCCATTATATTCCAGGTGTGTACATTATATTTCTTGGGTGAATTTTGGCATGATCATTTAAGTCTAAAATCATAAATTTGCTTTTTTTATGAACCCATTTAATTGTAATGGGAACATGGACGAAAGTGGGTATTCTACAGTGAAATTCACACTTGCTTTTTTTTTAAACATTCAATAAAGATGATTTTATTTGCATGAAACATGGTACATACATTATAACAGTCAGAAAATTTTAGTTATCACATCCACCTTTAGAGGCATGCAAATATTTATAATATTTAATTGAAGACAAAATTCAAGCTATTTATATTCATCAGCAGGCAGGTTTCTTTAATATGATGTCAAGTGCTTTTTTGGGCTGTACAGATTCAAGGTAAAATAACTATTTTGTTCTGAGTTTTAGGAGTTATGTCGATATGGCATGTACCTGCTACTGCGGAGGACTGAGGCCGGCCTGAAGGAGATATCAGAGAATCATGATATTAGCAGTAACAAGTTGGAGATGGCATATGTTTCAGGACTTGGATTTGGAACTATGAGTGGGGCTTTTGCTCTCATCAATGTTTTGGCAGACTCTGTAAGTGTTGTTTCAAAGTAACATTCATTTATTTGGAACCCTTTCCATAATGGGGTTTGCCGCTAATATAAAAATATTCAAGAGATGGGAAGCAGAATCCACTTCCAATGATGTTGATTTTATAGTAAACTCCCTCATTGCAAGTCCAGTGTGGCGGTCACTGAGACTCATGTCCAACAATGGATTTATGCAGCTAAATAATGACCTTTTTTGGAAAATATTTTCCTGTGTTGCTCTTCATCTCATAAGGTGATTACTTCTCAATGCTCATAAGCTTGGTTCTGTTAGATAACCTTTGAAAAATCAACATAAAGAAACAAGATTTGGTTACTTTTGCACTATAATATTTCATTATCATTTAGTCATATCGATTAACTTAGGTCAAAGAATTCTATTATACAAAAAAGGGAACTCTTATTCCAAGGAACTTCAGACTTTTTTTAAAACTGATCTGTGTTTGATGAGTATTCAGATTTTTGTATTAAAGTAAATTTCCCTTTCAGGTAGGTCCAGGCACACTGGGCCTTCACAGCGGGACAGAATTCTTCTTTGTAACAAGTGCGGCCATGACCCTATGCATGATCTTGCTAAACACATTCTGGAGTGTCATCTTTTTCAATGGTCTTGATGAAAAGAATTATTTAAAGGTGACATGGGTTGTTGGATCACATTTCTTTGTGTCGGGACTCAGTTTGCTCAACCGACAAGGGTTCTATGCAGCTACAATAGTACCATCATACATTGTATTATTTGCCACACTTGTTATAGCCTTTAAATGTGCTGGAGGAACAACACATAGGCTCCTCCAGAGCTTTAAAGTTGCTACGTAGTTATATATAATTGTTACAAATTATTATTGACCTATTGTATGACAGTCGTGACATCTTAATAAACATTGGTATATTTTGTGTCAAGGACAAACAATTAAAAAACACATATAGCTTAATTCCTAATTTATATTTAACTAAATAATACATATTACTAAGTTGTACTACATTCCTTTCAAATATTAGTGGACGGAATGGATATAGAATGAAGAATAAATGTTTACTCATGCAAAATTGATGTATGTTGTTTTTTACAAAATTAAACCATTACAAATCATCTGTTATTTATATTTAATGCCAAACTTGAAATTACATACATCTATTTTAACAAGTGTGCATGTTGTAAAATTATTGGTACCCTAATTTTTGTAAAACTGCAAATTAAAATCATAGTAATATAAAACATTCAAGACAACAAGGAAAAATAGGTTAAATTTTCTTAATACATATATAAAACTAGCTTCGCCCGTGTGGACTTAAGGATTTTTCCCAAGGGAATTACTACATAACAAATATCAAACTGTTGTGACACTTCCTGTCAATGACTTCATGTCAACGAATAATTATTTGGATATTATTCATACTACAATTCTAAAATCGCGATTAAAATATGGGAGGTGAGGGTAGAAGAGTGCCAGATTTCATACCGACCAGATATAAAATTTAAAAAACCATAAATTTTTTTATATATATTAGTTGGAGTCCATAACTTCATCCCTTCTAGGACATGGTTTTTCAAAAATTCTAAAATACGCCACTCTTAATTGTTATCAATAAGGCTAACTACCAATTTTCATACAACTTCGAAAACAACAAAGTTCCCGTACAAATTTTCGTACTTTCATCCCCCTATCCGTGAAATATGTATTCCTTTATTTCTGATCTAACCACTTATCAATTTTCATCGCATTATCTTCATAAATGACGGACTTTCAAATAATTTTTCACTATTACATGTATTTCTTTAATTTTGACTGAAAAGATTTGACAGATATTCATACAAACTTACATTTATTATTATTATTATTTTACCCTTTTAGGGCTGGAATTACAAAGAACATACCCTCCAAAGTTCATGTCTTTAGGACTAGTGGTTTAGGATGTGCGTTCATATATAAGTAAGTCAATCAGTCAGTCAAGACTTAGCATTTTATATGTGGCCCTTTTTGTAGATCTTTTTAAGCTACAATGCTAGCGCAAGAAATGTATTGATTTACAACATCACATTGAAATCTCTCAAATTATCAGTATTTCTCTGCTATATTATGCATGTATTATATATATAAGCCATCCTCTTGAATCACTATATCTATTGAAAAAAAAACTGCATTACAATCTATTGTGTAGTTTTAATGCTCTTAAAGCATACGTAGGGACAGACAGACGTCGGGCGACTTTGTTTTCTACTATGTAGTGATTATTATGACCTCTTTTGTATAGTTGCCAAAATGCACAAGCCTACCTATTTTATAAAACATCTGAGATCAATAAGTTAAATCCTGAAGTGTATGCCACGCCGTTCATACATTTTCCTGATCCTCTTCAGCAAGCTGTGTCAGCAAAGAGTCTACAGTCCACATAGAATCTGCTACCTCAGTTTCCACTTGAGGTATGTATGACTTTAAAACCTCCAGAGCTGCCTCGATGCCTTCTGCAGTACCACTAATACCTCCACCGACCTCTGCGAGAGTATTTGCTGTCTCTTTATCTTTTCTGTCGGCACTACATAAAGAAAAAACCATTTGATCTAAACGGAAACAATTTATCTAAATTCAAAAGTATGAAATCTGCTTACACTGGCGGCATGGATATTTCTTTTTCCAGTATATCTTGCAAATCATCCAAGTCTGGTATTGTTGGTATATCGTCACCTGAGTCGGGTGACTTTTTTGGTATTATAAATTCTCTGAAAGTAGACTTTCCTATTAAACCTGAAGGAGTATTAAACATAAGTTGTACCTATTTGAATACTGTATGTTTTTACTTCGCTTCAATATGTGTTCCCTCCGCCCAAACGCCTACTTTCTTCAGCTCAGGCATAGTGGAAGGCTCATTCATAGTTAAATGTGTATTTAAACAAATTAAAACTTCAAGTTTTCAATTCTATATGTTTGTTTCTCTGAGCTTCTTGGCTTCTAATTAAATGACTGACAGTGACAGACACTTGACTTAGTAGTAGTTTAATTCTTCCGTATGGGTAGGCAATGGAACAAAGCCATACAGCCTACTCTAAATATATCTCTCATTTTCTTCTGCAGTTTTCTCAATAAAATGTATAATTTGTACATTCTATCGCTTTTTTTTACGATTCTTGGTGAGAATTTCAAAGGTCAGCCTTGGTTTCAACATAATTCGAAAGAATCCATATGCCGAATGTAATCGACATGATAAACCCTTTAGATCGCGTCGAAACCCTCACAATTTTGCGTAATTGATACTATAACACCGCCCGTGACAGTTTTTGCACTATATCACAACATTATAACACACATAACAGTATTATTAACGAATTACTAAAATTGCAATGAACCAATGATTTTTCAAGTTTGCGCCAAGAATCCTTGACTTGGACTCAATATGTGTTGCATTGCATTTGTTGTTTCTTTATGGACTTGGAGTCTAAGGTATTTTAGTAGTTCACAGTAGTAATTAATTAGTGAAACGAGTGAACTAATATGAAGTGCTCAAGTACAGTCGCGAACTAAATTCGTCTTATCTAGTGTATTTCTAGTTTGAAGGTGAAATAAATCTTATTAATTTAATAAGTAGTTTATCGTTTATTATATTTATACTTACCCAACTACTACAATCTCTTAGTTTAGCAGGCTGATTTGTGATCGCAGCAAGGTGTGGATGTTATATAGTTATGTTGACCGTCTCATGAAATTTCCCCTTAGTTGTACTTAACGACACGACAACAATAGTTACAAAACATTAATGAAATCCTAAATGAAATTAAATGAAGGGGTCATATTCTAAAGCAGAGACAATTTCCGCTTTACTTGAATCAAAGAAGTCATTCTTTTTTATTGTTCTTCTTGGTATGCTGCGCCAAAATCAAAGTAGGTCCAGACTTGTGGGCATCAATTAAGAAAACAGGAAATAAAAGAATGAAATCATTTAAAACTTTTTATTTGCTTTCATTACTTAAACAATAATAAAAAATTACAACAGGTTTCAATTACTCATAGCACGTTTGACGCGCGACTGTGGTCCCATTATGCGAATTGAGGTCTATTGGTACAAGATCATTTGAAAGTATACAATATACATCGTCTTTATAAATTAAGAAAAATTACAAGGTATGGAAACCAATACTGAGTACTAAGCAGAAGTGATCAGCCTCAAAAAAGAAATATTACTACTGATGCAACGTTCCACGAATATCATCAAATTGCCGAAAATTCGTATTTTCTCTATTTATAAAAAGTTAACCTCCCTCAGAAAGTCTATTTAAAACAGCGAACAGTTTTTTTAATACATACAATGTAATTTTTGTTAATAAACCTTTTAATTGTTAAGTTGTTAATCAATAAATGACTTTGGAATATTTATATTGCTCTTTGACTAATATTAATTGTAGCAACAGTATAATCAGAATAGTGGAATTAGTTATTTTATTGTTAAAGTGGTATTCGTTGCATCACCTTCGGAGTAAACAAATGTTATAATTTATTAGCTTCGTTCTTTTGTAAGCTTATTGTAAACCCCGAACACGTTTATATGAAGAGTAATACCTGGTGCTGATAAAACATGTATTGTAGAAAAGTCACAGTAAAAATAGATACTTCTCAAAACAAAATAAGTAAAACCAGAGAAGTTGTAACGTAACCAAACAATACCTTTGCTTAATGTTCTGTTTATTAAAAAATTCTTTTACATTTTTGCTGTTTTAAATAACAATACCTTTGCTTAATGTTCTGTTTATTTTTTTAAAAATGTTGCTGTTTTAAATAATGTTGGTCAGTATAACTGGAAACAGTTGGCTCATATTGAATAAATCCATAATGTATGTGGCCTTATATTGTCTTGAGTAGTTTACAAACAATACACCGTTCAGAACCAAATGAGGAACATTTTCAATAATTTTTCACAAAGCGGCCCTCGACCACACACATACAAACTTGTCAATAATGCACATATTAACTGTCACCGTTCTACATACAAATTAAATTTGCTACATTAGTTTAAATTCAAAACTGAAAACTACATATGGTACCCAATGTCGTTTTTTAAAAAGATAAAATTGTAAAAACTTTTCAATCTTCATACGTATTTGGTAGTTGTGAAAATGCATAACCAAATGATAACCTATTTACGTGCAAAAAATCTTAACAGTAGCTTTAATCACATTCCTTAAAAGTATCATAGTTTTAGAAAAAATCTCACAAAAATTGTAACAAAATACAGAAGCATGTTAATGTCTGCTAAGCACACAATCACATGATAGAAACAATGTATAAAAAACTTGGTCCTTTATATTATTTTTACGTAGAAGGGTCTTCGAGCGAGCTGGGAACATGTACTTTGTCACCAGGTCCCTCGACCTCCATGAGGACACCCCTCAAGTCCCACCTGCAGGCCTAGTACCTCCTCTTAAACTAGTTATGTGCACCATTTATTTTATAAAAATACGGCAGTGATCTCAAGCCATATTCCTCAATCAATTTTCGAATCAACTGCTCGGACTAGGTACAACAATCCAGACGATTACTTCACTAAACATATATCCAACATCTACATAAAATGTCTGGATTGTTTTCCATATGAGTACCGTCCATACCGTCTCCATACTGACACATTATTGACTTTCTTTGAAACTTTTAACATGCTTTCTTGATTAAGTAAATTTCGCGTCCACATTTATAATGCGTACAGCTAAAATAGTATACACGGTTTCCGTGTTCCCAAAAACTACAACTTGGGAATCTTCAAACGAAGAGTAAATAGGCACCTTCTAGACCAACACGTAACATCGTCGACCTCATCGTCACTTGACATCAGGTGAGATTGAGGTCAAGCGGTGATCTTTTATTAGATGGCACGCTGTAATACAATTTCGTAGACAGTTGTTGTGTTTATCTATTTAATTGAGAACATATAATTTCAAAGTCTGGCCACATATCTAGTCAATATCTTTTCAGGTAATATAGAAGCCCCGAGACAGTGATTATGCGATCTTGCTGTGTCAAACACATCGTATACCCTGGGCGATATTTTAACAATAACATCGATTCAAAATTCCTAATAGACGTCTCTAAGCAACTAGAAATGGTATTGGAATTCAATCGTATATTACGAATATTTATTTACAATTTTCCCCTAAATTTACAATATCAACGAGACTTCGTATATATCATGTAGCAACACAGCACTCAACACAAATCTCAGTAGTCAAAAAACAGTAATTGATATTTATAGAAATATTTGACTATTGATATCATTTAAATTTTTTACAACAACAAATATAATATATGTAAAAGCTAAGTTTGAAATATTTAACAAATAAATGGAAGACTGAAGAATGCACCAAATATGTGATATTATGAAAACGAAAAACAGAAAAGTGAAGTCGAAAAAGGTTTCGTGATTTCAACATGGTGTTTTGTCTTTATTTTATATGTAATGATTCTGTTGTTATTCTTCTACAAAATAAGAAGCGCAGCACACGCTGCTGTCAACACTTAATTTTGGAAATATAATCACTTAAATTTTGGTAGTTACTAGTTCCATATTCATTCATCTAAAGCACAATTAACTCTGATCATATGCTCGTCAGCAAGCTTAAAATTAACAATGCACTCAGATTCGCAATTCCTTGAAGTCACTTTGAAAACAATCGAGTCTTTCACTTCAGTTCATCACTTGGATCACTGTCACTTTATAGTACTCCACATACTGTAGTGTTCAAAACAAGGGTAGACATAAAAATAAAGTTCAGATCAAGTTAGATCGGTTCACACTGAATAACACGCACGCATTAGAAAGTCAGAAATTAGGTCGTCCTTATTATAAGGAAAGTCTAGAATATCTAAGATATTTGATCGATAATTGTTTTTAGGTTCGAGGACGTTATGTTCACGCCTAGAGAGCAAGATTACAGTTTCATTCAATTGTCGTCCTTCGATGTTCTCTCCTGACCTGACCGATCAATTTCCTCGTGGACAGATTTATAGAAGAGCTGTCTTTATCTTTCTTCGCTCCTGTTGTTGTTGGTACTGCATATGGTCTAATACCTCTGTGAGTCCTGTGACTGGAGCAGATCGCTGGTGGAGAGCTGCCGGAGTCCGTCGCTGAGGTACTCCCTCAGGTCTCCGGAGTTGAGCTCGAGCATGTCCCCGCGGTCCATCAGGAGCGTGTTTAACGACGGCGTGCTGTCGTTAGTCTCCATCGTTTGCTGGAACGAGGAAAAGGTTTGACAAATCCAATATATATATATGTGTCTGAAAATAGTTCGCATATCTCTAGGAGCGTGTATGTAGCAGTGGGCAATGTTGGACTGTTGGGCAATCAGTAAGTACCAGTACATTATCTATTATTTATGAATCTGTATAAATAAAACAAATAAATGTTAGTTACACTATTTGTAACTCAAGAACTGAAAACATTTTTTGAATTTTTCTCCGCCCCGAATAATAATAAAAAAAGTAAATTTACAGAATAGAATAGAAGAATAAATATTAAAACATGGGATGAATTCACAAAAAAATATGAATTTTCTTATACATTCACGATGTAGCAGAAAGTCAGAATGACTTGATTTTGCGTAAAGGGATAGTTGAAGGTCCGAAGAAGTACATAAGCTACTTTTCATCCCACCCGAACAAGTTGTTCCCGTGGGATAAATCCTAAAGTCCACGCAGACGAAGTCGCGGGCTGAAGCTAGTCAATAATAAAATGAATAGTACACTTTATGTTTATACCTCCCTGCACCATGTATGGATGTAAATATTTTTTAAGTTGTATTTAAACTCACCTGAACCATTCCTTGCTGCACAACATTAGGTGACACATGCCCCATATTCGGCGACACCTGTCCCATGCTCGGCGACACATGTCCCATACTCGGCGACACATGTCCCATCCTCGGCGACACATGACCCATATTTGGTGACACGTGCCCCATATTTGGTGATACATGCCCAACTCTGCCATCTTGGGGAGACATTACTTGGTGTTGAGTTGAGATCACTTGGTGCTGAGGTGACATTACTTGGTGTTGAGTTGAGATCACTTGGTGCTGAGGTGACATGACTTGGTGCTGAGGTGACATGACTTGGTGCTGAGGTGACATAACTTGATGCTGAGGTGACATGACTTGGTGCTGAGGTGACATGACTTGGTGCTGAGGTGACATGACTTGCTGCTGCGGCGACATGACTTGACCATGCGGGGACATGACTCCGTGGGGAGACATAACTCGTCCATGTGGGGACACAACTCGGCCTTGCGGAGACATCACCTGTCCCTAAAAATTATTTAGAGTTTGTTAATAATGGCTGATGGAACGATATATTTATTTATTTCAATAACAATAAACTAAATTATATATTCGGGCTGTACTCATAAGACCGTTACTTTTATGTAAAAACAGGATATTTTTTTATTTGTAATTACTATTTTTATAGTACTTTATTATTGAGACAAACGATCAAATAACACATAAAAAAATATCTTAGAACTATTGTTTCAGATGGACCTGTAGTCCCCATTATTAGATATGATGCGGGGCACATGCAGCGCGGGTGACGTCACTGGATTAAGCATGGGGGAGCACCCATGTATATCGGAGGACTCGTGCAGTGGGTGTCGTTACCTGCGTCGACTGGTACATGACCTGCAGCCCCTGCTGCATCATGCCGGGCACTTGCAGCGGCTGCAGCGCGGGCGACGTCACCGGCATGTGCATGGGAGAGTGCGGCTGCGGAGACCCGCTGCTCGACCCTACCTGCTGCACACTCACACAAATGTACTGTACATACTCGTATTATACTACTCTGTCATCTTTATCTGAGATAGGGAGGGCCAGAATACCTAAGATCCTTGTTCAACTTTAGGCTCCAATCTCTTACATAATTCACAATAATTTTTAGCTTTAGTTTAATATAAGTCTTTAAATGTTTGTAAAAATTGTGGAGAAAAAAATAGTTAGTTAGCTATTAGATGATAAAATCACTGACAGTTTGAGTTAAATAAATTTTCGTTATATGGCTGACATACCATTCAGGTAAAAAACTGATTACTTTCAAACTTTCAGATATTTTTTTAAACACAGCATCTCATCCATGCCATGACGCGGTTCGCGTAAAAGGCCACTAAAGCGCATAATTAATATAGCACTACGTACAGAAGGAGCGTTCACAGCCCCCCACCGATCCGCGATATCTCACCTATCTCCACAGAAGTGGAAAGGTAATATGGCGCGCGCGATTTTACTTAAACATGCGCGTGTATACAAACGTCATCCTTTCGATTTATGGGACTAGGAACCGATATCATTGTTTGTGACCCAAGGAAAAACTAAATGTAGGTTCACTCGAGTACAATAGCCATTTTCACCATGTCAAATTCACTCTTGCTTGTTCCTATGCGGTGTGTTGATGTAAATGTCAATTAAAAGGTGAATGTGACATGGTTCGAAAGTAGATACATAGTTTGTGCTCGAGTGTACCTCCGTAGCAACAACACCTTGCTGCAATCAGTGGCGCGAGCCAGGCGTGGTACTCATGCATATCCGACTCGTCGATCTATGTCTCTACTCATGTCCGTCAGTGTAGTTTTGCTGTAGTTTTTTTAAAGCATTTATTTTCAATAGTACATATTACCCCACAACATTTTATCTCCCGCCAAACTGAAAAACAGTTTGTTGGCGAGTAACGCTCTGTTCCTTATATATAATGCTATTACATTAAAGCGATTCACTATCTAATATCTATATTCTATCTAAAACAATCTGTTTTAGCTTACTCATTACCATCATAAACATGTGATATACCTGCAGGGCCTGCGGCGCGGGCTGGAACCCCGCCCCCTGCCACTGCATGTCGGGGTAGTAGTGCATCCCGCTCCCACTGCCAACACTCAGGTCCCCCATCCATTGACCCTGGCACAAATAACATCATCATGAGATTGTAGAGTAGTAAATAAATAAAAAAGTAAATTAAATGATTTTTTTAAAACTAAGCAATAACGAAAAAAAATAAAAAAAATCCATTTTTGCCGAAAATGCGTAACATCAGCTCTTCAAACTGCTGAATCGATTTCACTAAATATAGCTAAAGAAACACCGCAAGTAAACTTGCTTTCACATAAAAATAGCATCAAGATCGATCCGTAGGAGAGCTACGATGCCACAGACAGACAGACATTGGCGTCAAACTTATAACACCTCTTTTTTTGCGTCAGGGGCTAAAAGCCCGGCCAAGTGCGAGTCGGACATGAGAATGCTCTAACGAATGCACCTAATCATTTTGCTCCACGTCACTAGATGGACCACGTACGAGTACCAGAAAACAACTACCGGGCCGTCCTTTTACTAGATGGACCAATGACCTTGTCAAGTTAGCGGAGAGTCGCTGGATGCAAGTGATGGTGTGATGAGGTGATGTTTTGTGTGCGATGAATGTGTGTGTATCTCACATGTGTAGGGGGCTGGTCGTGCGGCTCTAGCGGGGTGTAGGCGCGGTGCGGGGAGCCAGCTCCAACCGGCTCCGACTTAATCAGCTTCTGCTCCGACACCCACGACGCAGCTGAAACACAACTCACATGTCAAACGTATCTCTCACTCGCTCACCCCTATATAACACTACTGTCTGTCCCGCTCTAGAGCCAGGTTACTACATCTGGCGCCCAAAAAGCGGGGAAAAATAACTTGTTTATATCATATGTCTTTTTCATTTCGCATGGCAATCTGTTTGAGAAAAAATGAGACATTATGTAGTTTGAGTTTATCTAGATTTTAGTGAAGTAAATTCTGAGCGAAGCTTCTACCGAACGCCTTGCTCATCTGCTGGCTTAATGAGCTGATAAAAATCTGAGTTGTAAGTCAGTCACATTATGACGCTTTATCCTGCGAATATAGACATTGACCTTTAAAAATTCAGAGGTATAAAAATAAATATATATCTTTCCTCATATAGTCTAATGAGTCATTTTGGCAAGAGTGATTAAAATCTAGAACGAAATTGAATTGTTCTACGCAATATGTATTATTTCATTAAAAAATACTGGCTGACCTGGTTTTGAGAAATATTTATACCAAAATAAATCAAATCATAGTTTTCAACTATAGATATTTACATTAAAATAAATACACAAACCCCATATAAAGCACATGCAAACTTAATATAAACAAACACGCGAATGGTTTAAAATGAAAATCATGCATTTTACTATCTGATGCTAATGTGGAGGAAACAAAAATGAAATAAAAGAGAAACAAGCTTAAATTAAAAATTAAACCAAATTAAATTTAGTCAATAATTAATTAACAAAAATCAAATTTAACAATCATGCCACAACAATGGTTCGTACCTTTTGACATTTACATCGACCGACCGACGCAAGGAAGGAATTCACTACTTGAATAGAAATAAAAGACATTGGTTTTTATTAGCATATTAATAAATAGAATTTTGCATAAATCAAGCTTCGGTCCATTTCTATATAAAAATGTAAAAATCTAGACTCGCACCTGCAAGACTATTCGATAAACTTTTAAAATATTTAGTGTTTCAAAAAAATAAATTTAACATTTAGAATCAGAATTGCCTTGCAAGCTATTTCGGTTGTATCTTCGCGTTGTAAATATTTTCAATAGTCTTTTACTACAGATATGTTCACATCTCATTATCAAATTGCATTCGTTCAAGCACTTGTTTTATAAACTAACAATTGGCCACGATTCTATTCTAAACATTGTTTGGAACAACCTGAAATCGATGAATGAGTCTATCTATCCATCCTTCTCTAGTTTCAGAGTTACAAACGGGACAACGGATCCTAAATTCAGTTTTAAACTGTCAAAACAAGCAACATTACATTACTGTTTTAAATAATTTACATTGGCAATGGTAGCTAATTAATGTGAGGTTGTGACGGCGTTATCGCATTACACGATATCAGTGTCTTCTGACTGCTAGACAACATAAAATTTTCTACCAACGAACCAGCAATGAACTGCGTTTAAAAAAATCGATTTCGTAATATCGTATTCTGGACGAAATGTTCCGATATTGTCTGGATATGGCCGAAGTGAAATCTGTAAGTTATAGTAATTAATGTATTTAAATCCAACGGCACTTTGTTTTTTGTTTTAGCTTTATGAACAAATGGCGACTACGATCGGTGTGAATTTAGGATACGCTACTCTGAAATAAGAAAATTCCATCATCTTAAACAATGTTTACGTATAATGGTTTCCAATAAGTACTATTTTTAGTACAATATTTTTGGTGGCATTTTTTACCATTTAATCAGCTGTCACTTTGCAATTTAAAAAAGAAGAGATTTCATAGTTCAAACCCAATTTATAAAATACATCTTAAATATTGTATATGAACTGTGCTCAGTTTTAAATAAATTTTAAATAAATGTAATAATGTTTTAACGTAATTAGAAGTATAAAAATGCTTGCACGTCATAGAAACTTAAACTAAAGAGCGAAGATTTTACAATGTCTTGAAATGCAGCCATGGTATAATAAATTATTTACGATTTCAACGTGACAAAAATCCTTCATCAAATTTTATATTGCAGTTCACTTCCCTTAATTTATCCGACAAGATGAACACTGATAATAATTGTAAATAAAGCCGAACATTACCAGCTCTAGTGCATAAATGCGCTTTTTAAATATGCTGCTAGGTTGTCAGCACTGACCTCTTCCGCCAATCAGAAATTGAACAATCAAATGTCAGA